>OX637789.1:1200000-1653094 GCA_951802395.1 Volvariella surrecta | reverse complement strand
ATCGGAAAAGAAGACCCGCACTCGAACGCGCAGAAGAAGAACCAAGTAGTTCATTATGTATCATTTTAGTCAGCGTAGCCCACTGGAGACCTAGATACCCTGTACTTTTAGATGCATTTACCCCGACAAATGTAGCAGTAATCCACCCCAATCGTGATATACAATAGCTCTTACTTCACCATTCCGTCGCGATGTTACTGTTTCTGCCGCTGCAGTGGGCTGGAATCAATAAAGCTGAGTACTAAGACGATGAGCCTTCGTTTCATAGTCGTTCTTTGTGTCTTTGCAGTTCTGCTGTTCATTCTGAGTGTTTATCCTTCAGCTAAGCCAAGTACTCATCTCTCACAATATTATACCTCTTCTTCTCTCACTCTGTCGTTAGAGAACAGGTTACGGATGCGCCTCTGGAATGACGTCTCATTCGCTGAGCATGAGGTAAAGGTGTTTCGACCTCTGCAAGCCTAGGCATATCATACATGACGTGTAAACGAACGGCGTATGTCACCGTTATAAGTAGCCTTCACTTATGTCATGAATGTAATTAACTGCCCGAGTTGAGAGGGTTGAAGGAAAGAGACCCAACAAAAAAATAATCTGTCATTAGCGCTAGCTCTGATAGATCCATTTGAAGATTATGCTGGTGAAAGTTCATTAGTCACGAGCGACAGGTGGCATATCCAATGTGAAGAATAGGAAAGTTTGACCATTTCTCCACACCAATGCAACGAGGAGGATAACGTTGTTGTGGATAGTGCGCCGTTCATTACGAGCATGAAGGAGTGAAAATGTACCCCAATGCCGACCCTCTTTCTTCTTTGTCGCGGACTGACTTGGATCTCATGACTACCCAAGGTCTTAATTTCAAGCATGTGGTGTTGATTTCGAACCGAGTCCTTGTATCGTCGATAAATAATGTAGCCAGTATGTTGGTAATAAATTCGGTGAGAAAACCAACAGTGGGCGTCTGGCTCGGCCGGGTACCCATTTTCCGTAATAGTCATATGGATGTGACAGCGCGCTCGTCGTGCCCGCGTTCCACTGTAAGAAAAAATCAAGAGTTCGCGGTGAGGGTGGGAGATTACGAGTTGTCAAAGGGATCGTGGAATCAGGATCGGGGTGAATTACTGCTACATTCGTTGGGGTAACTGAGTCTATTGGTATATTATATCGGCTTCTAGGTCTCCAGTGGGCTACGCTGACTAAAATGATACATAATGAACTACTTGGTTCTTCTTCTGCGCGTTCGAGTGCGGGTCTTCTTTTCCGATATTGTGCCATCCTCCTCTGTCTTCACTTTCTTTCGCTCTGGAGTCGTTGAAGTAGGCGTTCCTCTGCTATCTTCTTCGTCACTTGAGCGACGTCGCTTCGAGTTTCTCTTCGGTAGTGTCGGTTTGACGTCCTCTGGAGTGCTGAGCAACGTATCAACTTGTTCTAAACGTTGGATCGTACGATCGATTGCAGAGAGATATGACTTGTAGATAGCATCAGGATCGGCCAAGAGGTGTGTCCTCGATTCATCGAGGAATTTGCGACGCTGTGCTCGATCTGACGGTAACACTCCCGTCCAAAATATCGCAAGAAGGTCTTTGAGAAGATCGATGAAGATGGGACCAAAGTATGAAGAGATATGTTGAGGGAAGTGATCATCGAATGATTTAAGTTGGTGTGTCTTCGCCAGAGCGCAATCGGTCATGGATGGCTGGTACCAGGCCTGGATAACTGATGGAATCTCGTCTTTGGCTTGATGAGCCTCCTCGTAGCAGATGCATATGCACAAAAGGACATAGAAAAATGACTCGAGGTCGTCAAGAAATGAATGTCGTCCGTTGAATCCTGAGAGGATGACGATTGATTGGAACGTGCACGGGCCCTAAATCTGTTCCGTTAGAACCGAGAAACTCGCTTCGGATTATACAACGTACGGAAGGCCATTGGTTGTCCCAGTTACGCGGTATCTCACTCCATATTGCCCTCCCGAAGTCGATGATAATCCCTCGATTCCCAACGTTGCAACCCTCCTTACCCAAGACGATATTTTCGCAACTGATATCGCGATGGAGGATACCAGACTTCAATAGGGTTTGATGTCCTGTTCTTATATTAGTCTATTGCATTTCTTATGATCGATTCAACCCACCTTGAACAGCATCTCTAAAGGCATGGAGTAGCTGTAAGCGAGAACCAAATTGATCTATCGTGTCTCCGTATCTCTCCGTTGTCAACCGAAAGAATTGACGAGGTGGAACACGATCGACGAATTTTTGAACCCAACGAAGATCCGTGGTGCTAACGCCGACTTCGTACGATACTAGCTGCACGACGCCATTCAAACCACGTGCAGCAACCAAAAATTCTTCCTCACGAGAATCCTTCTCCGTTCTCCACCAATCCTTGATCATATATTCATTCCCATCGTAGGTGACCGGCCAGCACGTCGTGCCATTTCCTGCGAGACATGGGAAATGTATCAGCTCGGCGTTCTGGTCAACTTCGTACTCCACGGGTTTCTGTTCAAGACTGAGGGTACGAATGTATCGATGCCTTCCCTTCCAACGAATCGTCGTATCGAAGCCTATCGCGGCATCATCAGGACAGGCTGCGCCAAGGATCCAACGAACCATAAGCTCTGCATCCTCGTGAGGGTTGATTGAATTTGAGCAGATACAACCGGTACGGTCGAACTGGTAAATTCTGACTTCAAATTCGCTGAAAACGAGTGTATAGACAAAGCGACGATGGTGTTGAGTTGCAAAGCATTGGCTAATGTCACAAATGCATTATAAACAGAGGATACAAAGCAACGAAAGAGTCAAACGTACTAAGCATAAATTCCCAGTTGAGGAAGTAATTGATTGTTTTCTACATCTCCTTCTCGCCTCATGAAAATTGGACACACGCAGGAATCATAATTGGGAGTAGTAGGAAACGATCGGCCTTTGAGCGAAGGATTCCCATAGCCAGCAATGACAACATCGGGGTCCAGTAAAAAAATTCCGTTCTTTCTAGTTCTATTGATGATAACACGTCGATTCGGGATTTTGAAATAGATGAGAATGTCTTGCATTACTGAGATAATTGCCTCCCGGAGCGCGAGCTGTGACTTTGGCTTCTCTGGAATCAGTGTCCAGCGTTTGCGAACAGGGCTATAATGACGCGTATGATGGAGATATTCGCGTATTTTCGATGAATTTGGAACCATCCCTGTAAAAACCTTCTCGTCGTAGTCCTCGGTTCCATGAATGATCCTTTCATGAAGGTTGGCGCGTATTTGCTGTTCCAGCTCAGAAGCGTTCATCGGTTTCGGAATCAAAGTGCTGTTCGATAACTGGATGTGGCACAAAGCGATTGAGTTCAACAAAGGCAATTGAACTTTTTCCCACAGTATCCCTGAGGCCTGAGCGCTGAACGCTTACATGGGCCCGCTCCCATGAGTATCCTGCCTGTTTTGATGGGCACAGCAGAGAGCGTCAAGTGCTGAAGTGCGTGGTTCGCGTTCAACTTGAAAGTGGTGGAGGCAGCGCGCGACGTACTGTGAACCTCTAGCAGTCTAAATCTACGGGCTAATGCATCCAGTGATCGAGCTTCTCAAGCAAGGATTTAGCCACGAAAACAAACTGAATTGTGAACATATTACTCCGGGAGTCATTTACACGTGCATAGCATTCGTTTACCAGTGTTTCAATGCGCAGCAAAGTGCTCTCCGAGTCTACTTTGGACATACAAAGACATAGCAGGAAACGCTAAGCGAACATGTCTGTCACCACGTTTTCTTCCGCAAGGAGAACAATGGGCTCATTCAATTAGAGGCCGTAATCATGATCATGAGGCCGCGTTTCTGACCACAAGTTCGGGGCTTCAAATCAAGCATAGCCATTATATGCCGACATGAGCTGGCACAAAGAATTCCTAAGTCTTTAAGTAATTTCTTAGGACGCCAGCTGTGCCACACCGAAGTTCCATCTTACCACCATGCCTCGCTCTGGTCGAAATGGCTCTAAACCCTCCACGGTACCCATAAAACGGGGAGAAGCCAAGCTATCACACAAGGCCGTCTCACCCCCACCTCCCACTCACCAACACAAACTCCATGACACCCCACATGGCCCAAAGAGCTCCCACCCCCTACTCACCCGCGATTGGGAGAACACCCCCGAGCTCAAACTTCATATCGCTGCTGAGCTCGACAAGCCTGGTGCCATAATCGAAGGTGGTCCGGAATACACTACCGAGCTCTTCAAAGGTGTAGTCGGCGAAGAAAAGATCACGAGTTTTCTCGCAAACGAGAGGCACTACAGGAACGGCCGATGGTCTGCGATTCCAGTATCGACCACGAGAGAACATGATTTGTATGAGCCGCTGAAGCAACTTGGAAACGCGATCATCAACTATTTCTCCATGGAACGCAGGAAGGTTGAAATCAGTTTCAACACGATGCTGGATCACGATTCGAACTTTGCCATAAATTCTAATTCGATAATAGGGGACGACGAGGAGAAGGAGAAAATGAAGTCTGCTCCTGATCTTATGTTCCTCGGTAAAGGCAAGCAGGCAGGCTTCAAGAATTCCCACTTTCCAGCTCTTGCTACTTACGATGCTTGCGTATCCTTGCTGGAGGTGAAGCAAAACATGAAGAAAGGCCTGAACAATATTATTTACCAAATGGCACTTTACTGCAGGTGTGTACCCAGCGCGCCACTGAACGTATAGATCAACCTTGTTATAGACAATGCTTTGTGAGGCAAGAAAATCGCAAGTTCGTGTATTGCGGGTTGATAGACCGAACGGACATACGCATTTTTCAATTTGATCGGAGTGGTGTAATCTACACCGATGCGGTGAGCTATCACGACAACCCCAAAATATTCGTCCTGTGGCTCTGCGGGCTTGCATCTGATAGCTTGGAAACGGTCGGATTCGATAAATCAATTCAATGGCGCGGGATTGCAAACGACGGTTGGCTAGAAACGCCCGGACTCCGCCCCGCTATTCAGCTGCCGCAGGGTTCGTTACTTGCTCAAAGTAACACACTTACCGGCCGTGGTACTATTTGCTGGCTGGCCACCTGGGGTCGCAGCGGTCTCATCTTGAAGCAACAGTGGAAGCACAAGGACCGGACTTCCGAGGCAACGTTCCTGGAGGATTTAGAGGGCATCAAAGGCGTGGTGCAACTAATCAGTAGCGAAATCGGAGACTGTATTTCTGCCCATCGTTGGGTGACACAACCCCATCCCTTCCAAGACCGCCAATTTGTACGCCTCGGGATACACCCTGAAGGGAAAACCATCGAGAACTTCCCATCTCAACTCGGTTTGCTGCGTTGCCTGAGGGATGCTATCAAAGGTAAGTGGTATGCGCATCCATCTATCGCAGGCGCTGACATACAAATAGGTCACAGGAATGCGTGGGACGCAAAAATCCTTCACCGTGATATACACCCAGGAAATATTCTGTTGGGTGTGCCCGACACCTTGGGTGGATACGAAGGCGTTGTCGCGGATTTTGACATGGCCGTCTATATCACTCGGACTGAGTCATTATCCGGACATGATCTCCGCACTGTAAGCCCACCTGGTCTTAGTTGATCGCTGAATCCTAACAACCCTATAGGGAGATCGCACCTTTCAGTCCATGAAGACAGCCCTGAACCCCCACGCACCGCATGATCACTTAGATGACTTGGAATCCTTCTTTTGGGTGTTGTTGTGGATATGCATTAAGTATGAAGGACCGGGCGCTCGGGCCCCCACCCCCTCCAACCTTTTGCACCTGTGGTCTGATGAGAACGTTAGGCTCGGTGCATTTGAAAAGAGACATGCATTGGAGTACTTCGACGACATCGTAGAGCCCAAGATCGGTCATGAGTTCGGCCCTGCTGTTCTCACATTGATAAAGGATCTTAGCGCAGTGGTGTTGGCCAAGTATCGTAGTCGAATCCAGCCCTATGTTCCCAAAGACGACGGTCCAGCGACATTGGAAGAGCTCTGTCCAGACGCTCACAACGATTACGAGGATTACCTTGCCATCATCAAACGAGCAATAAAGAAGGTGAAATGGGAGAAGAGGACAGGGATAAAGGGCAGACCGCGACCTAATGGACCACGAAAGCAATCTGAGACTAGGGCAGAGAGTCCGAATACAGCATCGACTGCGAATAAGAGTCCCGAAGGCGCAGAGTCAGAGTACGACTCAAGTGATCCTGATACTGAGGACGAGGTGGTTGAGTCACCAGAGTCTTCTCCACCATCGAATGCGCCGTTGGATGCGACAGGAGATACTAGCGGATCTTCCCCCGCTTTAGGAAATGAGCCGCTGCAGGTTGCTGCAGGAGCGGCTGTTGCCATTGCTGACAACACGGAAAGTCAGGGCGACGACGTGGAATCTGAAGGGCAGTCCATTGGCCAGACTTCCCTTCCAACCACTCCCCTCCCTAGAACGACAGACTCAGGGCCACCGTCTCGTGCCACATCAACGACAACGGCAAAGACACGATCCAGAAAGCGGCAGCATTCGATGACGACCGCAACACGCACCGACAAACGCAGCAGAACTGCATATCAGGCACATACTATGACCTCTTCGCCTTCCGAGAGGAATTCCGTACACCCAATCGCCGCAAGTGCGTCAGCAGTGGCAAGCACATCAACGAATGACGATTTCCTTCTTCCCATCACACATCTCCCCGGCGACTTTACGCAGTTGGGACCGATTCTCCCCTCTCCCTCAGGTGCCTTCCTGGTCGGCACAAATAGGACGCGACTAGGAGCGCCTAGATATGGGCCCGTTGAAACAGGAATTGCATCAACGGCATCCACGGTCCACAGTTCTCCCTTACGTAGCAGGAGTCAACCATCTCAAGTTCCGCCAGTTTCCATTGCGCTTATTTCGCGATTGGCAAGCGCATTCCCTAATCATATAGCAGGGGCTCCCTCACGCGTCCCCCAAGCCCCTACGGAACCTAACTATGATGTGTTAATTCCATCTTCTTCGCCCTTAAGTTCTGTCCCATCTTCGCCCTTGCCTGATAATCAAATGGGATCCTTATCACCTTTGAGCTCCCTGCCACCTTCATCCCCATCTGCGAATGCAGCCAACCGTTATGCCTCGCGTTCCCCCTGGCCGGACTATAATACTGATTCACCTCTCAGTTCAGTTCCGATGTCACCGACGCCGTCTAATGCAGCGACTCGTGCTCCTTCGCGTCGAACGTCCCTCGAAAAATCTTCAAGTTTGAGCTCCATTCCTGAAGCCGATGAGGAATGATGTCAATGACAGAGTGAGACCTTCAAAGATTTTCTTTACGGACCGTGTATTGCTTCAAGAGGCTGACAGCCAGTCTTGTTGATGTGTGTACTATGGAGCCGAAGGACCATAATTCGAGATACGCAAAGGTAAATGGAATGTACCCGAGGCTGGCCCTCCTTTGTATCGTGTTTCTTCTTTGTACCGGAATTCATCAGATCTAGCAACTATCTAGGATCAAAATTAAGGGGTGTTAAGTTAGATACGGACTGAATCCTTGTATCGTCGATAACCCACCATGTTGTTGAGTAGTGTTAATAAATGTGGTGAGAAAAACCCGACCGCGGGCATCTGGCTCGGGATCTGGTAAATAGCCGGTTACCCGTTACACGTCACGAAAAGCGGGCGAAGCCAAGACGAGAAGAGTTCAACGAAATAGGAACAGTACCAGCGCCGAGGTTGACTAAAAAAAAGAGCAAGGTCCTAATCACCTTAGCAGCCAGCTGGTGCATTGCAGTGCCACTGCAGCTGCAGCTTCAACATAGATTTGTCAACGGGATCCTGAAATCAGGATCGATTACTGCAACATTTGTCGGGGTAAATGCATCTAAAGGTACAGGGTATCTAGGTCTCCAGTGGGCTACGCTGACTAAAATGATACATAATGAACTACTTGGTTCTTCTTCTGCGCGTTCGAGTGCGGGTCTTCTTTTCCGATATTGTGCCATCCTCCTCTGTCTTCACTTTCTTTCGCTCTGGAGTCGTTGAAGTAGGCGTTCCTCTGCTATCTTCTTCGTCACTTGAGCGACGTCGCTTCGAGTTTCTCTTCAGTAGTGTCGGCTTGACGTCCTCTGGAGCGCTAAGCAACGTATCAACTTGTTCTAAACATTGGATCGTACGATCGATTGCAGAGAGATATGACTTGTAGATAGCATCAGGATCGGCCAAGAGGTGTGTCCTCGATTCATCGAGGAATTTGCGACGCTGTGCTCGATCTGACGGTAATACTCCCGTCCAAAATATCGCAAGAAGGTCTTTGAGAAGATCGATGAAGATGGGACCAAAGTATGAAGAGATATGTTGAGGGAAGTGATCATCGAATGATTTAAGTTGGTGTGTCTTCGCCAGAGCGCAATCGGTCATGGATGGCTGGTACCAGGCCTGGATAACTGATGGAATCTCGTCTTTGGCTTGATGAGCCTCCTCGTAGCAGATGCATATGCACAAAAGGACATAGAAAAACGACTCGAGGTCGTCAAGGAACGTATAGTGTTTGTTGAATCCTGTGAGGACGACTATTGATTAGAACGTGCACAGGCCCTTAACCTATTCAGTTAGAATCGAGAAACTCCTTCGGATCAGGCAACGTACGGAAGGCGATTGGTTTTCCCATTTACGCGGTATCTCATTCCATATTGCCCTACCAAAGTCGATGATAATCCCTCGATTCCCAACGTTGCAGTCCTCCTTACCCAAGACGATATTGTCGTAACTGATATTGCGATGAAGAATGCCAGACTTCAATAGGTTTTGATGCCCTGCTCTTATATTAGTCTATTGCATTTCTTATAATCGATTCAACCCACCTTGAACAGCATCTCTAAAGGCATGGAGTAGCTCCAGGCGAGAACCAAATTGATCTATCGGCTCTCCGTATCTCTCCGTTGTCAACCGAACGAATTGACGAGGTAGAACACGATCGATATGTTGAACCCAACGAAGATCCGTGGTACTGACGCCGACTTCGTACGATACCAGCTGCACGACGCCATTCAAACCACGTGCAGCAACCAAAAATTCTTCCTCACGAGAATCCTTCTCCGTTCTCCACCAATCCTTGATCATATATTCATTCCCATCGTAGGTGACCGGCCAGCACGTCGTGCCATTTCCTGCGAGACATGGGAAATGTATCAGCTCGGCGTTCTGGTCAACTTCGTACTCCACGGGTTGCTGTTCAAGACTGAGGGTACGAATGTATCGATGCCTTCCCTTCCAACGAATCGTTGTATCGAAGCCTATTGCAGCATCATCAGGAGATGCAACATCAAGGATCAAACGGACCACCAGCTCTGCATCCTTGTGAAGGTCAATGATATTCGAGCAGATGCAACCGGTACGGTCGAATTGATAGATTTTGATTTCAAATTCGGTGAACCAAAGCGAATAGACGAAGCGACGATGGTGTTGAGTGGCAAGACATTGGCTAATGTCATAATTAATCGAGAGGAATGGATAACAACAGATTCAAAACGTACTAAGCATATATTCCCAGTTGAGTAGGTAGCAGCCCGCTTTCTACATCTCCTTCTCGCCTCATGAAAATTGGACACACGCAGGAATCATAATTGGGAGTAGTAGGAAACGATCGGCCTTTGAGCGAAGGAGTCCCACAGCCAGCGATGACAACATCGGGGTTCAGTAAAAAAATTCCGTTTCTTCTCGCTCTATTGATGATAATACGTCGATTCGGGATTTTGAAATAGATGAGAATGTCTTGCATTACTGAGATGATTGCCTCCCGGAGCGCGAGCTGCGACTTTGGCTTCTCTGGAATCAGCGTCCAGCGTTTGCGAACAGGGCTATAATGACGCGTATGATGGAGGTATTCGCGTATTTTCGATGAATTTGGAACCATCCCTGTAAAAACCTTCTCGTCGTAGTCCTCGGTTCCATGAATGATCCTTTCATGAAGGTTGGCGCGTATTTGCTGTTCCAGCTCAGAAGCGTCCATGGATTACGAAATGTGACGGAGCTGTCCTACAGGTGGGATCAAAGGTAGGTTGTTCGATGAATCTGTGTGGCACAAAGTGATCGGGTTCAACAAAGGCAATTGAACTTTTTTCACACAGTACATACATGGACTGCGGGAGAGTTGACCGCCAATAACAACAGCTGGACGAGCACCATTCTGAGGAGTGTTCCAAACGAGAATCTCCAAACGAGAATCATTTAATTCGGGTTTGAGACGATTGCGTCGCATTCGTTGCCCGTTGCCTGCCGTGAGTCCGTCTTTCCGTTTAGAACGATAAAGTATCTGATAGGGGTATAGCAACTGTACCTGGAGTGTGGATTTACAGCTGTGGGAAGAGGACTCCACTTGCTCCAGAGCTCATGTCGTTCCCTGATGGATGCAGACTCAATGATTCAGGCCGTCAGTGGCCGTCTATTCGATGATTGAGAGACATATTTACTCCTCGTCTCGCCTTAGTGAAAATGTATGATTTGTACTGAGCACAGTACTAACTGGTTTCATGAATTCGAGAACCACATGTACGACCAGTAGCACTCTCGCAAGTACCAGTACACGCACTAGCAATGCTTGACAGCCGTGATACTGCTCACTCATTCACTATAATCATCACTGGCTGGTGAGCCTCTGAGGATTTATAATTTCGACTGACCTGTCCGACAACGTTTCACCATGGAAATGTACCAAGGTTAGGCGGTTGATATGAACTTGGAAGTTTTCTGCATGATTTACGTTGCTCGTGGTCATCAACGTGCCCACTGTGCGAAAAGCGTTTATCCAAATCCGGGCCGGCGGAGTTGACGTTGCAACTAGTTCCCAAAAAGGAAACTACCAACAGAGGAACCGATCTTTGCTTCTGACTTTAGCACTTCCCCATCGTCTTCCTCGTCCTCCTCGACGTTCTCCTCAACGACGACGGCATCCGTGCAGAAGTGCACCACTAGATCGCACTCTGCACACCAATCTCTCGTCTTTTTTTGCCTGCCAATAGTATCAACCTGCTGTAGGGCATGGTTCAGCTTGAAAATATCAACATACCGAGCCCGAAGAAGTACCAGGCACGACAAATTTTACTATTTTCTTAACGTCTGGAAGCGGTGAGGACTAGTCTGGTTTCTCACTAGCATTTTTCTGTGATTTTGGCGCTGATTGGTGCGCACAGAGTCCTCGTATTCTTGCGAGGGTAGTAGATGGCGCCTTCGATTGGCGCAAAGAATCCACAAACATCATCATCAACCAATAGCCAGCAATCTAAGCGCATTGCGTTTGCTCCAGGATCGCTCATTTCTTCTGCAATTCGTCGCCCTTCAAGTTCTTTCGTTTCAAATGAACCTTCAACGCCCTATTTATCCCCCTCATCCACCTGAGACGATTCAGGTTTGAGGTTCAAGAGGCGCTCGGTCACGGTTGCAAGTGTGTATTGCCTCCAGAAGACGCTCTATATCACACTGTTGTTGCTGGTGGTCTAATTGAAGATGTTTATCGAGCGATGGAGCAGCCGCTTATCGGTGTTCAGGGAAGTTCCTGGATAAAACGTTCAAGTGTCGAAAGCGATTGACGACTTCCACTCTGCGGTGGCTAGCAGCTCAATGACCTTCATTGTGCAGCACTTCTCCGGTGCTTTTCATCCTTCGTCAATTCCAGTGCATCGCGGTTCGGTGAACTCAGTCGCAAGTGATGGTGTGGCAATTAAAAACCAAGATTGGGGAGATCCAGGCTTCAGTACGTATGTCGAATGTACGCACAAAGGGTGGGATGGCTGCAGATGACAAGACCTGGAAAAACGACATATCCAAGATGATGAAGCAATTGTATATTGCAAGGGAAATCTGCCGTAGGGCTTTTAATTATTGGTATTGTAAGCTAATCTATAACTATTCAACGCGTAATCTTTTGCGTATCGAGCTCCATAGAGGCCGCTGCTACTGTATCTCACAGAGCATCGCGAGCATGAATCCGGTGAAGCGATGTAGTAGGTGAGTCGATATGGGTTAACTGTACATCGTATTACTGGGTCGCAAGCATTGAATCTGCCCTTGAGATGCAAAGAGCTATAACAGGAATCATGTGCTTGGACAGACGGGTGTACTCTGGCACTCGCATTATCAGATCTGGATATGTACGCTGTTCGAATTACGAACGCCACTCGTACAATAGGAGGCTCGTCGTACACAAGTGCTCCTACTAACACTATATCAAGAGACTACATAAAATGGCAACAAGATTCTACTCGGCTTCAGCTTCTGTCATCCTTACCCATAACCCCCCCTAATATTAAAATAAATCAGTGTTTTCGAACTATTGCCTGAGCCGTCATGCTTACGTTGCTGTATAGGGTTAGGTGAAATTTCGGGGAAATCTTCTCAATACCCTTCCTACCGGGGTGTTGCGACCACTCATGCGGGGGTTTTGTTGCTGGATGAAAGGCGTCCAAGTCCAAGCTGACGTGAGAGAAGTTCTGGAGAAGACGGATGAGCATGAATGACATCTCGTTGTAGGCGAACTGGATCACGGTTTCAGGTTAGCGATTGGTTAGAAAGAAAGGTAAAGGGGTGGTAACGAGCCTGTTGACCGAGACAGATGCGTGGACCAGCATTGAATGGCAAGAAAATGAAAGGGTTCGATACGAGGTACTTCTTCAGCCGGTCATCCAAGAACCTGTCTGGATCAAATTCTTCGGCTGCCAAGCATTGCGATGAGCCAACACAACCGTTTTTAATATTTAGTAAAAGCGGTTACCATCTGGACCCCAGAGATCTTTTCTTCGATGCATCATAAGGACCGAATACACGACCTTGTTCCCTGCAGGTATGTAAATAGGCTTTTGGGTGGGATCCGGAGATGGCCACACGGCTGCGTTTACTGGTTCCCTGGATAAATGTTGAGCAAACGTAATAACCATTCCGGACGGTGACTGACCGAATGTTGAAAGGTCTAACATTATACTTATATCAGCAAAGTATCCAGGGTTATGCTCACGGTGACTTACACACTAGGGTAAAGTCGCAACGTTTCTAGAACATCATGCAAGTGAGCACCTGTAACGACCTACTATGGTTTTTTGTCACATACCATTGATAACTGCTCTCAAGTACTTCAGATCCCGTATATCATCGTAAGTTGGTCGGCGATTTGGACCAACTTTCTCCAGAATTTCCGACCTTAAACGAGTGGCCACATGGGGATGTAAGGATAAGAGGTATATGACAAAGGTCAGCGTGGCGGCTGTCGTATCTCTGCCAGCTGAATTACAACATGGCTTGTTGGTGATGGAGCCAGTCAAATAACGATGGCCGACTAACCGATCATAATATTCAGGCTAGTCGGGAATGGTCAGATTTTCAATTCACTAAAAGGCAACATCACACCCACGTTTCATCTCGGATCACGACAGGATCTAACGAAAGTTCAGGCGAAATAAAAATATACGCCATGTGCCCAAATTGCAACTCACCATCGGTCACGCTAACCAAATGATCCAGAAGGGTCTCGTCCTCTCTGAATTTCTCATCAACATCTCCGGATGCTGATTTTCCTCCCTGAATGTCAGCTACGCCCATCGCTTGTTTCTTTGATAGCGCTTCCTTGACGATAGGCTCAATGTAAGCATTAACCACCTTCATTGATTCCTTCGTCCTATCTCTCAATATCTCCCACAAAGGCCAAACGCTGTTAAGCAGCTCTCTGTCTGAGACCACACCTAGTGCATTAGCAAAGGCACGCGCAAATTCGTCGGCTCTCGAAGTGTGGTTCTTGGTATTGTTGCCGAACTCTGGGGAGTTATGTGCGAACGGAAGTGCAGAAGATAGTGAGTGAACACAAGATCCAAAAAGAAATTCGGTCGCAGAGTCGAGTGTGAAACGACACATGAGATCCTAAATTAAATCAGCACGCGCCGATGATCTCGGGACAACGTAACCAGAGTGCTTTTGCCCAAGGAGTTCTCACCTGGAAATCCACCGGATGACCTTGCCTTAATCGTTCTTTGAGTTGAGAAATGGCGGTCTCAGAATGTTTGTCAAAAAGATCAAAGTCGCTGATGCGGTCACGGGAAAAAAACGGGCGGGTAATGGATCTGTGGAACCTGGCTAGATATCAACGTTTTGTTCAAGTTGAGGCAAGACCAGACGTGGACACACTTCCACATATCGCCTGTCTTAAATTAGTATTTTTTAATGTTACTCAGGTGGGTGATACCTACCGTCTGAGTTAAACACTCCGGTGCCTAACACAGAATCCATCCTCTCTGCGAATCTGGAGCCTTCGCGAGTTTGGGATCAGGTTGCACTGCGTTTCCAAGGATTATGGAGTCTACCTTTTACGAAATTATTGAATTCCGTCGAAAGCATTTGTTTGATATGTTCAGGTTCGGTTGTGAATATTGAGTCTACCCAGAGAAAACGCAAATTAAAGCAATGTCCCAGCTCGTTGGCGAATCCAAGTAAGCCATCGCCTCCGGTGACTGTGAGTTCTCTCGTTAGCAATCATGCACGCTCACGCACCTGGGTAACCGGTTAGAAATTTCCTTCTCATGGAAAAAAACACATCAAGGTTTGCAGGCAACCTTCCTCGAACCCTTGGTACGAGGCGGGCTCCTAATCGTTCTGCTTCCCGACGGTTTAATATCTTCTGGTATATGGTACGGAGAGCGATGACAATCGGTGTAAATGACATCGCTGAGACTAATAAAGCTCGTTTGGGAATCCAAAAGCCAAAGTAGGCTTCAACTGCATGTTGGATGACGATTGCGCCTGCAACAGGCAGAGAGAGTAGAGTTAACGACCGGGCAAGGAAGTCGATTCCAGGGGTGATGAGCACAGATTGACCCATCTGGTGAGCGGCGAGTGGACTTGACTTCCACCAGAGGCGAAGCTACTATATACGCAGAACACAGCACAGCTATAACGGTATTTCTCGGACAAAGATCACTGTTGCCAGTGTCCATCACACCGTTCGTGCCCTTTCACGCCGTGTAAGGGTGTCATACTCGTCACGTCATTTCCTTGGACTTGTGAAGTTTTGGACTTTGTCGCGCTAATAATGTATACGAAAGGATTTTTTTAAACCCTCTTCACATCGCAATCTTGTCAAAATGTAATCCTCTGTGTCAGTTTACATCAGCAATTTATCCGTGAGCTGTGGGAACTAGAGCCAGCCCTCACAACTTTGTCAGCTGTCACATATCTTCCAGGTCCCGAGCTAGAGCTATACCGACATGCAGGGAGCTAGCTCAAGATCTGGAGGGCTGGAAGGGCTAGAAGCATTGGTGACAATACTGGGCGATATGGCTTCCACTTTATTTCACGCAAAATTGGTAGAAATCATACAACGACACAAATTCCGACTCTAATACTATGGTATACAAAGTTACGAACCGCCCTTAACGAGTTGCTCCTTGGTTTGTCTGGTTTGGTGTCTGGTGTGATAACTCACCGAACTCACCAATATTTTGGCTCCATGATAACGCTCCACTACCCCACACCACTTCGCCGCCTATCCGTCACTCCCACCGCCCTTGTTGCAGGAAAACACCCAAAATCATGAAACAAAGTCCACAACAGTGACAACACTCACTAAATTGGATCGGGGGATGCACAACATGAAACCATTTCTTCTACTTGTTATGGGCCACGGTGTGTCACTATGCACGCTCGGGGTGGAGTACGATGGATGGGTGGATGGGTGGAGGAAGAGAAGGGTCTGTGCGTCGGTACAAGCAGACTGTCTATTTAAGTACCACGCAGTGCTCCACAGAATGGAAATTGTGATAATTGTCACAGTGCATCACGGAACTGGTATGAATATTAATTAGCTTTTATGGTAATTACCCTTAGAGTTCCTATCTCGGCACATCGTTAGAGTCCTGAAGTGCCACTCTCCAGCTCTGTCAAGCCCTCCCAGCTGCTCCAGCCGAACGACAAATTGCCGATGTAGTGTACACATCATCCTCTCTAAACCACTATACTATATATACGGCCACTGGGCCACCATGTAAAACCTAACATACTTCTCAATATCAGTCTTTGAAGCGCTCACTCTACAGCTCAAACTCAAGCTCAACTCGACTCAACTATCTCAACCCGTGTGCCGTCACAAGTTCCCTATTCAGTGATGGAGTCGTCGCATATTTTTTACGCCGTTTGCCTTGCGACTCCCGTCACGGTCGGTCTGACCAACCTAGGACCCGCAATTGCTCTGTCCCATTTCGTATCCTTCGACTCTCTCATAATTAATTCCCTCAAAAATTCCGACTATAACCCCGTTAACTTTGTCTACTTGATGAACTTCGTCAATATATATTAAATATGATGGGCTGAACAAGTGGAGTCTTACGTTCACGCCCTGTGGCTCAGAACACTGGAATCCCGCGCCCAAGTACCAACACAACTAGGCCCCAAAATGACAGTAAAGGTGCAGACCTTGCGCTCTGCCGAGAATCAATCTCGAGGCCCCGGTGTGGACGAGAATCGGGACCGACGCTACCTCGGCGATGTTGAATTCTTCAAATTTTATTACAAAGTCTTTCTCTTTGCTTCCCCCTCGACGACTCTAATTTCCTTTACACGTCATTCACCTGCTTCCTGTCTTACCTACTACCTTGTTACCTTATTGTTCCTCTTTTCCTTTCCCCAGAACCTTTAATATTCGTTTGCCTTCGCTCTTATCTGTCCAAAACCAGTACATACTACTACTCTCGTTTTTGTTGTCTCGTCGTGGCTTGTTACATTAGGGAATTCGTCTTATTATCCAATAGGATGAGTACCATAGCTCCTCGTAGCTCCTCGGGCATTTTTACTCATATGCTCGCTCTCATGTATTCGTGACTCTGGTGAACTTTGACTCCCCTTGCCCCATATTTCCTCGCACTCTCGTAAGAGATCACTCAAACTAAAGCTAAAGTTAAAGTCTATTACTCTGTCTCCGACGACATCATCACCTTCGTGCTTGACAAACGCCGTCCTCGTTGACATTTTCCGTCTGATGAGTATCCCGGTTCCGTTGTCTTTCCATCCTTTCCCCAATCCCCCTTGTCCCTAAGACGACCCAGTCTCCTGCTCATGACAATATTCTACAACACTGGGCTGCCTAGTGCCTCTGAAGGGAATGGCGAGGGCCTAAGACCACCTGCGGACAATGATGATGGACCAAGTGCCATTGAGAGTGCTAGTATTAGCATTAATAATAATCAGAATGAATATAATGGCAACCTACCGTTGTATCTACGAGCTCCTTTAATGACTCAGATTATATTTTTGAAACTCAAGCCCACAGAGTTGGGTCCATGCACGAAAATGGAAGTGGCTCATTGCCCCTGAGCGCAGGAGTTCGCGATGAAACCAAGAATGGCCCGAGAGACCCAGTGAATTCACCTGAAGCCAGTGGTAGTAGACCCCGGACAAAAAAAAGCGTGCTGACCCCGTAACTGTGGAGGTATCAACATTCTTGATGCCGAATTGAGCGCTGAACGCGTACGTAGCTACAGGTTATCTGATAGTATTGCACTCAAAGGCCAGATAATGTTGTTATTCTCATTTGTCAACTGCCTGTGAGAACATTAGCCCTGTGCAAAGTACGGATATCTGCTAGTGTGATAACACTGGGGCTTGTTTAAGTTTTCGACGATGGTGGGCTCATGAGACCTTGGCCAGCAAGGCTACCATCCATACTATGCAAGGCACATCACACACAAGTACGCCTACTAACACTACATAGAATAGAAACAAGACTACTACTCGGCTTCAGCTTCTGTCATCCTTACCCATAACCCCCCCTAATATTAAAATAAATCAGTGTTTTCGAACTATTGCCTGAGCCGTCATGCTTACGTTGCTGTATAGGGTTAGGTGAAATTTCGGGGAAATCTTTTCAATACCCTTCCTACCGGGGTGTTGCGACCACTCATGCGGGGGTCTTGTTGCTGGATGAAAGGCGTCCAAGTCCAAGCTGACGTGAGAGAAGTTCTGGAGAAGACGGATGAGCATGAATGACATCTCGTTGTAGGCGAACTGGATCACGGTTTCAGGTTAGCGATTGGTTAGGAAGAAAGGTAAAGGGGTGGTAACGAGCCTGTTGACCGAGACAGATGCGTGGACCAGCATTGAATGGCAAGAAAATGAAAGGGTTCGATACGAGGTACTTCCTCAGCCGGTCATCCAAGAACCTGTCTGGATCAAATTCTTCGGCTGCCAAGCATTGCGATGAGCCAACACAACCGTTTTTAATATTTAGTAAAAGCGGTTACCATCTGGACCCCAGAGATCTTTTCTTCGATGCATCATAAGGACTGAATACGCAGCCTTGTTCCCGGCAGGTATGTAAATAGGCTTTTGGGTGGGATCCGGAGATGGCCACACTGTCGCGTTTACTGCTTCACTGGAAAAATGTTGAGCAAACGTAATAACCATTCCGGACGGTGACTGACCGAATGTTGAAAGGTCTAACATTATACTTATATCAGCAAAGTATCCAGGGTTATGCTCACGGTGACTTACACACTAGGGTAAAGTCGCAACGTTTCTAGAACATCATGCAAGTGAGCACCTGTAACGACCTACTATGGTTTTTTGTCACATACCATTGATAACTGCTCTCAAGTACTTCAGATCCCGTATATCATCGTAAGTTGGTCGGCGATTTGGACCAACTTTCTCCAGAATTTCCGACCTTAAACGAGTGGCCACATGGGGATGTAAGGATAAGAGGTATATGACAAAGGTCAGCGTGGCGGCTGTCGTATCTCTGCCAGCTGAATTACAACATGGCTTGTTGGTGATGGAGCCAGTCAAATAACGATGGCCGACTAACCGATCATAATATTCAGGCTAGTCGGGAATGGTCAGATTTTCAATTCACTAAAAGGCAACATCACACCCACGTTTCATCTCGGATCACGACAGGATCTAACGAAAGTTCAGGCGAAATAAAAATATACGCCATGTGCCCAAATTGCAACTCACCATCGGTCACGCTAACCAAATGATCCAGAAGGGTCTCGTCCTCTCTGAATTTCTCATCAACATCTCCGGATGCTGATTTTCCTCCCTGAATGTCAGCTACGCCCATCGCTTGTTTTTTTGATAGCGCTTCCTTGACGATAGGCTCAATGTAAGCGTTAACCACCTTCATTGATTCCTTCGTCCTATCTCTCAATATCTCCCACAAAGGCCAAACGCTGTTAAGCCGCTCTCTGTCTGAGATCACCCCTAGTGCATTAGCAAAGGCACGCGCAAATTCGTCGGCTCTCAAAGTGTGATTCTGGGTATTGTTGCCGAACTCTGGGGAGTTGTGTGCGAACGGAAGTGCAGAAGATAGTGAGTGAACACAAGATCCAAAAAGAAATTCGGTCGCAGAGTCGAGTGTGAAACGACACATGAGGTCCTAACTTAAATCAGCACGCGCCGATGATCTCGGGACAACGTAACCAGAGTGCTTTTGCCCAAGGAGTTCTCACCTGGAAATCCACTGGATGACCTTGCCTTAATCGTTCTTTGAGTTGAGAAATGGCGGTCTCAGAATGTCTGTCAAAAAGATCAAAGTCGCTGATGCGGTCACGGGTAAAAAACGGGCGGGTAATGGATCTGTGGAACCTGGCTAGATATCAACGTTTTGTTCAAGTTGAGGCAAGACCAGACGTGGACATACTTCCACATATCGCCTGTCTTAAATTAGTATTTTTAAATGTTACTCAGGTGGGTGATACCTACCGTCTGAGTTAAACACTCCGGTGCCTAACACAGAATCCATCTTCTCTGCGAATCTGGAGCCTTCGCGAGTTTGGGATCAGGTTGCACTGTGTTTCCAAGGATTATGGAGTTTACCTTTTACGAAATTATTGAATTCCGTCGTAAGCATTCGTTTGATATGTTCAGGTTCGGTTGTGAATATTGAGTCTACCCAGAGAAAACGCAAATTAAAGCAATGTCCCAGCTCATTGGTGAATTCAGGTAAGCCATCGCCTCCGGTGGCTGTGAGTTCTCTCGTTAGCAATCATGCACGCTCACGCACCTGGGTAACCGGTTAGAAATTTCCTTCTCATGGAAAACAACACATCAAGGTTTGCAGGCAACCTTCCTCGAACCCTTGGTACGAGGCGGGCTCCTAATCGTTCTGCTTCCCGACGGTTTAATATCTTCTGGTAGATGGTACGCAAAGCGATAAAAATCGGTGTAAATGACGTTGCTGAGAATACTAAAATTCGTGTGGGAATGGGGAAGCCAAAGTAGGTTTCCACTACATGTTGGATGGCAATTGCGCCTACAACAGGCAGAGAGAGTAGAGTTAACGACCGGGCAAGGAAGTCGATTCCAGGGGTGATGAGCACAGATTGGCCCATCTGGTGAGCGGCGAGTGGAAACGACTTCCCAAGGTACTATCTATCTATATATCCAGTATTTCCAATGTGGTCTTACTAATAGGTATACTCGTCCAGGGTGCACATGGTGGCAGTGCACATTGTGACACCCGAGCGGCAGGCATGTCACGCGACTTGTTACGGTGTCATCACCAGAACCCTCATGAGCAATGGATTCAATCAACGAGCGAATCATCGAAGACAGTAGGGATCTTCTACCAAATCTCCATCAAGTTACTCAATGAGGCTTGAAAGGATTGAATGAATCGGAGGACTCGGACACGTCTCGTGGAGAAGAAGACGTGTCAGACCAGGATGATTTCAGTGAGGGTGTTGACGATGAGGGTGCCGTGGGCAGGTCAAGAGCCATTGCTTCCGCTGAAAAGGAAATAGAGGGTGATTTTGAGTGCGTTATACTCAACTGTCGTATTCGTATAAGAATCAGAATACTTTCCAGCCGACTTGTTCAAGGCCTCCGGCAGCGTGATGCTACTTCTCAAGCGACTGGACTATTAACCAAGGATTGGGACATTAATATCGAAGAACAAGATGCAGAGTTCTTGGATGACTTGCGTGCAGCTTCAGGGATCGGGAAGCGCAAGAAGGTATGGAAGACTATTTTCGTCTTCACCTGCACCTAGCAATATCGCATTCAGAAAGGAAGAAGTACTGGCCCAATTCTCTCCCAACAAGTACGATCATTGATCGGAGATGGGAACCAAGCCTATGTCGACAACGATCTCTCAGAGGCGATCCGTATAATACAAGAGGTCATTCGCATTGAACCGCGCGCAGTCGGAGCGTGGTCTGTTCTGGCTCAATGTTATGAAGACATCAAACAAGACGAGCGTGCGCTGCAGCTGCGTATTATGGCTGCCCATCTGCGACACGATGCGGAAGAATGGGATAGACTAGCACGCCAATCAAGGTTCGTGCAATCCCTTTTATGTCGTTTCTCAAGATATATACGCATATAGGGAGTTGGGGTTCGCCCAACAAGCTCTTTACTGCTTTCGGAAAGTTTATAGCCTGGATCCAACCAACGTTGATGCTCTCTGGGATAGAGCAACAATTGCTAAGGAAATTGGGGATATGAAAACTGTAAGACATCCCTGCTTATGTCTCATGGCGTAGTGATGAACAATTCGAATTTTGATCAGTCCCGTAATGCTTTCCTCGCCATTCTTCGTCGATTTCCCCATGATCTTACGGTTCTGTCGGAACTTCGTACTATTCTTATCGATTTGAATGAATTGGCGACTTGCGCTCAGCTCTTTCAAGAAGCATTCGAATACTATCATCAATCTCATCCACTTGGGCCGCCACCCACTGTCGTAGCCGATCTCAGTTCTTCTGCTGTGATTGATCCTGCCCTAGTAGCAGTCTCCTCCTATCGGCCCACCATTCCTAGCTCGACTGCTAGGATAGCCCCAGTCATGTTGGGTTTAATGGAACTTCTTGTATTAGCAGACTTGTATAACACCCTGGGGCAATACGAGAAAGCTATACAGGTCATTAGGAAAGGCTGCAGGTGGATGCAGGGTAGGGGTGACCAACGATACTGGGATGTATGTTCAGACGACCGGGAGTACGATCCTGTTGGTTTAGAGGGAAGAACGATTGGAGATGGTGGAGGCGGGAATACAGCAACACTTGCTGATGACGGAGTTGGGCAAGGGAATGGACTGATTGAACCAGGGAGATATCCCCTAGATATTAACGCACGGCATAGGTTGGCAGTGGCGAGGATAAAAATGGGAGACGTTGATGAAGGAAAGGTACGCAGTTGCTACTTCTGATTATTAATGCTATTACCGATCATATTTTAGGTACATGCCAGTATTGTCCTCTCACATGACGTCGTTGATTACGCTCCCCTCTTTGGTGAAATCGCGGACGCATACTTTGAAAGAGAGTTATACGACGATGCGAAGCCCATCTACGAACTGCTTGGAGCAGATGCCGGGGTATGGTTTTTATGCTTCATTAATGAGCAATATTGAATACCTTCCGGCAGACGAGTAGCGTCTATGTGCTACTACAAACAGCAGCTTGTCTTAGGATGCTGGACGAATTGCCGGAGGCGGCTGAAGTTTACGAATATGGTTCGTCTTCCTTTCCTCTATCTGTTTCTGATTAACAGTCCTATTCAGTCAGAAGGGCTGATCCAACAAATAATGACGTTAAGATGAAATTAGCGGAGATCTATGAACTCCTTGGCGAACCACGTAAGGCCTTGGATCTAGTGTATCAAGTCATCGACTCTAGAAAGAAAAGAAGCCGAGCTACTGCCACTGGAGATTTACATAGGGAGGGTAGTACAAGCACTGTCGGTCATGGCATCGCAGTTCCCTCATTATTTGCCGAGGAACGGTCCTCAAAGGGAAGGAGCGGATCGACCGCTCACCTACAGGGTCAGCCTCGATTAACCCATACACAGCTGAGGGAGTTAGAGGCCGAGAAAGAGAAAGAGGTCCTTCGTGGATATGCCCGAGTGAAAGAACTTTGGCCAAAGATGTTGACAGGGGGAACAATTGTTGCCCCGGGTTCTAGAGAGCCACATGCAAGTCAATTCCTGATGGAACGTGAAGCCAGAGAAAGGGAGCAAACGGAAAGGGAGTGGATGATGGAGGCGGAAAAGCTGGTGGATACGTTTAGGGAGACGCGGAATCTATTTCTTACGTCCAGGGTAAGATTGACCATAGCGCAGTCTGAGCAAAAGAGCATTTACTCTGAGGATAGAGCCATCCATTCCGGGGAATGTTCCCTAGGAAGGATTCGAAAAAAAGAAAGAGGCAAGAAGCTGAAGATGACGAGGCGCATGAACATAGAATGGCCTCAAGGTTAGCATTGGAGATGGGTAAACATCACATGGTTAGTAGCTGCCTTATAATACTTAATCTCCATTTCAGAGCATGACAATATGACGAAGAAGCATACAAAACCTGCGAGCGTGGAAGTGTTTCGTGGCGTTGATTTCAAGGACTGGTTGCGAGTAATTATGCAAGTACGATCCTTTTCTCTTCAACACCCAGTCACGCATTCTGAGTGGTCAAACGGCCTAGTATGTCTTCATTCTCACACAAAGGGGGCAATTTGAACTCGCAGAAGAAGTTCTTCGACACATCCTCGTTTCAAATGCGTATCAAAACCGTCAGCGACAGGAGACAATCAGGATTGCGCTTATCTGTATGACCTAATTTTGTACTGATTGTGTTCATTGGGCTTATCGTGTATGGCCGTAGCTTGTGCAATCTATGCACGAAAGTTCACCATTGTTGTCGAGCAGGCTCGCAAGCTGATTACAGGCAACCAATTCAACAATGAGCCCCTTCGGATTCTTCTTGCGTCCTTATCCAGCGGATTGCGCCCAACAGATTCTTTTATTACGAGCACACTACAAAAGCACCTATTTCGAGAAATGAGAGTGACAGACCTAGCTGTCAAGAACCCTGGGGCTTTGAAGCTCAATCCGTCCGGTACCCGAGTCGCCCCAGTTTCCGTTGCGCTGGCCAATAAGGGAAAGGGTAGGGGAAAAAACAAAAAGTTCCCCAAAACGGGGGGATCGGTGAAAGGGAAGGAAAGGGCTGTTATCGCTGATGATGACGATGACGATGACGGATATGGAGAGGAGGACGCAGAGGGAGATGATGATTACGGAGATGCCGAAGAGTATGAGATGACCATTGATGTTGGGTCCATTGTCGGTGGTAGTACATCGAATCCCAAGGGAAAGGACGTGGGAAGGGATAAAGGCAAAGGAAAGGAAAAAGAACTGGATTCGGAACAAGCAGTGGAGCTTCCCAAGAAGGATAATCCAGTGATTGTGACGATATACGGTCAGATCTGCACTGCAGCAAGGAGCTATCAAAGTGCCATATGTGAGTGACGATAGTCGTCCGTTTCATTCTACAGATCATGTTGACTCTCTGTAGTTTATCTCCTGCACGCCTACGACTATTGTCCAGACGACCCTATGATTTGTCTCTGTCTGGCCATTGCCTCGTTAGGGAGAGCAATGCAGCGTCAAGCGGACAACAGGCACCACCTCGTCACGCAGGTGAGCATTACCACCAATACATGATGCAAGACCTTCCTCAATTAGCTGCATAGGCTTTGGCATTTCTTTCGCGCTATCGTGCATTGCGAACGACCATCACTCCCGAAGACGCCAAACACGTAGGGGAGGTTGAATACAACTTTGGTCGTGCATTTCACCAATTGGGTGTGTATTCCATATTCCTTGAGTTCTTATTCTCGTCTTTGAATTATTGGCATTCCCTCTTGCAGGACTTTTGTCATATGCAGTCAAACACTACGAACGAGTCCTGGAAATGGGGGAAATCACAGGGGTCGCACGGGAAGCTGCGTTCAATCTGTCACTCATTTACGTGACCACGGGTGCAACTCCATTGGCCGAAGCTCTATATCGTCGCTGGCTATCCATATAGTACTCTGGGCGCAAAGCACGGACTTGGACACATAATCACTCTTTAGGCCAATGAGTTTGCTTCTTGTATGTACTGTACAATATAGTGCTGCAACCGGATTGCTACGTGATAGTAAATACCTCTTGATATCCTCGGTAGTCTTCGCTAGGGAGTATCGGTGGGGAGACACCTTGAGCCCCGTGAAGAAGCATGTGGAACGCCTGCCTGCTCGTAGGGGAACGCATTATTGCATCGTACTTCTTTTGCCCCAGAATTCATAGGATCGCATGACTGACCAAAATCAACTTGGAAACAACGTCAAATCAAACATGGATTGAGAGATTTACACCAACCTGTCGCTGAGTAGTGTTCATAGGTGCCGTGAGAAGACCCAACACCGTGATGAATGTGGCTCCCATGTGATTGTGTGTCCTCAACGCCTGATGATTGCTGAACCTTGACTAGTTTGACTGGTGAAAAAAGGACTGGTGGAATGGAGGACTTCGCCACGATTTCTGAATTCTAACACCGAGCAAGGGCATTCGGTACGATTCGCATTTTTCGATCGAAAAAGAATTCACTAGGACCGTGATACCGATGAAGGCAGCTAGACCAATCCGATTTAACCTATATTTACCGGAAGCATGTTTGGTGTAACCTTGTGGGAATAGGTCTAAATCCCTCGGCGGGCGCCGACAACCGTCTGCCCGAGTATCGGCCGACGATTGTACAGTTCAACTCCCCAGCATTTACTGTATTGTCACACGCATCGGAGGGTGCGCCATATGTGTGGGAGATCATGCAATTCTCTTACAGGTCATCAAGATTTGAGATCCATGGACACAGCCCGCGTGCTGCATTAGTAGAAAAGTCTTCGGTAACTTCGATCTTGCCGTTTGGAGCATAGACCACATGAAGTCGAGGCTAGATTAATCTATCACGTTGCTATATGTACCACTGAGGTATCGGCATCGACAAAAATCATGTGCCAGTACAATTGTGTTCTTCTGCCACATACCTGGCCCATACATGTATCTTGACGACGTGTGGATTGTTCCTACACGCCCTCGCCTATTATGCGAAACATGTAGCGTCAATCTGCAGAGCATTTGCTTAATAAGTTCATTCAACACACGCAAAAATTTCTTTATATGGATCGCCACATTTTCGCGACACTTTTATGAAGGTGCCCAGGGTGGTTCTCTAGTTTCGTGGAGAAAAGTGGTTGCCACGCCAATTGTAATAAGGATTGTTGTGACTAACTGAGAGCACTTGATATAGATAACTCGTATCGGTGGAACTTCAAAGTTTGAACAACCGTCGTGTTTTGGATGCAGGACAAGAAGTGAAAGGAAGGGATAGGGTTCAGCTGTCAACTATGCGACCATTGTTGGAATTGTTGAGTCATAGTTGAGGGGTGACGGATTCAGTCACGAGCTGCTTATCGTTATCTTAGGTTGGGGGAACTTCCATACTTCGATAAGGAAGATAGATTGACCCAATTATTGAATACATGTAGTTTAGATAGACTATATCGAAACTAGCGACAATCCTCCCCATTGGAAGATAACATTGACCGATAAGCAGATGGCGTCAAGCACCTCGACAAGGGTGATAAGGAAAGGACAAATAAAATACGAGGAGAACTGATGGGATAGTTTTTTAGTGTTACCATTGGCCCCAAAAGGTTATTTGGCCACCATTATACAGTCACCGCTATGCTCTATCTGAAAACGTCATCCTAGGGATACCCATGCCTGAGACGATAGAGGAATATTGTCGACTGCCAGAGAACAATTAGTCAATTTAAAGTGTTGCAACAGTCACCTTACCAATCTATGAGCATAAACTGCGACCCAAATGCGGGCCTGAGTAGGTTCTTCGTATTGGCTACATATTTGGCATAGTGTTACGTCCAGATCTCGCAGGCAGAGACAAGGTTCTTGGGAATGCAAGCCAAATGGGTTTACCTCCCTCGAAGCGGGGGTTGTTGGGCTCTGTCTAGGATCGGGGTCAGGCCAATAATTCACTAAGAAAAGGGCCCAATTCATACCACAGCCAAGCATAGAGAAGGAAGGATCACCTGAAACTCCAATATAACGCCATACGAATGGGGCAGAGTACTCGCCAGAATGGGACCCTGGACCATATACAACATTGATGAAGGTTCCGATTAATGTTAGAAGGAGACTCGCATATCCGCATTCCCAGCTGTTTCGGTCCAATGTTCGTACCTCGCTCCATTTCAGGCTGTTGGTTCAGGTGGTCAATCTACCTGACAAACGCTCACGGAATATGCGGTCCTATTGCAAAGTGCCTTCTGAGTTATCATCGCAAGCCAAACCTGGCTGACCCTCATCGCCGTTAACTGGATCACCTTCACTAAACGAAGGAAGGCACGGGACTACTGCCTTGTTCTAGACCTCGTTAGCACTTAGATGTACCTTGCACAGGTCCCATCTATGATCGGCTTTTCAATAGGAGGTGTGCATAGGAGCAGCCTGTGAATGATGAGTGACAAGGCCGAAGGTGGAAGAACCCAGATCGCAGACAACCACGAAGAAGGAACAGGCATCACATAATATCCTTCGCACGAATGACCCAAAAATATAAATAGTAGGGGGGTGTGAAATGTGGGGCAGACTTCAAAGCTTCATGATCAGCACTCGAAGAGCAACAAGCCTCCTCGTGTCGCGTGCCTTGCTTTTCACGGAGTTACGGTCACAGCAGTCTATTCTTGGCTTCACATTGTCCGCGGCATAAATACAGCCTGGCGCCGTGCATCGCGTGATGATACCTCACAGCGCCTCCTCCCGCAGAACTCGAAAGATTCGGCCACAAGTTGGCCCATGTCTTCGTGATGGTGTCTATCAAGAGCTACAGCTATTCGGTGCCCCTTGCGTATGATTTTGAGTCAATGATGGTAAAGGTAATATAAACTGACCTATAAATAAAATAGCCTCTTTTCCCTAATTTTGTTATCACTTCCTGGGTCCCATTCCAACCGAGCCGCGAGCTCGAAGTGCAGATGTACTAGAGAACCGTATTGACGTTGCTTATGAGGTCTGGGAGATCCAGATTTGAGGTAGGCTGGCTTAGCATTGAAGGTTGTTGCAGTATTTGAGCGAGAGAGAGCTTGGGATGGGTGCTGATCACGCAGTTACGTGCGCAGTGATCGTTCCTCGACATGCTTGGCTCTTCAGACCACAAACAAATGAAGGGCTCGTGCGAAAAGAGGCTCGACCAGCAATACTGTGCCATTCTCAATACGTGTTCAAACCGACGTTGACTTGTTGCCGAGATGCATGGGAAGGATGAAAGGGACGAGTGCATTCAGTACTCAGTTATCACTGGAGCACAAGGCGTGCTGGTGCAATTGTTGGCATTTAGAAAGTTGATCAAATATGAGGAAGTTTTGTCAATGCAATACCTTTGTACTCTGGCCCTTGGCGCCTCCAGCAAGGTGTTCACAAGGTGTTTGCGCTTCGTGCAAGTACATGGTTCAATGTATGGCTGAGGCATTTCAGCAGAAAGCGGGGAGATGTTCTTGCGCTTCAGTGTTATTCCGCATTGTGAGATCTAAACTTTCGGAATGGGCGGGGAATGCCACATTTTTTCAACTATTGAATTTATTTTCCTATCCCCACACAGCAAGGTGCGGGTGCCATCTTCCCCAACAAGGGACGTCTCATGAGCAGACCTGACCCACGGGATTCCGCATTTATTGTCCAGAACAAGTAACAGCTGGCTGTCGTGAAATTACCAATCGCGTAAAGCCCATGCGTCTCATGGGTTACTGCTACTGTGCGCATCTAACCTCTGCATAATTTGCTACCTAGTTGACTGCACGATGTATTTTCATATCGATTTGTAGTGTTATCTCTGTCAGTTCATGCATTCCTATGTAGTCGGCGTGATCTAATTAAGCGCACTCAAAGGCTTAGTTCCCATGACCTAGCTACTTGCAAAGGTATAAACGTAGAGATACCGGTACACATTACGACGAGATTGATCTAGCTCCCATGGAACCCGCGTGCTTCGTCATTTGATTCGCAGAATATCCACGGCATCGATCAATGAAGCTAAAAGCCCAAGACTGCCTCATTCTATCAGCTGCCCGTTCAGTACTTTTTATCCGTTCTTGGCATTTTCGCATGATGCCTATCTCAGTTGAGTTGCTCCAAATCTAATGCAGATTTCCCCGATGGCCGAGGAACACCCCCCATATTTCGCTGCCAGCGATGTTATTAAAGAATGTCCGGAGCTTTATGACTTTCATCCTTGGCACAGTCGTACCTTGTGGATCGAGCCATAACAACCTCAGTCAGCGAGTGAACTCGTGATTGGTTCCTGGGGAGACACAAGGGGCGAGGTTTCTCATGATCCTCATATCAGCTAGATGATGACCATACCACGCATGTCAATCAATGCCCATTGATGCGGATGATGCCAATATCGAAGTTAGAGAGGATCTCGAAGACATGGGTGCAGACCCCATACCTTGATTCGCATGGCTCGCGGAACCCCTGTTATTCGATCGCTGATTGGCCCAAGGCTTCGATGCCGTGAAAATAGACCGTACGCTTCACACTGCCCCGCAATTTGCATAGACCATTGCATCAGTAGTACATGGAAGAAGAAGTACGAAATGGATTAAGTGAACTTTCCTTCAAGTCAGGAAACAAATGAGGGGGTCATTTTTGCGAAGTTCTGCCAAGGACGAGGAAGCAATGCAGCGCTCGTACCTGCATCGGATCAAGGTTGTGATGGGCCGACTCAGTCGCAGGTGCCCTTCAGTACACAATAACCTGTGCTGGATCTTCGTTTACCCACTGGCGATCCCCCAGTGTCTGATCCCGCATTTACAGGTTTTCCGGTGGGGTTACGCTATGACGCAAACCTTAGCCCTCGTGATTGATGGTTTCAGCTGAGTAGTCGTTTCGCATGCTATGCTTTCTCTAGTGCTTTGGTGTGTCGAGAAATACTTGACAGTCGTACGGGTGCTTCGATTAAGCAGAAGCGTGGAGTGAGGAACGACCGAGAGATGGCACACGCCAAATTGCCTAAAATGCTGATGGTCAACAACACCAAATAAGGAGCATGTGGGCGCCATGACATTTCGCGTGCTTCTTACGCTAATCTATGGACAACGTCGTATTTGAAACATATCAGCCTATCAAATCTCACCAAATACATCTCGGATACACATATCTCCACATGCCCATTAAATTGCCTTTCAGTTAACGAAGTGGGGCTAGATATGGTGGTATCGCATCAATCGATATGTGGAATATTAATTTTGTCATCACCATACGAATTCATGGAGATAATGGCTATCTAGGTACCAGTCACATGGATCGGCATGGTGTTATCATTTCACTATCCACGCAATTTTTTGTGGAAATTTGCATTCCATGGCGACTTGTATTACAATTGGACATTTGTTCTAGCGACTTGATCGATGTCATGCCCTGATCATTTTCATTCCAGAGGACACATGGGAATGGTCTTTCATAATGCTCACGCGAGTACCTAAATCAGTTCTGATCTTTACCACCTCATTAGCATTGTAACCGGGACGTTGCTGCCGCGCGAAGTCTCTAACTTTTGGGAGAAGCAATTCGGGAAAGAACCACCCCCATCATCCTGAGGAACCGTGTCCTTAATTCCATGTAATCGTTTATCTCGGGTACCAATTCCCTATAAAGCTCCACGTCTTGGCTTTTGTCTTCCCCATCGGCTTGCCTGAGTCTACCATGGCTGCAGTCGAATCCCTCTCCCGCTCTGCGGCTGAACGTGGCGAAGCTGGCGCCTCCATCGACGAGAAGTCTATCGACAAGCAGTATAATGAGAAAGCTTCTGTCGACGTCGCACAATCCGTCAAGGGAGAGGTCTTCGACGACGTTCGCGAGATTGATTTGGGTAAGGACGGAAAGGAACGTCCAATCGGTAGGTTGCTCCCCATGACCTTCAGTGCATAGGCTCACTATGTTCATAGTAACCGATATCGACGTTGCTACACGTCTCATCTCGCTCGAAGACGATCCGTCGTTGCCTGCATTTACATTTCGCATGTTTTTCTTGGGTCTTGGCTTGGCCTGCTTCGGTTCCGTTCTCGGACAGATTTTCGTAACTTCTTCGCGTCCATGGTTACGTTATGTGCTTGCTGACGTGGAATTATTTCATAGTACTTCCGTCCGCAGACTGTGTACGTCAGTCAACTCTTCATCCAAATTATCGCCTACATCCTCGGTCGTGTCCTGGAGGAGCTTCTTCCTGGACCTGGTAACATCCACGATGTCCTCAGAACCAAGGACAGCGCATTCTGGCGCTTCATCAATCCTGGTGAATTCAGTAAGTACATCACCTTCTGTGCTGTGACATCCTTTGATAGACATCGTATAGATATAAAGGAACACGTTGCAATCACCATTTTCGCTTCCACTGCCGCTGAGTCCGCATTGGCCATCAGCATCTTTGCTGCAGATGACCTCTTCTATGGAATCCAGGTAATGTTCGACGGCATCCTTGAAGCGATTCTTTTTTGACGTATGCCCCAAGCCGAACGTTGGTGTTGGTATCTTCACACTTATTGGCTCCCAACTGATGGGATATGGCCTCGGAGGTTGGCCAATGCCTTGCGTGTCATATTACGTTTACTGACCCGGGATGATAGGTGTCATGCGTTCCTTCCTTGTATATCCGACGTACATTGTCTTCCCGAATCTGCTGCCCACTGTCCAGCTTTTCGATGCCCTCCATCGTGGCAAGAAGATTTTCCTCCAGAAGAAACGTGTCAAGTTCTTCTGGTTTGCTTTCATTGGCATCTTCGTTTGGGAGTGGTTCCCTGAGTACATTGCACCGTATGTCAGCAACTCTTCATCCTTCATCCTATGCTAATCTGTCACTTCCATTACGGGAATGATCGATCGTCGACAATGTTCAATTAATATTCATACCCAAGAACACTAACAGGTATCAGTATTTTCTGCTTGGCCAACCAAGACAGCCCTTGGTTCACTCGCATATTTGGTATGTCTTGGCGATCTATTTGGTCTTAGCATCCTCGACATCAATCTAACATTACTCTCAGGTGGTGCTGCCGGTAATGAGGGTCTTGGCGCTTTTTCTCTGTGCCTGGACTGGAACTACGTCGGTTCAGGCGGTGGCTCAATGGGTGCTTTGTTCACCCCTCTCTCCACTCAGCTCTCCCTATACTGTGGTACCGCGATTTGCATGATCGCCTTCTGCGCCTGCTACGCCAACAACGTCTGGAAAGGACAGAATTTCCCCTTCCTCTCTCAGCAACTATTCAACGAAAACGGTACACGCTACGACCAACTCCTCATCTTGGACAACAACTTCAGGCTCGATAAAGATAAACTGGATGAAATAGGTTTGCCATGGTTCGCAAGTTCACAAGTACTTGCCAAGATTGGTGCCAACCTCGCTATCGGTGCCACCATCACCCACGTCTTTTTGTGGTACGGAAAGGACATTCTCTCTGTCATCAAGAAGTACCGTGCCGGTGAAACTTACGACCCTCATCTTGCCAAGATGAAGGTGCGTTTGCCTTTTGTTCCGTCCACTTCTATGTAACTTAGTCAATTAGGTCTACACAGAGGTTCCGATGTGGTGGTACATTGTCACGTTCCTCGCCAGTTTCGCTATGGCTATGGCAACCATGTACACTGGTGGATCTGGTCTCCCATGGTTAGTCTCTATGCAGTTTATTGGTTAGAGTGAGCTGACATCGCTACACAGGTGGGGTCTCATTGTCGCTCTCATCATTGCTGGCATCTTCTTGCCTTTCGTTGTTACAGTCTATGCTATTACTGGTAAGCACTTATTTAGTGTCCGCAGTGTTTTTTCTCATGATTCCGCTAGGTTTCGTCCCCAACATCCAGAACTTGGTCCAGGTATGATGCGACGAAACTTAGCTTCTGACTTGTCTCTTACCAATTCCCTCAGATGCTTGGTGCAGCTATGATACCCGGAAACCCCCAAGCAAACATGTACTTCACACTCTACGGATTCAATACACTCGATCAAGCTCGTGGTCTAATTCGTGACCTTAAGATGGTTCGTCAACTTATTTTATGTGATTTTTCTGCAGACTCTCATCGATCTGTTCTTATAGGGTCAATATACCAAACTTCCTCCTCGTGTTACCTTCACTGTTCAATGCCTCGGCTCAGTCGTCGTAAGCCACCTCTAAAAAAGTACACAGATCAGATTGATAATGCTCTGCAGGGTGGACTACTCAATTACATCATCATGAAAGTCATCATCGACAGTCGTCGCGAGATCCTCCTCGATGTTCAAGGTACCAATGTGGTACGTAGACCAATGAAAAATTGTTCCGGAAATGGTGCTGATAATTTCGTTACAGTGGTCAGGTCAGCAAGTGCAGACCTTCAATAGTGATGCTGTCTCTTGGGGCGCCCTCGGAAGCATTCTTTATGCACCTGGAGGACGCTACGCTGTATGTCATCTCTCCTTATTGGAAGTAGCACTCCGAACTGACAACTGGTAATAGATCGTACCCTTCTCAATCCTCATCGGTCTTGGCGTCCCCGTACCGTTCTGGTTGATTCACAAGAAATGGCCCCATATTTATGCCGACAAAGTCGTTACACCTATTCTTTGCTGTGAGTGTGCATGAGAACCTTCACTGTTCATTACAGATTTACGCGATAATTTCCAGGGACGCTCGGTTACCTGTCCGTCGGCATCAACAGTTCGATCTTCTGCACATTCTCCATGGCATTGTTCTCTCAATACTACTTGAGGAAGCACCGTCCCCGCTGGTTCAGGAAGTACAACTTCTTGCTCTCCGCTGCTTTGGATGGTGGTACCCAAGTCATGGTGTTCGTCTTCACCTTTGCAGTGGGAGGTGGAAGTGGCAAAGTCGTTGATATGCCCCATTGGGCATTGGTGAGTCATATTATCCTTCATCAAGACTTTGCTAATCCATGTATCTAGAACCCCGCCGGCAACCCTGATTACTGTCAGAGATTAACATAATGTCTACTGTTATTAACAGCACGCATGTAATGACTTGTATTTCACACAAATTGTTATTTTACACGCATCTTCTCTCTCTATCTTCGATGTGTGATGGACCTACGTATATAGGTCTGAGTTTATTTATTAACTGTATCAGCTGTTGGCGCTTTGGGGGAGTTAGGGTGCTAACTTGTGATCAACAAACCAAGAGTCATGCTTTACCCTTGTGAATGATGCATGACCCACAGTCCATGGTAATTACCATGAGTGATGCATGAATTCTCCGGGGTCAAGTGGGCCTGCATACCTAATCATTACATCCTTGCAATTGTGAACTCGGTTGAATCTATCACGAGGTAAGTAACTCAGACAATCGGTATCGAATTGATGGAAGGCTATACATAGTTGAAAGGCTGCCAAGCATCGTGCGAGCCACCAAGTCTTAGGGTCCAGCATTGACATAATAAAACCTTCTTTGGCAGAGACCGTATCCTCCGCATCATGCGTCAGAGCTTCCCTTTTGCGTAATTGAGCGAGGGCGGCCTCTTCAGGGCTCAGCCAATTAGACGCATTAGAAGGAAAATCAGACAGGATGAACATCGCAGGAATGGCGAGGACAACATTTATGGCCCCTTCAATAAAGAATAGCCACCTATACGACGGAAAGAAGACGTTCAAATTATCCTATTGCATTGAATCGGCGGGGAAAATTACCTCCAAGCGGCGTAACCGAGCTTCCCTTCCATCGCGTCCAGAATGCCAGTGGCTATCAATGTGCCGAACGCCGTGCTGATCCATATGCCACAGAACAGAACACAATTTCGCAAGCCGAGTTCCTCTAAGTGACGTATCTTATTAGGAATAATGAAGCTGCCCCAACGAGTCATACCTTGTTCATAACATGCTGAGATTGTGAGCAGGGCACCCGGAAAGAAAGAACTCTCAATGAGTCCGAGGAAGAAATGACAGGCGAGGATACCCTGAAGCTGTGGTACCATAAGTACTGACATTTAAATGACAGCCATTTCGCCTACTTTTTCGTAAAACCTGTGGCGATCGAAATCAAGGCCCATACAATCGTGCAGCCAGGGAGATAACCCGAAGGTCGTTTTATATAATGCAGAAATAGATTCCTGCCAACGCCAAAGTATGTCAGTCTCAGTGACATGAGACTCTGCGATGAGCAGACTTACGAGGGTATCATCATCACGATGTAACCGACGTAGAAAATGGATAGCACCGTTGGGTACTGATGTCCCGTCAACCCCAGGTCTTCCTCGAAGCCCCGCAGCCGAGCAACACTAAATTTATGTATTTAGAATAAAATTGTGGATGGGATATGGCGAAGAGCACATACGCGGCATTGTTGCGATCTATCTGTCGGGAAGGACACGATTGTAAGCATTTGATTGGATGGTCTTGCCGAGTTACGCCGACATCACGTTACACTACTCACAAAGTTTAGGGTAATTATCACGACCAACATACTCATCCGAGTGTCCAGCTTTCTAACCAACTTGCTCTCCAATACTTTTCTTCGTCTAGTGCTTTAAAATCACTGGCTTCGGGAGAGTGTGCCTGAATGGTGGGTTTCGGTGATTCAAAAGAATCTGGTTGATTGTTCTTTTCTGGAGATATCGATGCTGTCATCGACATATTCTGTGTGCACTAATTCTACGTAAAATGTGTGCATTGGAAGGTCGTGATGGTAGGAAAGAGGATACTGTCCAGAATCCTGGTGATTTGTGGCTGTATCCTGAGTTGTGATCCAAGTGGGCCAGAAGAAGATGCTTTAACTAGCGGAGTGGGATGGGGAAGGGACACGAAGGTGGTTATAGGGAAGGAAGCTTTGTCGAGGACGAGGGGGAGAAGCTGGCTCGAGCATCAGGGATATAAGGGGAAGTTGCTGGGAAGGAGAATCAAGATGCAGGTGAGGGATGGACTCCGCCATGCCGGGCTTGGACAGCGTTGGATTCCTTGTAATCCTATATCGCTCTCACCTGAAAACAGGCCTGATGCATCGACGGAAATGAGAAGCAGAAAATCAACTCTTTCCACCAGTGGATATTCACGCAGTTTTGCCAAGTTGCATCAATATACTTCGACACTGCGCTCGTTCTCCCTGCTCATCATGATGCAGGACACTATTGTGGACGCAGTCCAATGCATTCAAAATTCAGGCTTTTCTCGTCTTAACACCCACAAGTGGTGTACGACAGGTTTTCCATTACCATGGTGCCGAACCCGGTATTGATACGAGGCTCTGGCCAGATCCACATACACATTGAGTGTATCTCACCGGCAACCTGGTGGCATCGAGGTGTTGAAAGATGCCTTGGCTCAGAAATGCCGTACATCCTTGAAGTTCCGCAACGATACCATTTCTCCATCGATCGGGCCCAAGGCTCTGGGACCATCTCTTCCGCCCCTACTACAGTTATGTTTTACACGTCGATGAGAACATTTCATATCGATAACCGAGAAGGACGATTCACAATTAACCAAATATATCGAACTCCTCGCAAGCCAAGGATCTGTCCGCAACGTTTGTCCCTCGATTGATTATGGTCGCTCTCAACGCTCGGCAACTCACACGGCCTTAGAACACCCAAAATATTGCACTTGTAAGCCAATTATTCACCTTTCGGTGCATCCCGTTTCCAAGCTTTTTCCTCACGCTTGCTGCACGACCTGCACGCCAAGTTATTCAGGTTACCCTCACTCTTACCGAGAATGAAAATATCAATAGGTCGATTATCACCCAATTGAAATTGGCCAAAATGCTTTCCCTTTACAGAGATTTCTCTGTTCATCCTTTAGACTTAAATAGAGAATGCTGTTTCTCACATGGTTTAGGTGCGTTAATGATGCGAATGTACATTTTTACTTGTTTCTGATCAATTTGATGGTGACGGCACTAGTACCTCATAACCCCACTGCTGGTTCATCAAGGTGCACTCAGCGGCACACACCATTGGTTGGACACAGAATCTTCTCATCTTGGTTGTACTCAGCTTGTGCCTACAGAAATATTGTTCATGGACGCAATGTTCGCTTTGGGGGCGTGCCATGGCGTATTATTACGCATACGGGGATAAAGTTTTGTGTTCATGGGCACACTTCGATGCAATGTGTAGGTAAGTGGCACCTCGTTCGGCCATGAAATGCATGGCTCAGCATGATTGACTTGTCAACTGCTCAGCACTGGCATGCAGTGAATTCCGACATTAAATTCCTTGATTCCCTGCACTATCGCGATAATTTGCCAGATAATTCATGCTTTCGGTTTGAAAGCTAATCAACTCTGATATTCCATGATTCGGCGTGCGTGTCCTTCGAAGCGTGCAAACCGATCTCATTTCAGTGATTTCAGCCCTGGCTGCGTGTAACTGTATAACCAGAGTGCATCAGTACCCATTTGCAGCCAGCATCGTCAATTCTTCTTTCCAACAGACTCGTAATCGTTCGATTGCCTAACAACCAAAGCAAAAACGTTATCTCATGCTGGCGGTTATTTTCACGTCGACTTCGACCCTGAGATTGATGCAACTACTTCCCAGTGCTCGTTGACCCCTGATTATCCCTCTCCTAAGATAGAAACCTCTGCGAAAATGCGCTTTAAATTTAAGCCATCCACCGTTGTGAGGAAATCATGCCGGCGTTGATGCGCTCAGGAGGCAGTTAGGTACATCAGAACTTGGAGAGGATGCCATGCCAATACCAGGGGAACTACTTCATCAAGTGTTGCGAACTATCCTTGGCTGGGTAAGATGCCTATTACTGGGACTTGCCTCTTCAGACGAGATGGCGGAAAAAGACTTTATCTCCAATAGCTGGAAGCTTAATGACGCACCCATTCAACGCTGGGCAATCCGGGTAAATGAGCCAGCCGGGCCAGAGTTATTGATCCCTGATTTGGTCAATTATGCAGTGTCAAGGAAATCATGGACATGAAGGTGCGCGAACAAGGACGATGAAAGTTGAATCCGTATGTGGAGTATGACCATTATGGGGTGTAGGTTCGACAAGAATCTAATCCTCCTTTGTTCATTTGAGCAATTTGGATTTGTAGCCCAAAGAGGAATCAATTCGCTTGCGCGGTGACGAGTTATGGAGCTCGAATGGATGTTCAGATTGGATTTCCGTTGATCACGGAGGTTTAGATACGATGTTTATCCAGGATGTAATGCAGGACGATGGGTCCAGCGAAAAAGACAGGTGATTCAAACTCGATGGTCTCGGTTTGCTTTCGCGCTTGATATGCTCCAAACCTTGCATGCAATACTTTAAGGATAGCGTTTGATGATGTATTAAATTAATGGACGTTTCATGCTAAGGTATAAACAAGACGTATGTGAAGAGTTCTCATTAGAGGGCATCAGGTAGAATAATCGTGCATGATATCGAATCAAGTCCACTTTTGTGCATCACTTGGTCGCCCTTTCGCAACCCCAGCCAATCCCAAGACCGACACTGCAAGCACTGGCATTCCCAAGTCCGACGACAACTGATGTGAAGGAAGGACCAAACCAAACAAGAGATAACAGGAGAAGGAAAAAAAAATGAAGAAAACAAAATGTGGCGAAGGAGAGAAGAGTTCGGAATCAATGAGGGTGGAATAACTGCACGTGATATGATTGACTGTTCTATTACACAGATGACGATTTGGTGCTTCCGGACTTTCTCGTCTTGGGTAGGCGTAGCTCAGCCCTTCCTTTTGCATGGGGAGTATGGGATGCAGGGATGGCAATATTCTGAAGGAATAGGGAGTGGTAATGAGGCAGGTGAAGGGTCATGCCCTCTGCTCTCTCTAGGTCATCGTGTGGACAAGAAAGTAGATGGTGGATGGCGCACGGAGAATGTTTCGAGATCGCTTTAGAAGGATTTGTTTGGACTATTGGACTAGCTTATCCGCTGAGTGGGTCGAGTGTCTTCGTGTAAGTTGCAATCCGCAACCTTCTCGACGGCAAATCCAGACGATGGACGCGACAACTAGCGTGCATTAAATAGTTCCGAGGCGGTAAGCGACAGAAGAGAAGCAGAAAGACGTTCAACTTACGTAGGACGGTGATCGTCCAACACCACGTTGTTGATGCTATGGGAACGAGGCACTTGTAAACCCGCGTTTGCCCCTTTTGACACGTATAGGGCAGCTGGACAGAGATAATGATTGCGACGCCTGTGGTAATCGCTGAAAAAGACATAGAGTGTGGAAGCGATGCAGGACGTACTGAGCCATAAGGGCAAGAGTACATAAAGTGAGCGTAGATGTGATATTGGATTACTCAAGCAGTGGGAGGAGCCCTCTTTTCGTTGGAATACGAGCCTATACGAGGGACCTTTTAAAACGACGCGCACTAATTTGAGGAAATAACGTACAAAGTAACAAGCCAGACGACGGTCAGAGCTGAGAGTGCCACTATCAGCCAAGGTACAACAACTGTATGGACACAAAATGAATTGAGCAGAATATGGAGATGGTGTGATTCACTCACGATAGAATGCATCCCCTTTCCCCTGGTATATGACTACTGTCGCCATGGTTGTCAAGACGTTCACGAATGCAAATACTACCGCCAACCCTACAAATGCCCAGTCAAAAACATCAGTGAGCTCTACCATTTTGATGGCAACAAGACTAGGCAATGGCGTACGCGAGAGCATGTTGGGACCTCGTGGGGGAGCCATTGCGCGTTGTGAGATGATGGTTGAAGTTGAGAAAAGGAAGGCTCAAGGTTAAGAGAACCAGGGAAGTGGTTGTATTAGGGTGTTTTAGCCGAGAACAAAAAGAACGAGCGAAAAAGAATGGGACAAGGGCTCGAAGTCGTGCCACCTTGGGTAAGTTAAAGGGAAGAAATTCAATGAATGGCCAGTGTAGGATGATCATTCAGACATCGACTCTCTGTCAGGGTGTGCTTGAACTTTTGATTTCAGGTGAAGCTCTGAAGGTTTGAAGCGACCCCTGTCTACCGCTCCAATGCCCTGACTGTCAACTCATACTATTTCCTCTTCCACCGCTATAACCCCTATAATTTGACCACCAGCTCCACTCATTTGACAAGCTCCCGGCGTTCCCTTGCACAATGCCCAAAGCTTAGACCAGACTCCAATGATGCTGGAACGAACTCGCCTCACCATCTCGGCACTTGGTTGGCGCACTGATTGCCGACCAACGCTCACCCGAATGTCCGAGGCACCAAGATTAAATACTATGTAATTGCTTTCGAAGAAGTCAACCGCTGTTCTCAAAGTAGACAAGGTGTTAAGAAGTAGAGGAATTCGCTGGCACGGATTCAGCGTTACCGGCAGCTGCCAACATCGAGTCAAGGTTCTACTCCTCATGGCATTTTTCATTACGCTTACACCCGTCACGCCAGGCCAGTACGTCTTAATTTTGCATGACTTGATTATTCCTAACATTGCCACTGCTCCAATGAGTACCTTGGCGTCCCGTGCCTCCATGATATCCCTATAGGGCCATTGAAACTTCTTGTTCCCACTCAAAGATGACCTCCTGGATGATCTAGAAAACGTTCTCCAAACTTATGTGAGGAATCGTGTTCTCGCCTGCGATGTGAACAAATATGGGCGGCTGGACTAAATTTTCGTTGCCATCACTAACCACTGCTTCTGGGGGATTTGAATGCTCACAACTGCGACGGTGTTAGTTCGGACGATTTCTTGGCTACGAAGGGCAAGATGTGGTCCGAAGTAATTGAGCAGGTCACAGGAACAGCCGGACCGGGTAAGAATGATGGGAGCGTCGCGCATTTGGGACGCCTTTTAGGGGCATCTGCGACCCTCTCATTCTACTGCTCCCTCCTGGCCCTTCTCCATCCCTTGCTGTGATGACTTCCTTTGCTTCGTTGCTGCATGAATGACAGGGATACTAACTGAAGTGCCTTAGCAGTGTCTCCATGGTCAAATAAGAATGTGAGCTTGATGAGCAAGAGAGCCCTGTAGATTATCTCCGAGTCTATGATGAGTGATAATAGATAACTGGTTTACGCCAAATATTCGAAGGATGCCTGAGGCATTTCTGCCAGCACCACGAGAAGCCTGAAGCCTAAAAGGGATGAAGTGGAATAAGTGACCACGAAGTACCCGTAATGGGCTCACTGAGTTATTTTGGATTCGTTTGACTACAATTGGTGGAATGAGAACACAAACATTAAGACCAGTTCATGGCGCTGAGATGCCAGCAAGGCGTAGTGGGCATCAACTATATTACCAGAAAGGGTATTCGTCGTAGACAAATATAACCAAATAAATATCTACATGGGCAATTGCAAACGCTTACGAGATGGGCATGGACACCCATTCACTCCCGATTCATGGATATTCATCCCCGGCTGTCGCCCGTAGAGTCATTAATGCTTACGATGACTGCTCTTATCTCTGAAGGTAGGAAAATAACGTTACCCACTTTGATGCTGGTGGCTCGACGTGTACGAGTCTGGTAAGTGACGGTCGATTGTGCTTATGATTATCATACCTGATCCCCGCACAATCATTTAAATTGGGATATAGAATTGCTTTGGGTGGTGGCCAGGCTGCAGCCATCACTATACGAAGAAGTGACTGGGTACCCTCGTCGGCATTCTGCTGAACTTCGCTATCCACTGGCACTACGCAATCACACGCATCACATACGTCATTTGCTCATCACCCTTGATGAACCAACCGAGGGCGGTTTGAGCCAAGGTGAATCGGAGGATAATCCAGGAAACGGTAGTATACAAAGTTGGCTTCAGGCGATTCCGGAATGTCCCAACCTTCAGGACCTGGCGATATTCTGCGACCCCACGGAGAACACCCTAGCGGATATATTGTCTGCTTTAAACTCACCTCATCGCATGGTATCATCTCCTGGTTCAGGCTTGCTACGTCTTGGCATCTCACTGGTAGAGCTATTTTCTAACGGCGAAATAACCTCAATTATCCTATTCTCAAGGGCCTTACACACCTGGATGTCTTCCGGAATGATGGTCATTGGGAGTGGCGGGAAAGAAATAACTATGGGTGTATGGAGAATGTGCAGTACTTGTCATTCCGCACATCTAAGGTGTCGTTACCGGCATTCGTAAGGGTCGATGTTTGGCCGAGTGTAAAAGGTTGAAGATTATCCTCATCACTGGATATTTTTGCCATAGAAACCCTCTACGAAGAAGCCTCGGTCGAAGCATGCCTTGGTGAGTCCAGAATTGTGATAAATCGTATCTCAGGTGCATCAGATGATATGGAGAAGTGGACTAGAAGCGCATTGGGAGGAAGCGATATCTGGGTCAGAGCAGAAAAGTTGGTTGAGGGAGGCAAGAGAGTGAGCAATCGACAGGCACCCTTTGATGACTTGATGGGGCAAACTGTGTACCTTGGACTGCAGCCCTGAAGGCCTGAAGTAGCCTGGGACGAGAATTGAAGTGGCTCATTGGTTCTCCGTATTTCTCCGTCGTCACCAGAAAGAATCGACGAGGGCGAATGCGATCAATATTTTCGACACAACGAAGATCAGTAGAGTTGGCTCCAACCTCGTAAGATACCAGCTGCGCGACGCCATTCAGACAACGCGCAACAGCCAAAAAACTCTTCCTCTCGTGGGCCCTCCTCCATTTTCCACCAATCCTTGATACTATATAGTCGTTCCGATCATACGTAACAGGGAAACCGTAAGACATGTCATCCTTCAGATGCACGAGTAATAAATCAATGGATGAACAATCAATCTGCAACTTTTTTCGCGACGTCAATGGGAGTCTATTGATATCGACCCGAGAGCGTACCATGTATACGCTGGGCTGATGCCAAGGCTTGAGCACGACCGTGGATATGTAATGGCTTATCCATCTTCCAGCAAATCTCAATGGTGCTAAAAGTATGGTTCAACGCATCGTCAACAGTGGCTCGGTGCTTTGGATCAGGCTCAAGCATCTTCCATATCAGGCTCCTACACGCCCTAGGCAACAGGTCGTTTATTGTTGGAGGACATAACGACATGTTAGGAGAAGGGTTCGAGCACGCGACGGTGTAGGATTGGAAGTGCGTGTCTGATGGGGGCGTATCATTTCCGGCGAGACATGAATAATGTATTAGCTTGGCGTTCTGGTTCTGGTCAACTCCATACTCCACGAGTTTTTGTTCAGGCCTTCAGAGCAGAGGTTACGAATGTATCTTCGTCTTTCATTCCAACATCAAGTGTTCAGAAATAATCTCCGTACCCACAGTGGCATAGCGGGTAAACATGCTGGAGATTAGCGGCCTTAGGTAATTATGTCTGCATTGGTTAATAACTATAAATAGAACACATCACAATCCAAAACGAGCAAGCACCAATGTTGTTCGATCCATACCTACGTCGCGAGTGGCACGAACGGGAGCGAACAGTGGGATGGACAAAAGTGGTTCCTGACCGTCTTTCGCCGTCATGGTTGTATGCTAGATATATAGTAGCTTGACTCCAAGTAGAAGTCGTTCTACTCGCCGCTCACCAGATGGGTCAATTTGTGCTCATCACCCCTGGAATCGACTTCCTTGCCCGGTCGTTAACTCTACTCTCTCTGCCTGTTGTAGGCGCAATTGCCATCCAACATGTAGTGGAAACCTACTTTGGCTTCCCCATTCCCACACGAATTTTGGTATTCTCAGCAATGTCATTTACACCGATTTCCATCGCTCTCCGTCTCATCTACCGGAGGATATTAGACCATCGGGAAGCAGAACGATTAGGAGCCCGCTTCGTACCAAGAGTTCGAGGAAGGTTGCCTGCAAACTTTGATATGTTGCTTTATATAAGAAAGAGTTATCTACAGGGCTACCCAGGTGCGTGATGATGGTTAACGAGAGCACTCATGGGCCTCACAGACCCACCAAAGGCGATGGCTTACTTGAACTGGCCAACGAGCTGGGACATTGCTTCAACTTACATCTTCTCTGGGCCGACTCGGTCTTTACAACCGAACCTGAACATATCAAGCGAATGCTTGCGACGGATTTCAATAATTTCCTAAAAGGTAAGCTCTATCTTCCTCGGGAATAAATTGTGAAACAGATCCCAAACTCGCGAAGGCTCCAAATTCGCAAAGAAGATGGATTCTGTATTAGGCACCGGAGTGTTTAACTCAGACGGTAGGTATCACCCACCTGAGTAACATTTAAAAATACTAATTTAAGATAGGCGATATGTGGAAGTATGTTCACGCTTGGTCTTGCCTCGACTTGAACAAAACGTTGATATCTAGCCAGGTTCCACAGATCCATTACCCGCCCGTTTTTTACCCGTGACCGCATCAGCGACTTTGATCTTTTTGACAGACATTCTGAGACCGTCATTTCTCAACTCAAAGAACGATTAAGGCAAGGTCATCCAGTGGATTTCCAGGTGAGAACTCCTTGGGCAAAAGCACTCGGGTTACGTTGTCCCGAGATCATCGGCGCGTGCTGATTTAATTTAGGATCTCATGTGTCGTTTCACACTCGACTCTGCGACCGAATTTCTTTTTGGATCTTGTGTTCACTCACTATCTTCTGCACTTCCGTTCGCGCACAACTCCCCCGAGTTCGGCAACAATACCCAGAATCACACTTTGAGAGCCGACGAATTTTCGCGTGCCTTTGCTAATGCACTAGGTGTGATCTCAGACAGAGAGCGGCTTAACAGCGTTTGGCCTTTGTGGGAGATATTGAGAGATAGGACGAAGGAATCAATGAAGGTGGTTAACGCTTACATTGAGCCTATCGTCAAGGAAGCGCTATCAAAGAAACAAGCGATGGGCGTAGCTGACATTCAGGGAGGAAAATCAGCATCCGGAGATGTTGATGAGAAATTCAGAGAGGACGAGACCCTTCTGGATCATTTGGTTAGCGTGACCGATGGTGAGTTGCAATTTGGGCACCAGGGCGTATATTTTTATTTCGCTTGAACTTTCGTTAGATCCTGTCGTGATCCGAGATGAAACGTGGGTGTGATGTTGCCTTCTAGTGAATTGAAAATCTGACCATTCCCGACTAGCCTGAATATTATGATCGGTTAGTCGGCCATCGTTATTTGACTGGCTCCATCACCAACAAGCCATGTTGTAATTCAGCTGGCAGAGATACGACAGCCGCCACGCTGACCTTTGTCATATACCTCTTATCCTTACATCCCCATGTGGCCACTCGTTTAAGGTCGGAAATTCTGGAGAAAGTGGGTCCCAATGGCCGACCCACTTATGAGGATATTCGGGATCTGAAGTACTTGAAAGCAGTTATCAATGGTATGTGACAAAAAACCATAGCAGGTCGTTACAGGTGCTCACTTCATGATGTTCTAGAAACGTTGCGACTTTACCCTAGTGTGTAAGTCACCGTGAGCATAACACTAGATACTTCGCTGATATAGTATAATGGTAGACCTTTCAACGTTCGGTCAGTCACCGCACGGAATGGTTCATACGCTTGCTCAATCTTTATCCAGTGAACCAGTAAACGCAGCCGTGTGGCCATCTCCGGATCCTACCCAAAAGCCTATTTACATACCTGCAGGGAACAAGGTCGTGTATTCAGTCCTTATGATGCACCGAAGAAAAGATCTCTGGGGTCCAGATGGTAACCGCCTTTACTTAATATTAAAACGGTTGTGTTGGCTCATCGCAATGCTTAACAGCCGAAGAATTCGATCCAGACAGGTTCTTGGATGACCGGCTGAAGAAATACCTCATGTCGAACCCCTTCATTTTCTTGCCATTCAATGCTGGTCCACGCATCTGTCCCGGTCAACAGGCTCGTTACCACCCCATTTATATTCCCGATCAAACGCTGACTCGAAATTTGTCGTCTAGTTTGCCTACAACGAGATTTCGTTCATGCTCATCCGTCTTCTCCAGAACTTCTCTCACGTCAGCTTGGACTTGGACGCCTTTCCTCCGGAAAAAAGACCCTTGCAAGAGTGGTCGCAACACCCCGGTAGGAAGGGTATTGAGAAGATTTTCCCGAAATTTCACCTAACCCTGTATAGCAACGTGAGCATGACGGGTTCAGGCCATAGTTCGAAACCACTGATTTCTTTTACTATTAGGGGGGTTTATGGGTAAGGATGACAGAAGCTGAAGCCGAGTAGTCGTCTTGTTGCCATTTTATGCAGTCTGTTGATGTAGCGTGAGTCGGAGTTCGTACGACGAGCCAACCCATTTACGAGCAATGTCCATGATTCGAACAGTGCTAGGATCACTGCGACCCAGCGTCACTGGATTCATGCTCGTTTATGCTCGTGAGATACAGTAGCTGCAACCCTTATGGAGCTCGATACGCAATAGCTTACGCGTTAGATAGCTTATCGTAGATCGATATCTTTGCTCACAATCGACCCATCGATTTCCCTTCTTCGCTATTTTGCCAACATTTGCTTCATCACCCTGGTCTTGTCATCGCGTGACACACTCAACAGACAACATCGTAACGTTGGACATGACAAATCGATTCTCCTTATAACATCATCACGATGTGTCCACAGTAATTAGGTCGACTGGTATGATGTCTATACTGCCCTGGCTCCCAGCATCCCTTTCCTCAAGGAATCGAGCACCACCATATTCCTCCGCCTCCTCTCCTCTATCACCCCTCCCAACGCATCTTGCCACCATCTCTTATCTTCAGGAACCTCCTTCCAATCACTCTTCAAGAAATCATGGAGTTTCTTCGTGCTTCCACCTCGTGGTTTCGACATGAGGTCTTTGACCGCACTCCAGTGCGGCGGTGTATTCTGATGCGAATATTCCAATCCCGATGTAGACGGAGCGGAAAACCCATTGGAAGCGAGTACGACCGCGGGCGGTACAGTGATTCTGCCCACTTTGAAGCAAATCTGAGAAATTACAACTGCGTTCAGCACGACATCCTCCTCTTCCTTCATCCCGCTGAGAAGTTCTGCCAGCACTGCATCTAGGTCCTTGGGGATATCATCCGGCTCACTGCCGGAGGCGGTAGGAGCCATTGTTGAGGTTGTTGATACTGAATGGACGTCCGTCGTCGTCGTCGTCGCGGTGGCCATCAACGTATGCGTGGAATTGGGGGTATTTCTATTTTTGGCATCCTTGAGACCTTGCTTCTTCTTGGTGACAAATCTTGCGACAAGATACACCTGATGTCGTTCGACTGATATCCATGGGCGTAGGAAAGACATGTCAACGCACCCATTTGTGATCCCAGCCTCCATATGTGATCCGAACCTCGTATGCCGAAAACATGGGTATTTCGCGAACAAAACTGTAGTGTGTGCCTTTATGTTTGGGTAAGCCAACGCCAGAAAGGGATGGATTCCCGGCGCACCTCCGAGCGCAACCCAACCACCTGCACGAAAGAAGTGGGGAACCATGGCGAACGCGGCCTTGAAACGACCTGAATCTAGCGCCTGATGGGTTGAAATCACGGGCGTTGATATACTGGGGAAAATACGAGTTGAATGGTTACCTTGGCGTAGCTTGAATTTGATAAGTGTCCATAAAAGTCGCTGTCGTCGATGGCTGCACAAGTGAGGGTGGAGGGATACCATGAAGGACATGTTACATACTGGCACGAGTGTGAACTCGGGTGGTAAACTCGAAAGGGTGTGCTCCCACGGGGGAGATGGAATCGATCCATTTATCTTCTTCTAGCTCTTGTACGCGTCGTGATCGAAAACATATTCTCAAACGAAGCAGATGATACCGAAAACGAATCGCAAATATAGGCCTAAATACGCGGACTGCGTGGGTGAGTCACACGAGTCGAATGTCGATGGGCGAACTTACAATGCCAGGCGAGGGGCCAGGACTTTACATTGGCCAGAAACAGCAGGCCAACAATATATTTCGCAAGGGTTGGAGCCCAGGCAAGAAGAGAACGAGCCAAGTGTTTAGACGATGGCACGAGCACGTGCAACATCCGCTGAAGCTGGCGCGACGGAAGGCTTGAAATCGCGGACTGAGCCATCAGAACACTCTTATGGTTCATGACAAGGTATTCGAGTTTGTCTCTGTTTGCCGGTCTAGGTATTTGTACATGTAGTGACGCTGATACGGGTTGTCAACGACGATACATTTCGCAAGAAACCTAATCTACCACAAAACAAAGCACTGCCGTCAAGCCCAAAAGTCAATAGTCCTATCGGATCTTTGGGATACAGATGAGTGGCTGTAACCCAAACCTGCAATTCACCCCGTTCTATGCAGGCCAGATCATCACGCCTTAATCCAACCCCAAATCCGAAGTGAACGCGTTGGAAGGATCAACGTTGAGGAACGAGTACTGTAAGACGTGAGCGCTCTAAATAACCGTCTATCGAGGGCGATAACATACCTCGGCCAAATTAGAATTATCCTTACGGTTATAATTCTGATAAACGAGGTTAGGCTCGGTCCAGAACGGCCTGAGCCCGACGCTCTCCAGCATGAGCCACCAATTGTAGATTGACTCAAAGGTCTTGTTCCAGACGTGTAGCTCCAACAGCAGCTGACCGATTGGAAATGAACTGCTAGCTCTGCTACCTGACTTCGGGAGATAGGGTTTGAGGAACGTTTCGAGAGAATCAAACTCCGAGCCTTCGACATCGATTTTGAGCAAGTCGATATGGTCATGCCCATTGAGCTGCATCAAGGACTGGAGAGTATACATGGGAGGGTAATCTGAGGACGAGTGGGAATCGGAGCCCGCTAGGCCATAGGGGAAGAAATGTGCCCGGCTGCCGTCCTTGGCGAGGATCTGAGGTCCGAAAGAGCTGACAGAAAAGTCGTAACCAAACACTTGGCAATGCCTCGTGTTTGCGAGAATGGTTTGTTCGAATGAAGACTCGCGATCTACGCCTTTTGGGATATGAGATAGAGACTGCAAGGTGGGTTCGCATATACGTACCAAACGAGTACACGATGCAATCCTCCTTCTCTCGCAACCTGGACAGACCGCAGACCCATTTACCACCATCACCCATAGAGCCAATGCGCTCGACCTCGTGTGGGCAATTATACGCCGCGGGAAAGAAATCCCCTGCAGTGTTGCATCGATACATTCGTTATTTAGACTGGAGATATTAGTTTACTCACAAATGGTGTATGGCGGCCACGGGGACACATCTGGAGGGAAACTATCGAGAATGAGATTGAATAGTGAGATACCATGGGCAAAGAACCTACGTGTGAATGTCCTTGGGTTGAGGACCCCATTTCTTGATCAAACGCTGACGGTCTTTCAACATCTTGTCGTATATCTCGTTCGCCCTTGCTAGCCTTGGAGCGACTGGGACGCTGGGGATAGGTGCTCTGGGAGTTGCATGGTGACTGAGCCCCAAAAAGGTGGCAAAAATGATCAATGCGAGCAACAGAGTGTACTTTGGATGTCGCTGCCAAACGCTGGACATGATGAACTACCAGAAAAAAAAAAACTGGGAGTTGTTGGGAGGTTGAGAGACGTTCGGTTGCGACGCGAGCTATCTGTCAGCAAAGTTAAATATACCTGCCCTGCGACTTAAAACAACCTGTTCTGCTCTCCTGCCCATCTCCGCTCTTCAGCGAAATGTCTGCCAAACTATGGTTAATGGCCAAATGGCATTGCCTCCAGCACTCGATGGCTGGTCTGCAACCCTGACTTGCGAGGTCAGCACTTTAGCCTTTACGTACAATCACACCCCTGTTCCACAAAACTAACGTTGAGCCAGAAAGGGGATCGATCAAATTGACAAAGTCTAAATGAATGCCACCCCGTCGCCGACCTCCGTCTCGGACAAGGAATGTCAATGGCTGCACTAGTTCTATCAAGTTACAGGGTGGAGCGCATGCGATTCCATCCGCCGTACTCTGTGGTCGCCGGCATCATGCAACCTCCACTCGACAGCTTCGCTGTTCGCATGCACGCAGGAGGCCCCGCTACGTCGAGCGCGCCTATTGATCCCGGCATCAAATAGAGCCGCCGCGGAAGGTTGCAGCTCCGCCTCCGATTCTGATGCCAGGTCCGGCTTGGCATCTTACCCTTGCAGGCAAGGCTTGGCAACTTAACCCTGCAGGCAAGGCTTGGCAACTTACCCCTGCAGGCAAGGCTTGGCAACTTACCCCTGCAGGCAAGGCTTGGCATCTTACCCAGACAAGGCTTGGATTGATCGACAGCCAATTGAACCGTGCTGCGGAGGCGGAGCAATGTACCTTTCTCCTACGTGCCTTTCTCTCAATTCTGTTCGCAATCCCTCGGAACATTGTCCATCATGTCGAGAGGAGTCGAGGAGATACCGTTACCCCTTCACTCGTCCAAATCCAACACAACACCGTGGTACCACAAACTTCGTGGCAGACCCCTCTTCCGCTGGCTCTCCTTATTCTTCTTGACTTTCATCGCAATAGGGTTGTTCGGACCATGGATAGTGGCCAATTTCGATCGCCAGAAGCTTTCATTCCCTACGCTCGATAACCCCTGGGGTAGCCACAAAGTGGTGATCGACCGGAGTACTTGGGATCGAAGAAGAGACGAGGTCAAGGAAGCATACCTGCACGCTTACAACGGATACATGAAATACGCATTTCCTGCTGATGAGCTGTTGCCCCTGACCAACCGCAGCAGCAACCAGTAAGCGCTTATTTCTAGCTCTTCTGTTTTCCTTCATCTAACAAGCTGCTCGTGTTCACCCCGCAATCCCCCGCTCTATTTTCTGACATTCAATGCACAGGTTCAATGGATGGGCAGTAACGCTAATGGACTCCATCGATACAATGTGGTTAATGGGATTGGAAGATGAGTTCAAAAATGCGATTGAAGTCGTCGAGAAGCAGACTTTTGCAGTGCGTCCCGAGCTTCTTGTCTTCCCACCATAGTCCTCATCATGCTCGCTCGTGCCATCTTCCATCATATGCACTGCACCCGCAAATATCGCTTGTTCTAGGCACGCGCTGCACCCTTCTTCGAGACCATCATCCGCTATCTTGGTGGCTTACTTTCGGCCTATGCTCTTTCCAAAGAACCCATATTCCTAACCAGAGCGGACGATCTGGGAAGAAAATTGCTTCCTGCCTTTGATGCTTACGAATCCGGATTACCTGCCTTTAGCGTTGATACTCATACGTGAGTGGATCACCCAGTATCCAACACGTTTCTGATGGGATGGTTTGATGGATGTAGGGGCACTGCGGGGACAGGATGGGCAGGTGGATCAGTCCTCTGGGCTGAAGCGATGAGCTGTCAAATTGAATACAAATATTTGGCCAAGTTGACCGGACGCACCGAATATTACGACAAGGTCAGGTCGTTCTGCGTGATGTAGAGTATGGCCATTATTATTGACGGAACGCTCTAGGTCGAGCGTGTCATGGAAGTCATGTACAACGTCAAGTTGGCCGACGAAGGATTATTCACGGATAGGTTCTCTAGAAATGGCTCGCCATGGGGAGGTTCGTTCGACCACCTGGTCTCGTGATCCCAGCTGTCTTATAGCATCCCACCATCTCAGGCCATTTCACGATTGGAGCGGGTACAGATAGTGGATACGAGTATCTCCTCAAGCAGTGGATTCTAACCGGAGACGTCAAGGCCCGACAACAATGTAAGCTACCACCACCCCAGTCTCCTTCACAACCTTTCTTCAACCATATGTTCTTAGACATCACGTCCGCGAACGCCATCATCAACAACCTCGTCTTCGTGACATCTGAGCGCAACTTGCTCTACGTAACAGACATATCCCACGGTTACATCTCCCATCACCACGAACACCTTTCCTGCTTCTTCCCTGGTGTATTGGCTCTCGGAGTACACAGCCTTGGTTCAAAATATCTTACGCCAAAGGAGCTGGAAATGCATATGTGGGCTGCGAAAGGACTGGCGAATACTTGCTGGACAATCTACGCTGACATGGCGACCGGATTGGGTCCTGATGGAGTCACGTTCAATGAGGGCAAGAGATGGGTGGATATTGTACAGGAGTGGATGGATGAAGGCCGGCCGGTAGTGGCGGAACCTAAACCTATGGAATTAGTCCAGGACGGACACCATCGCCGAGGGAACGAGCAGGAAGAGGCCAACCACGAGCACGGTATACGAATATGGCAGAAAGCTGTTCATCAAACTGGGCCCGCTGAGCCACCAGGCGTGATACGCGGGCCTCTCGCCGTCGGGAGAAAGAAGGAATACTATATTTCTCACAATCTGTATATGCTCCGCCCAGAGGTATGTCCTGCATCAAATTCATTCGGGCTATTCGGATTGATTCAACGGCCGTCGTACGTTCTAGACGATTGAGAGTATGTACATCATGTGGAAGGTTACCAAGGATCCTGTTTGGCGAGATATGGGTTATTCGATATTCGAGAGTATCCAACGATGGACCAGGACACCGTCCGGGTATGCATCAATCAACAGGGTCGATAGCATTCCGCCACTTCAGAGCAATGATATGCCTAGGTGTGCTTTTCATTGCCCGTATCCCATGTACGTAGGACTGACTGATCATCATTCCTACGCGCAGCTTCTTCCTTGCGGAGACTTTGAAGTACCTTTACCTCTTGTTCAGCGAAGAAGACCCCATCTCGTTGGATCGATGGGTGTTCAATACCGAGGCGCATCCGTTACCTATCTTCGAATGGTCACAGTCGGAGAGGGAGAAGTATCATATCGTAGGAGAAGAGTATTTGACTCTGCTGAAGGACAAGCTGTCCCATTCGCATAAGGGTGTGGATGCTGTTGAGCAGCTGGGTGATTTAGAGGACCGAGAGGGCCGATGAGCGGGACAATCTCGTTGGGTATCTAGAGCTTGGTACGCCGTTTGGTGGATATCAGCATTCATCTTCGTGTATCATATATTCGTGGTGGTGGGAGGTCTACCCCAGTCCGCTCAACTTTAGAACTAGGTGGAAGTCATGGAACGAGGGTCTTTTCGGAACAGAGCTGAGCGGATAGCTAGAATATAATGGTATGGATGTCATTGAAACGCTCAAGTCAAGTTCGGGCTGAATACGAAAAGCAGTGGAAGCCAAGATATTAAGATTGAAAATGAATAAAGGCAGATCCAACGCAAGCTTGTCGACAGATCGTGGCTTACTGGTACATTGTCGGGATAACGAAGTCCAAGGGTCTATGGGATATAAAAGGCTACGATGATATACGAAATAAATTACTTTCCGCACGTTCTCCTGCGAATCGTCTTTTCAGGTATTATGTCATCCTCCTCTTTCTTCACTTTCATTCGCCTTGGAGTCCGCAAAGTAGATACTTCGCTATGACCTTCCTCTTCGCTTGAACGACGTCGCTTCAGGTTTCTCTTCGATACTGTCGGCTTGACCTCCTCTGAAGTGCTGAGCAACGCATCGGCTTGCTCTACGCGTTCAATAGCGCGATCGATTGAGGAGAGGTATGACTTGTAGATCGCGTCTCGATCGGCCAACAGATGTTTCCTCGATTCATCGAGGAATTTTAATTGCTTTACTCGATCTGAAGGTAATCCACCTGTCCAAAATATTGCGAGAAGCTCTTTGAGGAGATCGATGAAAATGGGACCGAAGTACGGGGAGATGAGCTGGAGGAAGTGATCATCGAAGGCTTTAAGTTGGCTTGTCTTAGCTATAGCGCAAAGTTGCGTGTATGGTTGATACCAGGACTGAATAACGGGTGGGATCTCTTGCTTGGGTTGATGCACCTCCTCATAACAGACACATATGTATAAAAGGACATAGAAGAACGATTCTAGATCGTCAATAAATCTATAGCGTCCATTGAATCCTGTGAGAACGACGATGGATTGGAACGTACACCAGCCCTGGAAAAAGTCGTTGGAGGAAAGAAACAGCTTCTGATTTTACGACGTACGCGAGGCCATTTGTCATCCCAATTACGAGGTAACTCATTCCATATTGCCTTGCTGAAGTCGATGATGATTCCTCGATTTCCAGCGTTGCAGTCCTCCTTTCCTAACAGGATATTTTGATTGCTGATATTACGATGAAGAATGCCTGAGTTCAATAAGTTTTGATGCCCTGCGCGTATGTTAGTTCATCACATTTCTTATGACAGATTCAACCTACCTTGAACCGCATCTCTGAAGGCATGGAGTAGCTGCAGGCGAGAACAGAATTGTTCAATTGACTCTCCATATCTCTCCGTTGTCAATCGAAAAAATTCACGATGTTGAATTCGACCCTGCACATCTTCTACGCAACGAAGATCAGCGGTGTTGACTCCCACCTCGTACGACACCAGTTGTGCGACTCCATCTAAACCACGCGCAGCAACTAAAAACGCTTCCTCCCGAGAATCGTCCTCCATTCTCCACCAATCCTTGATCATATATTCCTTCCCCTCATGCATCACAGGCCAGCACGTCGTGCCATTTCCGGCGAGACACGGATAATGTATCAGCTCGGCATTCTGGTCAACTTCGTATTCCACGACTTCTTGTTCAGCACTGAGCGTTCGAATGTAGCGACGCCTTCCCTTCCAACGAATCGTTGTATCGAAACCTATTGCGGCATCATCAGGAGATGCAACACCAAGAATCCAACGGACCATCAGCTCTGCGTCTCTGTGAAGCTCGATTACTTCGGAGCAGATGCAACCAGTACGGTCGAACTGATGGATTCTGGCTTGAAATTCGGTAAACATCAGTGTATAGACAAAGCGACGATGGTATTGAGCGGCAAAGCATTGGCTAAAGTCATAAAATGCATTAGCAACAGAAGGTAATAAGCAACAGAAGGGAAAGAACGTACTAAGCATACATTTCAAGTTGAGTGGGTAGCTGATCGCCTTCTATATCCTGGTCTGGTCTCACGAAAATTGGACACACACAGGAATCATAACTCGGGACCAGGGGAAACGATCTTGCTTTGAGTGAAGCAGTCCCACAGCCAGAAATAACGACATCTGGAGTCAGCGAGAATGGGCCTCTCATTCTCGTTCTATTGGTGATAGCACGTCGATTGGGGACCTTGAAATAGGTGAGAACATCCTGGATCACAGAGGTCACTGCTTCGCGGAACACGAGCTGTGACTTTGGTTTCTCTGGAATTGACAACCAACGATTTTTAGAGGGGCTGTAGTGACGGGTATGATGAAGGAATTCGCGTATTCTCGATGAATCTGGGACTATGCCTGCGAACACCTTCTGGTTGTAGTCCTCTGCTCCATATTGGATTTTTTCACGGCGTCCGAGGCGCACTTGCTGTGCCAGTTCCGAAGCGTTCATGAGAGATGGAAGCGTTGTTGCTGATTGGAGAAGGTAGGATGATAGGATGTGGCACGAAAAAGACTACAAGTGATCGAATTGTATTGTGGCACTGAAAGGTCAGTGATTTCGAGACTTGAGCATGGTTCGGGATGTAATGAATTGCCGGTTGCCGGCACCTGTAATAGTCACATGACTGTGACGCATCGCGCTCGGTGCACCACATATTCCAATATTCATGCGTCTCAAAGCAGCTTGCAAAAGGCCAAATATCCCCCATTCTGGTGAAATATAATGATGAATTCTTTATTGGTGAGCTACGAGCACTAGCTATCGGTCAGGGCCTGTATACGCTGCAAAGGTCCACATTCTTCTGCCCCCCTCAGACGGGAACCGATGAATCGATGATATACCGATGTATGCTTTTCCTTCCCTCTATCCTATTTTGTAAGGTTGACCAGAACTATTATGCACAGCTTCGGGCTTGCAGAGGCGCATCTGTTACCTGTCTTCTAAAGGTCAATGAGCCTGAGACAAGAAGATGTATAACATCGTAGGAGAGGAGTACTTGGGTTAGCTGAAGGATAAACACTCGCATTCACACAAACATGCGAATGCGACTGAATAACTGAGTGGTCCAGAGGACTTGGAGGATTGATGAGTGACATAATAAGTTTGGCGTTTAAGGCTGGGTACAATGGCTCTATTCGCCCTCTGCGTCGTCGCGACATTGCAATCGTGGTGGTCAGCCCCAGTGCATTGGCTAAATTGACGGCTACCACCACGATCACAATCATTGGGAACTCTTCTTATTATGCTCTCCAATAACTCACCCTGTAATCGGCATTCCGACGGTAATGCACAGGGACATCCGGTGTGGACGAAAAAATGAGCATTGCGTCAGTTCGTCTTTCCCTTCGCATCTTGGACCGGTCTGTTCTCTCCAGCCACACACAACCAGCGTCACCTTTCGAGTTTCCCTCTCTTTTTCTCGCTTTTCCATGTCGTAGTTTCTCTCGTGACGTAGCGTATCGAACACTTTGATCATTTCCACAGATAGAGGAAGTTGGGTATATAAACCTCATTGTAACAATTAGAACGGGTAGAAAGAATTGATCCCCCTTTCTTCCCTTCTCTCTCTTACTCTCTCTCCTTACTCGAGTTCGCCAAGCATCAAGATAATATTCTCATTCGTAACCGTCGACGACAAGACACGTTTCCCTATAAGTATTCTACATTAAATAACCCTTTTCCATCTCTTCTCTTCTCTCTCGTCGTTTCCGAGACGACCGTGTTTCCCCTGCACCCATTTCTCTCTTCCTGACCAGGTAGGTTATCAAGAACATTTGACTTGCTGATACGTCCCTCCGAATAAACCAAACGTCAAAATCTTTGCACGCTCACTCCTAAATGCTATTCGCTGCGAACCAATGACATGTAACTTTAATGTTCTGATTATGAGTTGCTGAGACAGGTTACAAATCATCATATGGTGAAACACAACAGGACCGGACCAAGTACAAGTCTTGTGTCACTCCAGGGTGCTATCAGGAGCCAGCAGATTGACGTCGCATCCTCGTTGCTAATTTGTGGAATGCAAGAACCAAGCGTACTGTAACCTAACGAAAATGGCGAGAGTGCTTCTTGTTCGTCCTGACATATTGAAGAACATTGGCCTCTGCATTTTTCATTTTGTGTACCGACAGCATTAGGTTGCCTTGTTGGCAAGCTGTAGCCCACATGCTCATAGTTGGGATTGGAACTGTCCTCCCAGGAACGCTTGGGTACTCGGGGTGGCGATTCTGGTGGAGACGACGCTCCACTGGTTCGTTGTCTCTCGGCGATTTCTGTCGAACAGCTACCAGCTCCAGGTGCTACTTCTTTAATGCCAGTAATACCTTCCGCGGGAGCGATCATCTGCATCTGAATGCTTCTTCCAACCGGTGTGTTGATTTTCTAAACCATTTCTTGATCAGCTGGATCCGAGTCGTATGCAAAGAAGCGGGAGAGAAACAACAAAATGCAGTTCACACAGACACACACTTCATGCTTCATGGTTCACCCATGTCCAATAGGACGACCCTAACGGGTCTTCAACACCATCCTCCAAATCATTCTCAAAGGTATAGTAGCCAAGTGTGTGACCCCGTAAACCATTCCCGAATCTCCAGGGATTAGCTTTGCAACGATCGTCTCAATAATACCTCTTCTCTCGCCATCATCAACAGTGGAGGTCATTGTATCCAATTCATCCTTCATTATCCTCTTCCTTTCCTGTTGATCACGATGGCTTTCGGTGGATGTCGGAGGGGGATAGTATTTATTTCCATATATGCTAAATTGGTGGTGCCAGGTCTACCCCAAGCCCTAAGGCTGGTCAGACCGCTCAGGTTGAGAACTCGGTGTAAGTGAATGGAATTCGAGCAAGTTCTTGGAACAGAGCTGAACAGATATTTAAGACATAGTTGTATACGTGGCAGAAGTCAAACCCCTCGAAAATACTAGGAGGCAAGGCGAGAAGAGCTAAAGGAACGAGGAGGAATGGTAATGCTGCTGCAACACTAACATGGACTACGAAAGAACAAAGCTTCTCATCGCCTTAGCAGTCAGCTAGGTGAATTACAATGCTACCGACGCTGCAAGTTGAACATAAATTTGTCAGCGGGGGCTTGAAATATCAAGCTCAAGTGGATTATTGATACATTTGTGGTGGGAACGAAGTCTAAGGGTATACGGATTAAAGGTCTCCTGTAGGCTACGCGGACTCTGATGGTATGGAATGATTGACTTGATTCTACATTCTGCGTGTTCTGCGAATATTCTTTTCCGGTATTATGTCATCCTCTTCTTTCTTCACTTCCTTACGCTTTGGAATCGTCGAAGCAGACACTTCGCTTTGATCTTCCTCTTCGCTTGAACGACGTCGCTTCAGGTTTCTCTTCGATACTGTCGGCTTGATGTCCTCTGAAGTGCTGAGCAACGCATCGGCTTGCTCTACGCGTTCGATAGCGCGATCGATTGAGGAGAGGTATGACTTGTAGATCGCGTCTCGATCGCCCAAGAGGTGTTTCCTCGATCCGTCGAGGAATTTGCGATACTGTGCTCGATCTGACGGTAATCCGCCTGTCCAAAATATCGCGAGGAGTTCTTTGAGGAGGTCAATAAAGATGGGGCCGAAGTATGGGGAGATGAGCTGGAGGAAGTGATCATCGAAGGCTTTAAGTTGGCTTGTCTTGGCTATAGCGCAAAGTCCCATGTATGGTTGATACCAGGACTGAATAACGGGTGGGATCTCTTCCTTGGGTTGATGCACCTCCTCATAACAGACACATATGTATAAAAGGACATAGAAGAACGATTCTAGATCGTCAAGAAATCTATAGCGTCCATTGAACCCTGCGAGGACGACAATGGATTGAAATGTACAAATGCCCTGAATAGAGTTCGTTAGAGGAAAGAAATTAGCTTCTGATTCTACGACGTACGCGAGGCCATTTGTTGGACCAATCACGAGGTAACTCATTCCATATTGCCTTGCTGAAGTCGATGATGATTCCTCGATTTCCAATGTTGCAGTCCTCCTTTCCTAACAGGATATTTTTGTTGCTGATATTACGATGAAGAATGCCTGAGTTCAATAAGTTTTGATGCCCTGCGCGTATGTTAGTTCATCACATTTCTTATGACAGATTCAACCTACCTTGAACCGCATCTCTGAAGGCATGGAGTAGCTGCAGGCGAGAACAGAATTGTTCAATTGACTCTCCATATCTCTCCGTTGTCAATCGAAAAAATTCACGATGTTGAATTTCACCATATCTATCTTCAACGCAACGAAGATCAGCGGTGTTGACTCCGACCTCATACGACACCAGTTGTGCGACTCCATCTAAGCCACGCGCAGCAACTAAAAACGCCTCCTCCCGAGAATCGTCCTCCATTCTCCACCAATCCTTGATCATATATTCCTTCCCCTCATGCGTCACAGGCCAGCACGTCGTGCCATTTCCGCTGAGACACGGATAATGTATCAGCTCGGCGTTCTGGTCAACTTCGTATTCCACGACTTCCTGTTCAGCACTGAGCGTTCGAATGTAGCGACGCCTTCCCTTCCAACGAATCGTTGTATCGAAACCTACTGCGCCATCGTCGGGGCATGCTGCGCCAAGGATCCAACGGACTACCAGCTCTGCGTCTCCGTGAAAGTTGATTTCATCCGAGCAGATGCAACCAGTACGGTCTAACTGGTAGATTCTTGCTTCGAACTCGGTGAACAACAGTGTATAGACAAAGCGACGATGGTATTGAGCGGAAAAGCATTGGCTAAAGTCATAAAATGCATTAGCAATGGAAGGTAATGAGAAACGGAAGAGAAAAAGCGTACTAAGCATAAATTTCAAGTTGAGTGGGTAGCTGATCGCTCAGCACATCCCTGTCTGGTCTTACGAAAATTGGACACACACAGGAATCATAACTCGGAACCGGAGGAAACGATCTTGCTTTGAGTGAAGCAGTCCCACAGCCAGCGATAGCAACATCTGGAGTCAGCGAGAATGGGCCTCTCATTCTCGTTCTATTGGTGATAGCACGTCGATTAGGGACCTTGAAATAGGTGAGAACATCCTGGATCACAGAGGTCACTGCTTCGCGGAGCACGAGCTGTGATTTTGGTTTCTCTGGAATTGACAACCAACGGTTTTTAGAGGGGCTGTAGTGACGGGTATGATGAAGAAATTCGCGGATTTTCGATGAATCTGGGACTATGCCTGCGAACACCTTCTGGTTGTAGTCCTCTGCTCCATATTGGATTTCTTCACGGCGCCTGAGCCGTACTTGCTGTGCCAATTCAGAAGCATTCATGAGATATGAAATAAGATGGAAGCGTAGTTGCTGGTGGGATCAAAGCCAAGGGATGATGAGATGTGGCACGGAAGAAATCAGAAGTGATCGAGTTCAACAAAGACAATTCAACTTTCACACAGTGCCTCCTAAGTGGACATATTGCCAAATTAACGACCACATGGTAGAGAAATGGTTAATTTACGAGTTCACGGTTTCTGAGATAGCTTTGAATGCAGTCAAATACAAGTAGAATTTATCAGAACCCCTCTACAAGCTGTAATGCGCATAATTCCCTGTGCGTTGAAAGGTCACGTGACTCATCGTCGCTGGCGTAGGATAACAAAGAATTTCAGTCTGAGTAAATTCTATTATTCTATTTCAGGTTCAATGTGAACACAACGCCAACATTCAGTCAAGAAAGAGATAGCGCATGAACATAATTGAAATGTGATTTTTTCTCAGCAACCACGTCCTCGTCGATGTGCACGGATACTGACCAGTGACCAAGTCAGTGCTTCACAACGAATCAAGCCATCTTGTGCTTTAGGCATGGAATCGCAAGAGACACTGCCCACATTGATGCTGACCAAATGGGAAACAATAACAATAAAATCATTCAAAAAAAATGCAAACCCCTGACCCCGATCACGAAACAGCATTATTCCTCCTTATGAATTCGTGCTGCGCAATCAAAGATGGTAATAATATGCGTACATACGTATCGCCCCTTTGTTTTCGGTGGCACAAAGGATTTCTTAGCCTTTGAATAATCCTCTAAACCGCCCGCTGTGCCACACCGTAATTCTATCTTACCACTATGCCTCCCATTCGTAGAGACGCCGCTCAACCCTACCAGAAATCCAGAACACGCAGAAAGGCCGATGTACTAAACCAAGAGTCATCTGCCGCACCCCCCACTCACAAAGACAACTTTCACGACACTCCACACGGCCCAAAAAACTCTCACCCCCCACTCACCCATAACTGGGAGAACACCGTCAAGCTAAAAGATTATATCGCCGCCGAGCTTGACAAACCCGGTGCTACAATTGCAGGCGGCCCAGAATATACAGCCAAGCTCTTCGAGGGTATAGTCGAGGAACAAGATATCAAAGCCTTTATCTCCAAACCAGAGTACTTCAACAATGGCCGGTGGGTCGCGATTCCACTATCGATAGCGAAGGAAAAGGAGCTGTATGAGCCATTAACGAAGATAGCAAATGCGATCATGGAACATTTTTCGTATGAACGGAGGGAGGTCGTAGCCAGTTTCAACACGATGCTGAGTCACGATGCGAAGATTGCCTCAAATTCAAATTTTATCTGGGGGGATGACAAGGATCGGCCTAAACTGAAGTCTGCTCCCGATATCATGATCGTTGGTAAAGACGAGCCATTCTTCAAAACCTCTAGTTTTCCGAAGCATGCCGCTTACATTTTTTGCATCTCCTTGCTGGAGGTCAAGCAAAACATAGAAGAGGGCTTGAGCAAGAATGAAAATCGGAACCAAATGGCACTTTACGTCAGGTGCGTATTCAGCGTGTCGCTGGGCTTAGATAATAATTTGGTTGTAGGGAATGCGATGTGCAGCAGATACATCGCGAGTTTGTGTATTGCGGCCTGATCGATGGGAATAACATGCGCGTATTTCAGTTTGACCGTTGTGGTGTAATATACACCGATGCGGTGAACTACCACGAAGACCCGGAAACATTCGTCCGGTGGATCTGTGGGCTTGGATCTAACAAATTGGACAAGGTCGGATTCGATACATCGATTAAGTGGAGGCAAGCTGGAGCAAATAAATATTCGTTAACAATGCCGAAAATCTGCACCCCCATCCAGCTGCCAGATAGTTCGTTAATTAGCCAAAGCCTGACACTTACCGGCCGTGGGACAGCTTGCTGGCGGGGAACACTAGCTGGCACCAGTACCAGTGTCATCATCAAGCAACAATGGAGACATGTGCATCGGACTTCAGAGGGGAAGTATTTGAGATCTCTGGAGGGCATCAAAGGCGTGGCACAACTTATCAGTGAGCTAGTCGGGAAGAACGTTTCCGCTCACCGTTGGGTGCCACAACCGCACCTCTTCCAAGATCGCCAATTCACGCGCCTTGCTATACGCTATGAAGGCAAAACCATCGAACATGCCAAATCTCAGCTTCAGTTGCTGCGTTGCCTTAGGGATGCTGTCAAGGGTAAGTGATGTCTGCATCCATACATGACAGGCGCTAATGTACGATCAGGTCACAGGAATGCATGGAACGCCAACATCCTTCATCGTGATATCCACCCTGGAAACATTCTGTTAGGTTCAAAGGACACGCTGGGCGGATACTACGGTGTTATCACTGATTTTGACATGGCCATCTATATCAATCGGATAGAGTCCTTATCCGATCATGATTTCCGCTCTGTAAGTCTAGAGACCTTCATTCGTTGTTCGCGCTGATGATTCTGTAGGGAGATCGCACCTTTCAATCTACAGGAACCGTTTTGAATCCATTGCGACCCCATGATCACATAGACGACTTGGAGTCCTTCTTTTGGGTATTAGTGTGGATATCCATCAAATATGAGATGCCGGGCACTGCACAGATTCTTCATTCAAACCTATTATCCATGTGGTCCGACGAGAACGCTAGACTGGGTGCGTTCGAAAGGAGGTATGCAATGGAGTACTGCTCTCAAGTTATAATTCCACATATTGGTGGCGGTTTTGGTGCTTCTGTCTGCAGATTAGTGGAGGACATGGGTCGATGGTTATGGAACAAGTCCCATGACAGAGTCAAGCCCTATGATCCCGAACCCGACCATCCAAAGACAGTGGAGGCACTCTGCCCAGATGCGCAGAATGACTACGAGGAATACCTTGCTATGATCAATCGAGCAATAAGGAAGGCGAAATGGGAAGACAAGCAGATGGAAGAGAACCAACAGCAATCAGGACAGCGACTTAGGACGCGGTCTGGTACTATGGCGCAGAGGTCAGGTACAGGACCGATCATGAATCCGAGTCCTGAAGGAGCCGAGTCAGGGTATGGCTCAGATGATCCTGACACTGAGGTCGAGTTCATCGAGTCATCGGAGTCTGTTCCACAGGCCAATGGGCCGTCCGATACGACGGAAGATGATAACGGATCTGCCCCCGATATTGGAAACGAACTGCAGCATGTTGCGCCAAGCGCGACTGTTGCCACTGCCGACGATGCAGAAGATCACAGCAACGATGAGGCGTCTGAAGACCAGACCACTCGTCAATCTCCATTTCCAACTACTCCCCTCCCCCGAACACACACACCGCCATCGTCTCGTGCCACATCAACGACAACGGAAGGGATACAGGTCAGAAAGAGGCAGCATTCGATGATGCCTACAGCACGTGCCGACAAACGCAGCCGAACTGCAGACGAGGCACATGCCATCGCCTCTTCCCCTTTTGCACCAGATTCCGTACACCGACTAGTCACAAGTCCGGCAGCCGTGGCGAGCACACCAACACATGATAATCTCTTTCCCCCCCTTTCTCCCCTCACACCTCTCCCTAGCGACTTTGCGCAGTTGGAACCAACTCTTCCCTCTCCATCAGGCGCCTTCCTGATCGGCACAGATAGGACACGATCAGGAGCACCTAGATATGGGCCTGTTGAAACAGGAATTGCATCACAGGCATCCACGGTCTACAGCTCTCCTTTGCGTGGTAGGGGTCAAATATCCCAATTTGCCCCGGTTTCCATTGGGCTACTTTCGGGAGTAGCAAACGCATTCCCTAACCATCTAGCAGGGCCCTCCCCACATGCTCCCCCAGCTGCTACGGAACCAGATCAAGATGCGTTGATTCAAGCTTCTTCACCCTTGAGTTCTGTCCCATCTTCCTCCTTGCCTGATATTCAGCTGGGATCCTTGTCACCTTTGAGTTCCCTGCCGCCTTCATCCCCATCTGTAACTCCAGCCAACCGTGCTATCTCCCATTCCCCCTGGCCGGACTATGATGGTGATCCATCTCTCGGCTCAGTTCCTCTTTCGCAAATACCATCAAATGCAACGAGCCATGCTTCTTCGCGTCGGGCTTCCATCGATGGATTATCAACGTTGAGCTCCATCCCCGAAGCCGACGAGGATAGTGAAGAGAAATGAGAGCGTGTGAGCTTCGAGGATGTTCTCGTGGACGGTGTGGTGCTTCAAGAGGTTGACGGCCACTCTGTCAATGTGTGCACTATGGTTTTGAAAAGTCAATGATCAAAGGTAAATGGAATGTACCTAGGGCTGGCCTCGTATTTCATCGGATCCCACGACTGACCCACCATTAATTTCGAGCATGTTAATTGAGTCCTTGTATCGTCGATAAGATGTAGCCAGCACGTAGTAGTGGTAGTAAATAAATGTGATGAGAAAATCCAGCATCCACTCTGGTTCCGGTTCTAAATTTGCCCACTACCCGGTATCCATAGGTCACACACCTTGCTCGCTCAGTGTGCAACATTCTTTTTGATGCAAATACTCATGCAACTCATCCCAGCTCGCAACAAATCAAAAGGTACTTTTATTCTGGTGAACTGTTACAATAAGTCCTCCAATAATGTGCCACTAGCACTAGTGTTCAACTTCGTTCAACTCATGGGCCAGTTTGACGACGTCGTTCTACTTGACATTGAGCAGGTTTCATTTGAAGACTTGCCCTCCTTACCTAAGAGTTGCTTCCAGTGCCACTGCTGCTGCAGATCCAACATAAACATGTCGACAGTTCAGAAACATCAAGCTCGGGGAGGATTACTGGTGCATTGTCGAGGTAACGAAGTCTAAGGGTCTATGGGGTATAAAGGGCTACGCGGACTCTGATGGTACAGAATGAATTACTTTCTGCATGTTCTCATGCGAATATTCTTTGCCGGTATTGTGTCATCCTCTTCTTTCTTCACTTCCTTACGCTTTGGAATTGTCGAAGCAGACACTTCGCTTTGATCTTCCTCTTCGCTTGAATGTCGTCGCTTCAAGTTTCTCTTCGATACTGTCGGCTTGATGTCCTCTGAAGTGCTTAGCAACGCATCGGCTTGCTCTACGCGTTCGATAGCGCGATCGATTGAGGAGAGGTACGACTTGTAGATCGCGTCTCGATCGCCCAAGAGGTGTTTCCTCGATCCGTCGAGGAATTTGCGATACTGTGCTCGATCTGACGGTAATCCGCCTGTCCAAAATATCGCGAGGAGTTCTTTGAGGAGGTCAATAAAGATGGGGCCGAAGTATGGGGAGATGAGCTGGAGGAAGTGATCATCGAAGGCTTTAAGTTGGCTTGTCTTGGCTATAGCGCAAAGTCCCATGTATGGTTGATACCAGGACTGAATAACGGGTGGGATCTCTTCCTTGGGTTGATGCACCTCCTCATAACAGACACATATGTATAAAAGGACATAGAAGAACGATTCTAGATCGTCAAGAAATCTATAGCGTCCATTGAATCCTGCGAGGACGACAATGGATTGAAATGTACAAATGCCCTGAATAGAGTTCGTTAGAGGAAAGAAATTAGCTTCTGATTCTACGACGTACGCGAGGCCATTTGTTGGACCAATCACGAGGTAACTCATTCCATATTGCCCTGCTGAAGTCGATGATGATTCCTCGATTTCCAAAGTTGCAGTCCTCCTTTCCTAACAGGATATTTTGATTGCTGATATTACGATGAAGAATGCCTGAGTTCAATAAGTTTTGATGCCCTGCGCGTATGTTAGTTCATCACATTTCTTATGACAGATTCAACCTACCTTGAACCGCATCTCTGAAGGCATGGAGTAGCTGCAGGCGAGAACAGAATTGTTCAATTGACTCTCCATATCTCTCCGTTGTCAATCGAAAAAATTCACGATGTTGAATTCGACCCTGCACATCTTCTACGCAACGAAGATCAGCGGTGTTGACTCCGACCTCGTACGACACCAGTTGTGCGACTCCATCCAAACCACGCGCAGCAACTAAAAACGCTTCCTCCCGAGAATCGCGCTTCATTCTCCACCAATCCTTGATCATATATTCCTTCCCCTCATGCGTCACAGGCCAACACGTCGTGCCATGTCCGCTGAGACACGGATAATGTATCAGTTCGGCGTTTTGGTCAACTTCGTATTCCACGACTTCCTGTCCAGCACTGAGCGTTCGGATGTAGCGACGCCTTCCCTTCCAACGAATCGTTGTATCGAAACCTATTGCGGCATCATCAGGAGATGCAACACCAAGGATCCAACGGACCATCAGCTCTGCGTCTCTGTGAAGCTCGATTACTTCGGAGCAGATGCAACCAGTACGGTCGAACTGATGGATTCTGGCTTGAAATTCGGTAAACAACAGTGTATAGACAAAGCGACGATGGTATTGAGCGGCAAAGCATTGGCTAAAGTCATAAAATGCATCAGCAACAGAAGGTAATAAGCAACGGAAGGGAAAGAACGTACTAAGCATATATTTCAAGTTGAGTGGGTAGCTGACCTCTCAGCACATCCCGGTCTGGTCTCACGAAAATTGGACACACACAGGAATCATAACTCGGGATCGGGGGAAACGATCTTGCTTTGAGTGAAGCAGTCCCACAGCCAGCAATAACAACATCTGGATTGAATGAGAATTGGCCTCTCATTCTCGTTCTATTGGTGATAGCACGTCGATTGGGGACCTTGAAATAGGTGAGAACATCCTGGATCACAGAGGTCACTGCTTCGCGGAACACGAGCTGTGACTTTGGTTTCTCTGGAATTGACAACCAACGATTTTTAGAAGGGCTATAGTGACGGGTATGATGAAGGAATTTGCGTATTTTCGATGAATCTGGGACTATGCCTGCGAACACCTTTTGGTTGTAGTCGAGGGCTCCATATTGGACTTCTTCACGGCGCCCGAGGCGCACTTGCTGTGCCAGTTCCGAAGCATTCATGAGAGATGGAAGCGTTGTTGCTGATTGGAGAAGGTAGGATGATAGGATGTGGCACGAAAAAGACTACAAGTGATCGAATTGTATTGTGGCACTGAAAGGTCAGTGATTTCGAGACTCGAGCGTGGTTCGGGATGTAATGAATTGCCGGTTGCCGGCACCCAGCACCTATAATAGTCACATGACTGTGACGCATCGCGCTCGGTGCACCACATATTCCAATATTCATGCGTCTCAAAGCAGCTTGCAAAAGGCCAAAATATCCCCCATTCTGGTGAAATATAACAATTCATCCTCTATTCGTGAGCTACGAGCACTAGTTATTAGTCAGGGCTTGCATAGGCTGCAACCGTCAACAGTCTTCCGCCTGCTCAGATGGATGTTGTGCTGAAGTATGCTTTGCCTTCCCTGTATCGTATTTCATGGAACCGACAAGGTCAGTCCTATACCCAGTGTGGGGGAGAATCGGGACCGACGCTACGTCGGCAATATTGAGCTCTTTAAAATTTATTTAATTTCTTTCTCTTTCCTTCCCTCTCGACGACTCTAATTTCCTTTACACGTCATTCACCTGCTTCGCTGTTGTACCTATCACCTAGTTATCTTATTGTCCCTCTATTCCTTCTCGCAGAACCTTTAGAACCTTTAATATTCGTTAGCCTTCGCTCTTATCTGTCCAAAACCAGTACATACTACTCCTACTCTCATTTTCGTTGTCTCGTCGTGGCTTGTTTGCTACATTAGGGAATTCGTCTTATGATCCAATAGGATGAGTACCATAGCTCCTCGTAGCTCCTCGGGCATTTCTACTTATATGCTCGCTCTCATGTATTCGTTACTCCGGTGAGTTTTGATTCCCCGTGCCCCATATTTCCTCGCGCTCTCGTAAGAGATCACTCAAGCTAAGGCTAAAGTTAAAGTCTATTACTCCTTCTCCGATGACATCATCACCTTTGTGCTCGACAAATGCCATCCTCCTTGACAGGTTCCATCTGTTGAGTATTCCGGTTCCGTTGTCTTCCTATTTTTTCCCAATCTCCTTGTCCCTGAGACGACCGAGTCTCCTGCTCTTGACAATCTTCTACAACACCAGCCTCTGCCTGGCGAAGACTTTTATATAACTTCAACTCCCATTCCGCAAATAAAGCCATTGTCCAATACCGAGGCGCGTCCGTTACCTGTTTTCGAATGGTCAGAGTGGGAATATAACATCTTAGGAGATGAGTATTTGACTCAGCTGAAGGATAAGCGCTAAGCAGTCACATTTTTACGAACCCGGGAATGCTGCTGAGCAGCGAGATGATGTAGAGGGCTTGGAGGATTGAGGAGTGAGATAATAAGTTTGGTGACTAGCGCTGGGTACTCCATTTCGATGGATGTCGGAAGGGATGGTATTTATTCTCGTGTTTACATATTGCTGGTGGCAGGTCTACGCCAAGCGCTGAGGTGGACCAGACCACCCAACTTCAGCATTCGGTATAAGTCAATGGAACTAAAGCTCTTGGAACAGAGCTGAACGGATAACTAAGACAATATGGTATACTTGGCATGCGCATAAGTCAACGCTCGAACACCAACATTGACTACAAAAGAACAAAGCTTCTCATCGCCTTAGCAGTCAGCGGGTGAATTACAATGCTACTGACGCTGCAAGTTGAACATAAATTTGTCAGCGGGGGCTTGAAATATCAAGCTCGTGTGGATTATTGATACATTTGTGGGGGGAACGAAGTCTAAGGGTATACGGATTAAAGGTCTCCTGTAGGCTACGCGGACTCTGATGGTAAGGAATGATTGACTTGATTCTACATTCTGCGTGTTCTGCGAATATTCTTTTCCGGTATTATGTCATCCTCTTCTTTCTTCACTTCCTTACGCTTTGGAATCGTCGAAGCAGACACTTCGCTTTGATCTTCCTCTTCGCTTGAACGACGTCGCTTCAAGTTTCTCGGCGATACTGTCGGCTTGACCTCCTCTGAAGTGCTGAGCAACGCATCGGCTTGCTCTACGCGTTCGATAGCGCGATCGATTGAGGAGAGGTATGACTTGTAGATCGCGTCTCGATCGCCCAAGAGGTGTTTCCTCGATCCGTCGAGGAATTTGCGATACTGTGCTCGATCTGACGGTAATCCGCCTGTCCAAAATATTGCGAGGAGTTCTTTGAGGAGGTCAATAAAGATGGGGCCGAAGTATGGGGAGATGAGCTGGAGGAAGTGATCATCGAAGGCTTTAAGTTGGCTTGTCTTGGCTATAGCGCAAAGTCCCATGTATGGTTGATACCAGGACTGAATAACGGGTGGGATCTCTTCCTTGGGTTGATGCACCTCCTCATAACAGACACATATGTATAAAAGGACATAGAAGAACGATTCTAGATCGTCAAGAAATCTATAGCGTCCATTGAACCCTGCGAGGACGACAATGGATTGAAATGTACAAATGCCCTGAATAGAGTTCGTTAGAGGAAAGAAATTAGCTTCTGATTCTACGACGTACGCGAGGCCATTTGTTGGACCAATCACGAGGTAACTCATTCCATATTGCCCTGCTGAAGTCGATGATGATTCCTCGATTTCCAGCGTTGCAGTCCTCCTTTCCTAACAGGATATTTTCGTTGCTGATATTACGATGAAGAATGCCTGAGTTCAATAAATTTCGATGCCCTACGCATAAATTAGTTTATCATTTTTTTAATGACAAATTCAACCTACCTTGAACCGCATCTCTGAAGGCATGGAGTAGCTGCAGGCGAGAACAGAATTGTTCAATTGACTCTCCATATCTCTCCGTTGTCAATCGAAAAAATTCACGATGTTGAATTTCACCATATCTATCTTCAACGCAACGAAGGTCAGCGGTGTTGACTCCCACCTCGTACGACACCAGTTGTGCGACTCCATCCAAACCACGCGCAGCAACTAAAAACGCCTCCTCCCAAGAATCGTCCTCCATTCTCCACCAATCCTTGATCATATATTCCTTCCCCTCATGCGTCACAGGCCAACACGTCGTGCCATTTCCGGCGAGACACGGATAATGTATCAGCTCGGCATTCTGGTCAACTTCGTATTCCACGACTTCCTGTTCAGCACTGAGCGTTCGGATGTAGCGACGCCTTCCCTTCCAACGAATCGTTGTATCAAAACCTATTGCGGCATCATCAGGAGATGCAACACCAAGAATCCAACGGACCATCAGCTCTGGGTCTCTGTGAAGCTTGATTACTTCGGAGCAGATGCAACCAGTACGGTCGAACTGGTAGATTCTGGCTACAAATTCGGTAAACAACAGTGTATAGACAAAGCGACGATGGTGTTGGGCGGCAAAGCACTGGCTAAAGTCATAAATGCATTAGCAACAGAAGGTAATGAGCAACGGAAGAGAAAGAACGTACTAAGCATAAATTTCAAGTTGAGTGGCTAGCTGACCGCTTTCTATATCCCGGTCTGGTCTCACGAAAATTGGACACACACAGGAATCATAACTCGGAACTGGGGGGAACGATCTTGCTTTGAGTGAAGCAGTCCCACAGCCAGAAATAACGACATCTGGAGTCAGCGAGAATGGGCCTCTCATTCTCGTTCTATTGGTGATAGCACGTCGATTGGGGACCTTGAAATAGGTGAGAACATCCTGGATCACAGAGGTCACTGCTTCGCGGAGCACGATCTGTGATTTTGGTTTCTCTGGAATTGACAACCAACGGTTTTTAGAGGGGCTATAGTGACGGGTATGATGAAGAAATTCGCGTATTTTCGATGAATCTGGGACTATGCCTGCGAACACCTTCTGGTTGTAGTCCTCTGCTCCATATTGGATTTTTTCACGGCGCCCGAGGCGCACTTGCTGTGCCAGTTCAGAAGCATCCATGAGATATGAAATAAGATGGAAGCGTAGTTGCCGGTGGGATCAAAGCCAAGGGATGATGAGATGTGGCACGGAAGAAATCAGAAGTGATCGAGTTCAACAAAGACAGTTCAACTTTCACACAGTGCCTCCTAAGTGGACATACTGCCAAATTAACGACCACATGGTAGAGAAATGGTTAATTTACGAGTTCATGGTTTCTGAGATAGTTTTGAATGCAGTCAAATACAAGTAGAATTTATCAGAACTCCTCTACAGGCTGTAATGCGCATAATGCCCTGTGCGTTGAAAGGTCACGTGACTCATCGTCGCTGGCGTAGGATAACAAAGAATTTCAGTCTGAGTGAATTCTATTATTCTATTTCAGGTTCAATGTGAACACAACGCCAACATTCAGTCAAGAAAGAGATAGCGCATGAACATAATTGAAATGTGATTTTTTCTCAGCAACCACGTCCTCGTCGATGTGCACGGATACTGACCAGTGACCAAGTCAGTGCTTCACAACGAATCCAGCCATCTTGTGCTTTAGGCATGGAATCGGAAGAGAGACTGCCCACATTGATGCTGACCAAATGGGAAACAATAACAATAAAATCATTCAAAAAAACAATGCAAACCCCTGACCCCGATCACGAAACAGCATTATTCCTCTCTATGAATTCGTGCTGCGCAATCAAAGATGGTAATAATATGCGTACATACGTATCGCCCCTTTGTTTTCGGTGGCACAAAGGATTTCTTAGCCTTTGAATAATCCTCTAAACCGCCCGCTGTGCCACACCGTAATTCTATCTTACCACTATGCCTCCCATTCGTAGAGACGCCGCCCAACCCTACCAGAAATCCAGAACACGCAGAAATCCCAATGTACCACACGAAGGGTCATCTACCGCACGCCCCACTCACAAAAACAAGTTTCATGACACTCCACACGGCCCAAAGAACTCTCACCCCCCACTCACCCATAACTGGGAGAACACCGACAAGCTAAAAGATTATATCGCCGCCGAGCTTGACAAACCCGGTGCTACAATTGCAGGCGGCCCAGAATATACTACCGAGCTCTTCAAGGGTATAGTCGACGAACAGAAGATCAAAGACCTTCTCTCAGACCCAAAGCTCTTGGAGAATGGCCGGTGGGTGGCGATTCCAGTACGGATCGAGAAGGAAAAGGATTTGTATGAGCCACTGGAAAAGGTCACAAACGCGATCCTCGAGCATTTTTCGTATGAATGCAGGAAGGTGGTAACCGGTTTCAACAAGATGCTGAGCCACGAATTGAACATTGCGTCGAATTCAAATTTCATCTGGCGGGAAGACAAGGACAAAGCTAAACTGAAGTCTGCTCCCGACATGATGTTTGTTGGTAAAGCTAGTAAAGACCAGCCAGGCTTCGAAAACCTTGAATTTCCGAAGTATGCCACTTACAGTGCTTGCGTATCGTTGCTAGAGGTTAAGCAAAACATAGAGGAGGGCCTGAGCAACAATGAAAATTGGAACCAAATGGCACTTTACGCCAGGTGTGTATTCAGCGCGTCACCGGGCTTAAGTACTAATCTGGTTATAGACAATGCCGTCTGCGGAACATACATCGCAAGTTCGTGTATTGTGGTTTGATCGATGCAAACAAAATGCGCGTTTTTCAGTTTGACTGTTCTGGTGTAATATACACCGATGCGGTGAACTACCATGAAGACCCGGAAACATTCGTCCGGTGGATCTGTGGGCTTGGATCTAACAAATTGGACAAGGTCGGATTTGATACATCAATTGAGCGGGAGCAAGCTGGAGAAGATAGATATTCGTTAACAATGCCGAAAATCCGCACCCCCATCCAGCTGCCAGATGATTCGTTACTTAGCCAAAGCCTGACACTTGCCGGCCGTGGGACAGCTTGCTGGGAGGGCACACTAGCTGGCACCAGTACCAGTGTCATCATCAAGCAACAATGGAGACATGTGCATTGGACTTCAGAGGGGGAGTATTTGAGATCTCTGGAGGGCATCAAAGGCGTGGCACAACTTATCAGTAAGCTAGTCGGGAAGTGTTACGACCTCGACCTAATCTATATAGGTATAGGTCGCTCGATCGTTGTATACAAGCTTTGAGAGCTTTAACGACGATGTTATTGACACAAGAGGATAAGCTAAGGATTACATGTAGATGTATCGAAGCTTATAAGGTATAGGTGTCTGAATAGTCCACGTACGTTCATACGTGTCGAGTTACTATGCTCGGTAATAGAATACGTGTCGATGGAGGATGAAGTGCTGTAGCGAGGACGAAAGGAGTAATGGATACGTGGAGGGTACGTGTATACTACCGAAAGGGGAAGGGGGACACGTAGTATACTGAAGGAAATGATAGTCCGGTGTACAGCATGAAGGAAATAACCAGTCCGCGGATAGGGGTGAGAAAAGAAGATAGGGGCGTCACCTTAGTCCGTAACATTACCCCTCCACTAACCCTTGAACGTCCTCGTTCAAGATTTTACTACGCTGATTCGTTGGACGGGTTGATGCTTGTTGAATCATCGAATTGAAGGGGAGAGAATGATAGGTCATTCTCGTATTCCCTCGTCGGAGTCCATGGAGTGATGTGGTCGAGACTGCTAACACTCCATTCTCCTGGCGTAGGCTGAGGCCGTAATTCGGGGGTGGGTGGTTGGGCGATGATAGGAAGGGACGAGTTAGAGGCTTGTCGAGTTCGTGCTCCTGCTCGAGCGTTTCTAAGCATCGTCCGCTCGGTTCTCGCTGTACGAGCTTGGTTCGGGAATAAGTGGTTAAGGTTTGCCTTCCCGTGAATTCTTCTTCCATCGATTCGGCGGAGGCAGACTGTATGGCAGCGCCAACAGACATCGACCTTGTGCTGGGGTTCCCGAAGAGGTTCGTAAATGCTGCATGTGTACAGGCGCATAATGGGTCGATGTCGTCCGTAAGGACATCCTGTTCGTTCGCAACGGTCTGCGGGTGGAAGTTGGCGGAGGTGCTCCGGTACGATTGGAGGATTGGGGTCAGGAAGGTTGGTCGGGGAGGGTAGCAGGAGATTTTGATTATGTAGTGGACATAGGAAGGCGTCGTTTGTTTCATTGGGAACGACTCCGACGCTAGCTAGTTCCGCTAGACGTTCATGCATCATTCCAGCGATGGTTTGTAGTACGTCGTCTACATCTCCGTGAAGTGCGGCGATGACTCCTATGAGTTCTTCTAGTTTGAGGTAGGGTGTCAGGATCCTGCTGAGGTTTAGCGCGGGGAGAGTTAGTTCTCGATCTTGGGGGTGGAAAGTTTGCATGTGGTATATAAAGTCTTGAATGGCTGAGTTTCGTTGATCAATGACTTGGATGAGGTTATTGATGATGTCGCGGTACTGGGAGATAAGGGTTTGGGACATGATGGAAGGAGGGCGAGGGAGATGACGATGTAGGCAAAGAGATCCAGATTTAGTATCGAATAGGGAGGTGTAGATTTTATTTCAAGTGATGTCTCTTTTTATAGTCTTGAGTTAGCTCCGCTGAGTGTTCCATATGTTCTTCTGATACCCAACAATTTTGGGAACTGGGGTATCCTTTCCAAGCGACCCAAAATTGTAGTTGTTTCCATTGTTTCCCTTTTCTTCCTTTAGTGGTATATCGGTGTTTGAGAATGTCCTCTACTTTCCACTCGGCCTCATGTTGTATGGTTTCTGGGGGAGGAAGGGGAAACTGCGGGCCATATTCGGGAGTCACTATTGTGGGTTTGAGTAGTGTAGTGTGAAATACATCGTGGATTCTCCATGTTTTCGGAAGTTTGAGTTTGTATGTGAGCGGGCCTAAGACTTCGGATATTTCGAAGGGACCTTCGAATTTAGGGGATAGTTTGGCGTGAGATGGGCGGGAGATATTTCGGGCGTCTAGCCAAACTTTCTCTCCCTTTTTGAGTATTCGCGTAGTTTTTCCCCATTGTATCATCTTTGAGGCCGCCAGTTGGTGGGCGGCTCGAGCGTCGTCTCGGTGCTTCTTTAATTCTGTTAATCTGCGTTCTACCGTTGTGACCGAGGTTTTGGGGAATGCTAAAGGTAATCCCTGAGGTTGATAACCGTACATCAGATAGAAGGGTGACAAGGTTTGGGACGCATGGGAAACACTGTTATGGGAAAACTCCATTCCTGTCATGTGTTGGTCGTTAGCCCATTCTTGCGGATGATTTCCGCAATATATTCGGAGGTATGCCTCGATCTGTTGGTTGAATCGCTCCGTTTGACCGTCGGTTTGTGGATGGAACGCAGTTGACAGGGAGGTTTTTACTCCGATGAGTCGTTGCCATTCTTTGAACAGTTGGGCGGCGAATTGAGGACCTCGGTCTGAGATGATCTTGTCGGGAAGTCCGAATCGTTTGAATACTAGGTTGTGTAGGATTAATGCGGTATCTGCTGCTCCAGTCTTTTTGGTACAGGGGTGGAGAAGGAGGGCCTTTGACATTCCTTGATCTATAACGACTAATAGTGCGTTTTTCCCTTCTGATTCCGGAAGGTCAGTAATAAAGTCCATGGTGATTTGACCAAAGGGGCGTCCTGTGTGGGGTGGTAAGGGAAGTAATGGAGGTTTCGTGGGGTGAGTGTTGATCTTCATTTGCTGACACGCTGCGCATCCTTCAACAAACCGTCTAACCATACCATACTGTCCAGGCCACCAGTAATCTTGCCTGAGAAGCCAAGCCGTGGCGTTTTCTCCTGGGTGTCCGGTTACATTTGCCTCGTGGTAACTGCGGATAATGTCTCTTCTAAGTTCTCGGTCTAAGGGAACGTAACATCGTCCCTCGTAGTATACCAATCCGTCGTTCGTCGACCATTTCTCGAATTCCTTCTTCATTAATCGTCCATCCTTAGGGGAAGTTTTCCATGTTTTATACGCCGACACTATAGCGTCTTCTTTTTGACATTCCAATATTCGTCCTTGAAGGTCATTATCTATGGCTCTAATGATCATCTTGTCAGGAATGAGGGTAATGGGATCGTCCTCCTTCTCTCCTCCTAAGGGAATATGGTCGGCTCTACGAGACAGCTCGTCCGCTCCAGTGAGTTTGTTTCCTGGTATATGTGTGAGTTTTAGGTCATACTCGGATAGTAGCTGGTGCCATCGCGCTTGTCTCGGGGTGAGTCGCTGGGGTTGACGATAGTAGGTCAGATTTTTATGGTCACAGTGGACGATGGTTGGTCCATTTCCGAGGAGGTAATGTCGCCATTCCTTTAGTGCGGTGACTATGGCCAGAAGTTCGCGATCGTAGATTTGATAGTTTCTTTCCGCGGGTAGGAGGGTCTTCGACATGTACCCGCAGGGTTTCCAGTCTCCATTTTCGTCGTTTTGCTTTAAGACAGCTCCTAAGGCATATTTCGAGGCATCTGTTTCTAATAGGAATGGTCTACTTGGGTCCGGGGCCGTTAACATTGTGGCTTCAATGAAGGCCTTCTTAAGAGTTCTAAAGGCTTGCGCTGCTTCCTTTCCCCATTTCCAGATTGTGGTCTTCTTCAGGAGTTCATTAAGGGGCTTTACGATTGCCGAGAAGTGTGGTATGAATTTGCGATAGAAATTACAGAACCCTAAGAAACTCCTGATCTGCTTGGGGGTTGTGGGTGTCGGCCAGTCGGATATTCCTGTCAGCTTTTCAGTAGACATATGAACTTGGTTGAATGATACCATCATTCCCAAGAATTCTACTGATGTCTGTTCGAACCGACACTTGTCAGGATTCAAGTATAGGTCGTTATCTCTGAGTCTTTGGAGCGTTCGTTTGACGAGCTTCGAATGACGTTCAGGGTCGTTTTCGGAGTAGATGAGGATGTCGTCCATATATACTATTAGCCATCCTTCACTGAGAAAGTCAGCGAGGATTTCGTCCATCATAGCTTGGAATGTAGCTGGTGAATTGCTCATTCCAAAGAACATTACGGTGGGTTCGAAGAGCCCTCGACGTGTTTTGAACGCGGCTTTCCACTCGTCTCCTTTCCGGATTCGGACGTTGTTGTATCCCCATCGGAGATCTAACTTCGTAAAGAGAGATGCCCCTTTTAGTTTATCGATCAGTTCAGGGATGAGGGGTAACGGGTATTGGTTCCTGATGATTCTTTCATTAAGGGCTCGATAATCCTGACATGGTCTTAATTTCCCTCCCTTCTTAGGTATGAAGAAGAAGGAGGAGGCCACATTGGAGGAACTGGGTCGGATATAGCCCTTTTTGAGATTGTCGTCGATGAACTTGTCTAACTCCTTTGTTTGAGACTTTGGGAGAGGATACAACCTGCAGTTGAGATCCTTCCCTTCCCATTCTGGCTTGAAGTCGATGGGGTGATCCCATTTTCGTCGTTTAGGTAGTCGGGTAGATGCCTTTTCATCAAAAACCTTAAGGAATTGTCGGTATTTCTTAGGAATTTTCCATGAAGAGGGTATGACATGGTTCACTCCCTCAGCGATCGCGGATTTTAATCGGATCCAAGTGCCTTTGATTGGGGAAAAGGTAATTCGGGGGTCATGTTGGATCTGTCGTATCGTAATCTTCTGATCGGGATGCTCGGTACCTGTGAGAATCTGCGATATGGTTTCTTCCCAGGGTGTGGGCCTTTGGAATTCGATCGTGCCTTCTTTCCAATCGATAGATGGATTATTATCTCGTAACCAGGGAAGGCCTAGTATGACGTCTTCTTTCCCCAGGGCTGCTTCTAAGAGCTGTACTTCTGAGGCGTCTTTGGTGTCGGTAGTTATTCCGAGTTTAACTTGTCTTCGTATCATTCCTTGTCGGTTCGTTGTTCCATCGGCGTTATAGATCTGAATGGGTCGGATAATTCGTTGCATATGGATTCCCTTTTGTGAACAAAAGCGAGAGCTAATGAAGTTTCCCATCGCTCCTGAGTCAATGAGAGCATTGACTTCGACGGTTTTCCCTCTGTTGTCTGTCAATATGATAGGGATTCTTAAAGAATTCTTATTGGCAGATAAGGGAGAGAGATATACATGAGGAACAGGCGACGTCGATTCGGTGTTCCTTTCTAAAAATCCATTTCCTTGCTGGCTAGATCTAGTTCATCCATGATTTCTAATTTTTCTCCATCGTCGGCTTCATCCAATAAGGTGCGTAATCGCCTTCGTAGTGGGGCCTTGCCCTTAATCGGTCTTCGGGAGGTTTCTGGCTTTCTTGGGCACTCGCGGGAAAGATGTCCCTTCTGTTTACAGTGGAAGCATCGTCCTTCCTTGATTAGTCGGGTTCTTTCTTCCGTGCTCATTCGATCGACATCCATAGCGTCAGGGGTCGGAGAATTATATGTTTTGAATGCCATGTCGGAGTTTATTCGGGCTCCTCTATAAATAGAGTCTACTCTTCTCAAGTTGGCTTCCATCCTTTGCGCTAGTGCCTTGGTGGCCGCGTAGTCTACTGGTGCGGGTGTTTGGGTAGCCACGGTTATTCCTACAGTAGGATGGAGTCCTCGCAAAAAGTAACTCTTGATTTGTTCTTCCGTGAGATCTCCAATGATGTGAACTAGCCGTTCGAACTCGTTGAGATAATTGGTTAATTGTCTCTTGTCCATTCTAAGTCTTTCGAGACTCGTAAGCGCGGCTTCTTTTCGGTCAGGTGGGAGGAAGTCGGCGTTCATTCTTTTCCAGAACGCTTCTATCGTTCCGAACATTTCCCCTCTACGGGCGTTTTGTTCGTGGGGGGGGACTCGCTCGAAGGCATTTGTGGCTGTTTCAATGAAGTTATTCTTCCAATCGGCTGCACGTTTGTTCGAGTCTTCGAAGTTGGAAAGGACCCATGCAATTTTCTTTGCGTGGTTATCGTAGACTTGGGTGTTAATCGACAGGTATAAGTTGCACGTATTCTGGAAGGTTTTAACATCATCTTCGTTTCCTGTGAACTTAGCAGGGGGTGCAAGTCTGAGTTCTCGTATCTCTGCCATTGGAGGTGGGGGAGGAGGAAAGGGGGCGGGTTCGGGAGATGGGAGTCGTGAAGGGATTGGGGTGGGTTCTCGAGTTGGGTTAAGAGAGAGTTGGGCAAGTTGTTCTAGCAGATGGTCTGCTTCTGCTGAAAAGTTTCCGTCGTCGTCGTCTAACGGGGGTACTGGGGAGACTGTTCTCGAAGGACGAAGTGAGGGGTTGGGTTGGTCTACGTCGATCTGTTGGATGGTTCGGTCTCCTTCTTCTGAAGAGTTATCTGAGTCTGAGTCGTCTACTTGGTCAGGGACGTCGAGTTGTCTTCTAGCGAATACCTGATTGAGTGGATTGCTCCGGGTGATTCGCTTGGTTTTTTTGAATTTCGATGAGTGGACGATTCGTCCGTTGTCTTCGTATCTCCACCTCCTGGAGGCGAGTTCGTAGTAGATCTCTCGGTTCTTTAACCGAAGTCGTCCTTCTAGGTATGCTGTTTTCCGGGGGATTCGGGTCCAGTCAGCACTTCGTCGAATTCGGGGTGAGGGTTCCAGAGCGACTAAGTTGTCGTTGGATTGATGAGCTTATCCTAATGTTACGACCTCGACCTAATTCATATAGGTATAGGTCGCTCGATCGTTGTATACAAGCTTTGAGAGCTTTAACGACGATGTTATTGACACAAGAGGATAAGCTAAGGATTACATGTAGATGTATCGAAGCTTATAAGGTATAGGTGTCTGAATAGTCCATGTACGTTCATACGTGTCGAGTTACTATGCTCGGTAATAGAATACGTGTCGATGGAGGATGAAGTGCTGTAGCGAGGACGAAAGGAGTAATGGATACGTGGAGGGTACGTGTATACTACCGAAAGGGGAAGGGGGACACGTAGTATACTGAAGGAAATGATAGTCCGGTGTACAGCATGAAGGAAATAACCAGTCCACGGATAGGGGTGAGAAAAGAAGATAGGGGCGTCACCTTAGTCCGTAACAGGAAGAACGTTTCCGCTCACCGTTGGGTGCCACAACCGCATCTCTTCCAAGATCGCCAATTCACGCGCCTTGCTATACACTATGAAGGCAAAACCATCGAACATGCCAAATCTCAGCCTCAGTTGCTGCGTTGCCTTAGGGATGCTGTCAAGGGTAAGTGATGTCTGCATCCATACACGACAGGCGCTAACGTACGATCAGGTCACAGGAATGCATGGAACGCCAACATCCTTCATCGTGATATCCACCCTGGAAACATTCTGTTAGGTTCAAAGGACACGCTGGGCGGATACTACGGTGTTATCACTGATTTTGACATGGCCATCTATATCAATCGGACAGAGTCCTTATCCGATCATGATTTCCGCTCTGTAAGTCCAGAGACCTTCATTCGTGGTTGAGCGCTGATGATTCTGTAGGGAGATCGCACCTTTCAATCTACAGGAACCATCTTGAATCCATTGCGACCCCATGATCACATAGACGACTTGGAGTCCTTCTTTTGGGTATTAGTGTGGATATCCATCAAATATGAGATGCCGGGCACTGCACAGATTCTTCATTCAAACCTATTATCCATGTGGTCCGACGAGAACGCTAGACTGGGTGCGTTCGAAAGGAGATATGCAATGGAGTACTGCTCTCAAGTTATAATTCCACATATTGGTGGCGGTTTTGGTGCTTCTGTCTGCAGATTAGTGGAGGACATGGGTCAATGGTTATGGAACAAGTCCCATGACAGAGTCAAACCCTATGATCCCGAACCCGACCATCCAAAGACAGTGGAGGCACTCTGCCCAGATGCGCAGAATGACTACGAGGAATACCTTGCTATGATCAATCGAGCAATAAGGAAGGCGAAATGGGAAGACAAGCAGATGGAAGAGGACCAACAGCAATCAGGACAGGAAATTAGGACGCGGTCTGATACTATGGCGCAGAGGTCAGGTACAGCACCGATCATGAATCCAAGTCATGAAGGAGCCGAGTCAGGGTATGGCTCAGATGATCCTGACACTGAGGTCGAGGTCATCGAGTCATCGGAGTCTTTCCCACAGTCCAATGGGCCGTCCGATACGACGGAAGATGATAACGAGTCTGCCCCCGATATTGGAAACGAACTGCAGCATGTTGCTCCAAGCGCGACTGTTGCCACTGCCGACGATGCAGAAGATCACAGCAACGATGAGGCGTCTGAAGACCAGACCACTCGTCAACCTCCATTTCCAACTACTCCCCTCCCCCGAACACACTCACCGCCATCGTCTCGTGCCACATCAACGACAACGGAAGGGATACAGGTCAGAAAGAGGCAGCATTCGATGATGCCTACAGCACGTGCCGACAAACGCAGCCGAACTGCAGACGAGGCACATGCCATCGCCTCTTCCCCTTTTGCACCAGATTCCGTACACCGACTAGTCACAAGTCCGGTAGCCGTGGCGAGCACACCAATACATGATAATCTCTTCTCCCCCCCTTCCCCCCTCACACCTCTCCCTAGCGACTTTGCGCAGTTGGAACCAACTCTTCCCTCTCCATCAGGCGCGTTCCTGACCAGCACAGATAGGACACGATCAGGAGCACCTAGATATGGGCCTGTTGAAACAGGAATTGCATCACAGGCATCCACGGTCTACAGCTCTCCTTTGCGTGGTAGGGGTCAAACATCCCAATTTGGGCCGGTTTCCATTGGGCTGCTTTCGGGAGTAGCAAACGCATTCCCTAACCATATAGCAGGGCCCTCCCCACATGCTCCCCCAGCTGCTACGGAACCAGATGAAGATGCGTTGATTCAAACTTCTTCACCCTTGAGTTCTGTCCCATCTTCCTCCTTGCCTGATATTCAGCTGGGATCCTTGTCACCTTTGAGCTCCTTGCCGCCTTCATCCCCATCTGTAACTCCAGCCAACCGTGCTATCTCGCATTCCTCCTGGCCGGACTATGATGGTGATCCATCTCTCGGCTCAGTTCCTCTTTCGCAAATACCATCAAATGCAACGAGCCATGCTTCTTCGCGTCGGGCTTCCATCGATGGATTATCAACGTTGAGCTCCATTCCTGAAGCCGACGAGGATAGTGAAGAGAAATGAGAGCGTGTGAGCTTCGAGGTTGTTCTCTTGGACGGTCTGGTGCTTCAAGAGGTTGATGGGCCAGTCTTGTCAATGTGTGCACTATGGTTTTGAAAAGTCAATGATCAAAGGTAAATGGAATGTACCTAGGACTGGCCTCGTATTTCATCGGATCCCACGACTGACCCACCATTAATTTCGAGCATGTTAATTGAGTCCTTGTATCGTCGATAAGATGTAGCCAGCACGTAGTAGTGGTAGTAAATAAATGTGATGAGAAAATCCAGCATCCACTCTGGTTCCGGTTCTAAATTTGCCCACTACCCGGTATCCATAGGTCACACACCTTGCTCGCTCAGTGTGCAACATTCTTTTTGATGCAAATACTCATGCAACTCATCCCAGCTCGCAACAAATCAAAAGGTACTTTTATTCTGGTGAACTGTTACAATAAGTCCTCCAATAATGTGCCACTAGCACTAGTGTTCAACTTCGTTCAACTCATGGGCCAGTTTGACGACGTCGTTCTACTTGACATTGAGCAGGTTTCATTTGAAGACTTGCCCTCCTTACCTAAGAGTTGCTTCCAGTGCCACTGCTGCTGCAGATCCAACATAAACATGTCGACAGTTCAGAAACATCAAGCTCGGGGAGGATTACTGGTGCATTGTCGAGGTAACGAAGTCTAAGGGTCTATGGGGTATAAAAGGCTACGCGGACTCTGATGGTACAGAATGAATTACTTTCTGCATGTTCTCATGCGAATATTCTTTGCCGGTATTGTGTCATCCTCTTCTTTCTTCACTTCCTTACGCTTTGGAATTGTCGAAGCAGACACTTCGCTTTGATCTTCCTCTTCGCTTGAACGACGTCGCTTCAGGTTTCTCTTCGATACTGTCGGCTTGACCTCCTCTGAAGTGCTGAGCAACGCATCGGCTTGCTCTACGCGTTCAATAGCGCGATCGATTGAGGAGAGGTATGACTTGTAGATCGCGTCTCGATCGGCCAACAGATGTTTCCTCGATTCATCGAGGAATTTTAATTGCTTTACTCGATCTGAAGGTAATCCACCTGTCCAAAATATTGCGAGAAGCTCTTTGAGGAGATCGATGAAAATGGGACCGAAGTATGGGGAGATGAGCTGGAGGAAGTGATCATCGAAGGCTTTAAGTTGGCTTGTCTTAGCTATAGCGCAAAGTTGCGTGTATGGTTGATACCAGGACTGAATAACGGGTGGGATCTCTTGCTTGGGTTGATGCACCTCCTCATAACAGACACATATGTATAAAAGGACATAGAAGAACGATTCTAGATCGTCAATAAATCTATAGCGTCCATTGAATCCTGTGAGAACGACGATGGATTGGAACGTACACCAGCCCTGGAAAAAGTCGTTGGAGGAAAGAAACAGCTTCTGATTTTACGACGTACGCGAGGCCATTTGTCATCCCAATTACGAGGTAACTCATTCCATATTGCCTTGCTGAAGTCGATGATGATTCCTCGATTTCCAGCGTTGCAGTCCTCCTTTCCTAACAGGATATTTTGATTGCTGATATTACGATGAAGAATGCCTGAGTTCAATAAGTTTTGATGCCCTGCGCGTATGTTAGTTCATCACATTTCTTATGACAGATTCAACCTACCTTGAACCGCATCTCTGAAGGCATGGAGTAGCTGCAGGCGAGAACAGAATTGTTCAATTGACTCTCCATATCTCTCCGTTGTCAATCGAAAAAATTCACGATGTTGAATTCGACCCTGCACATCTTCTACGCAACGAAGATCAGCGGTGTTGACTCCGACCTCGTACGACACCAGTTGTGCGACACCATCTAAACCACGCGCAGCAACTAAAAACGCCTCCTCCCGAGAATCGTCCTCCATTCTCCACCAATCCTTGATCATATATTCCTTCCCCTCGTGCGTCACAGGCCAACACGTCGTGCCATGTCCGGCGAGACACGGATAATGTATCAGCTCGGCATTCTGGTCAACTTCGTATTCCACGACTTCCTGTTCAGCACTGAGCGTTCGAATGTAGCGACGCCTTCCCTTCCAACGAATCGTTGTATCGAAACCTATTGCGGCATCATCAGGAGATGCAACACCAAGGATCCAACGGACCATCAGCTCTGCGTCTCTGTGAAGCTCGATTACTTCGGAGCAGATGCAACCAGTACGGTCGAACTGATGGATTCTTGCTTCAAACTCGGTGAACAATAGTGTATAGACAAAGCGACGATGGTATTGAGCGGCAAAGCATTGGCTAAAGTCATAAAATGCATTAGCAACAGAAGGTAATAAGCAACAGAAAGGAAAGAACGTACTAAGCATACATTTCAAGTTGAGTGGCTAGCTGACCGCTTTCTATATCCCGGTCTGGTCTCACGAAAATTGGACACACACAGGAATCATAACTCGGGACCAGGGGAAACGATCTTGCTTTGAGTGAAGCAGTCCCACAGCCAGCAATAACGACATCTGGATTGAATGAGAATTGGCCTCTCATTCTCGTTCTATTGGTGATAGCACGTCGATTGGGGACCTTGAAATAGGTGAGAACATCCTGGATCACAGAGGTCACTGCTTCGCGGAGCACGAGCTGTGACTTTGGTTTCTCTGGAATTGACAACCAACGATTGTTAGAGGGGCTGTAGTGACGGGTATGATGAAGGAATTCGCGTATTCTCGATGAATCTGGGACTATGCCTGCGAACACCTTCTGGTTGTAGTCCTCTGCTCCATATTGGACTTCTTCACGGCGTCCGAGGCGCACTTGCTGTGCCAGTTCAGAAGCGTTCATGAGAGATGGCAGCGTTGTTGCTGATTGGAGAGCGTAGGATGATAGGATGTGGCACGAAAAGACTACAAGTGATCGAATTGTATTGTGGCACTGAAAGGTCAGTGATTTCGAGACTTGAGCATGGTTCGGGATGTAATGAATTGCCGGTTGCCGGCACCGTTTATAGTCACATGACTGTGACGCATCGCGCTCGGTGCACCACATATTCAAATATTCATGCGTCTCAAAGCAGCTTGCAAAAGGCCCAATATCCCGCATTTCTGGTGAAATATAATAACGATCGCTCTATTGATGAGCTACGAGGACTGTCTTTCAGTCAGGATTGGCACATATGCAAAGGTAAACAGCTTTCCGCCTGCTCAGACGGATGTTGCGCCGAGATATGCTTTTCCTTCCCTGTATCGTATTTCATCAAACCGACAAGATCAGCCCTATACCCGGCCTCTGTCTTGCGAGGACTTTCAGATGACTTCAACTCCCGTTCCGCAAATAAAGCCATTGTCCAATGCCGAGGCGCGTCCGTTACCTGTTTTCGAATGGTCGGAGTGGGAATATAACGTCTTAGGAGAGGAGTACTTGACTCAGCTGAAGGACAAGCAGTCATATTCGCACAAACATGGGAATGCGGCTGAGCAGCTAGATGATGTAGAGGGTTTGGAGGATTGATGAGTGAGATAATAAGTTTCGTGACTAGCGCTGGGTACTCCATTTCGATGGATGTCGGAAGGGATGGTATTTATTCTCGTGTACATATTGCTAGTGGCAGGTCTACTCCAAGCGCTGAGATGGACCAGACCACTCAACTTCAGATCTCGGTATAAGTCAATGGAACTAATGCTCTTGGAACAGAGCTGAACGGATAACTAAGACAATATGGTATACTTGGCATGCGCATAAGTCAACGCTCGAACACCAACATTGACTACAAAAGAACAAAGCTTCTCATCGCCTTAGCAGTCAGCGGGTGAATTACAATGCTACTGACGCTGCAAGTTGAACATAAATTTGTCAGCGGGGGCTTGAAATATCAAGCTCGTGTGGATTATTGATACATTTGTGGGGGGAACGAAGTCTAAGGGTATACGGATTAAAGGTCTCCTGTAGGCTACGCGGACTCTGATGGTATGGAATGATTGACTTGATTCTACATTCTGCGTGTTCTGCGAATATTCTTTTCCGGTATTATGTCATCCTCTTCTTTCTTCACTTCCTTACGCTTTGGAATCGTCGAAGCAGACACTTCGCTTTGATCTTCCTCTTCGCTTGAACGACGTCGCTTCAGGTTTCTCTTCGATACTGTCGGCTTGATGTCCTCTGAAGTGCTGAGGAACGCATCGGCTTGCTCTACGCGTTCGATAGCGCGATCGATTGAGGAGAGGTATGACTTGTAGATCGCGTCTCGATCGCCCAAGAGGTGTTTCCTCGATCCGTCGAGGAATTTGCGATACTGTGCTCGATCTGACGGTAATCCGCCTGTCCAAAATATTGCGAGGAGTTCTTTGAGGAGGTCAATAAAGATGGGGCCGAAGTATGGGGAGATGAGCTGGAGGAAGTGATCATCGAAGGCTTTAAGTTGGCTTGTCTTGGCTATAGCGCAAAGTCCCATGTATGGTTGATACCAGGACTGAATAACGGGTGGGATCTCTTCCTTGGGTTGATGCACCTCCTCATAACAGACACATATGTATAAAAGGACATAGAAGAACGATTCTAGATCGTCAAGAAATCTATAGCGTCCATTGAACCCTGCGAGGACGACAATGGATTGAAATGTACAAATGCCCTGAATAGAGTTCGTTAGAGGAAAGAAATTAGCTTCTGATTCTACGACGTACGCGAGGCCATTTGTTGGACCAATCACGAGGTAACTCATTCCATATTGCCCTGCTGAAGTCGATGATGATTCCTCGATTTCCAATGTTGCAGTCCTCCTTTCCTAACAGGACATTTTTGTTGCTGATATTACGATGAAGAATGCCTGAGTTCAATAAGTTTTGATGCCCTGCGCGTATGTTAGTTCATCACATTTCTTATGACAGATTCAACCTACCTTGAACCGCATCTCTGAAGGCATGGAGTAGCTGCAGGCGAGAACAGAATTGTTCAATTGACTCTCCATATCTCTCCGTTGTCAATCGAAAAAATTCACGATGTTGAATTCGACCCTGCACATCTTCTACGCAACGAAGATCAGCGGTGTTGACTCCCACCTCGTACGACACCAGTTGTGCGACTCCATCTAAACCACGCGCAGCAACTAAAAACGCTTCCTCCCGAGAATCGTCCTCCATTCTCCACCAATCCTTGATCATATATTCCTTCCCCTCATGCATCACAGGCCAGCACGTCGTGCCATTTCCGGCGAGACACGGATAATGTATCAGCTCGGCATTCTGGTCAACTTCGTATTCCACGACTTCTTGTTCAGCACTGAGCGTTCGAATGTAGCGACGCCTTCCCTTCCAACGAATCGTTGTATCGAAACCTATTGCGGCATCATCAGGAGATGCAACACCAAGAATCCAACGGACCATCAGCTCTGCGTCTCTGTGAAGCTCGATTACTTCGGAGCAGATGCAACCAGTACGGTCGAACTGATGGATTCTGGCTTGAAATTCGGTAAACATCAGTGTATAGACAAAGCGACGATGGTATTGAGCGGCAAAGCATTGGCTAAAGTCATAAAATGCATTAGCAACAGAAGGTAATAAGCAACAGAAGGGAAAGAACGTACTAAGCATACATTTCAAGTTGAGTGGGTAGCTGATCGCCTTCTATATCCTGGTCTGGTCTCACGAAAATTGGACACACACAGGAATCATAACTCGGGACCAGGGGAAACGATCTTGCTTTGAGTGAAGCAGTCCCACAGCCAGAAATAACGACATCTGGAGTCAGCGAGAATGGGCCTCTCATTCTCGTTCTATTGGTGATAGCACGTCGATTGGGGACCTTGAAATAGGTGAGAACATCCTGGATCACAGAGGTCACTGCTTCGCGGAACACGAGCTGTGACTTTGGTTTCTCTGGAATTGACAACCAACGATTTTTAGAGGGGCTGTAGTGACGGGTATGATGAAGGAATTCGCGTATTCTCGATGAATCTGGGACTATGCCTGCGAACACCTTCTGGTTGTAGTCCTCTGCTCCATATTGGATTTTTTCACGGCGTCCGAGGCGCACTTGCTGTGCCAGTTCCGAAGCGTTCATGAGAGATGGAAGCGTTGTTGCTGATTGGAGAAGGTAGGATGATAGGATGTGGCACGAAAAAGACTACAAGTGATCGAATTGTATTGTGGCACTGAAAGGTCAGTGATTTCGAGACTTGAGCATGGTTCGGGATGTAATGAATTGCCGGTTGCCGGCACCTGTAATAGTCACATGACTGTGACGCATCGCGCTCGGTGCACCACATATTCCAATATTCATGCGTCTCAAAGCAGCTTGCAAAAGGCCAAATATCCCCCATTCTGGTGAAATATAATGATGAATTCTTTATTGGTGAGCTACGAGCACTAGCTATCGGTCAGGGCCTGTATACGCTGCAAAGGTCCACATTCTTCTGCCCCCCTCAGACGGGAACCGATGAATCGATGATATACCGATGTATGCTTTTCCTTCCCTCTATCCTATTTTGTAAGGTTGACCAGAACTATTATGCACAGCTTCGGGCTTGCAGAGGCGCATCTGTTACCTGTCTTCTAAAGGTCAATGAGCCTGAGACAAGAAGATGTATAACATCGTAGGAGAGGAGTACTTGGGTTAGCTGAAGGATAAACACTCGCATTCACACAAACATGCGAATGCGACTGAATAACTGAGTGGTCCAGAGGACTTGGAGGATTGATGAGTGACATAATAAGTTTGGCGTTTAAGGCTGGGTACAATGGCTCTATTCGCCCTCTGCGTCGTCGCGACATTGCAATCGTGGTGGTCAGCCCCAGTGCATTGGCTAAATTGACGGCTACCACCACGATCACAATCATTGGGAACTCTTCTTATTATGCTCTCCAATAACTCACCCTGTAATCGGCATTCCGACGGTAATGCACAGGGACATCCGGTGTGGACGAAAAAATGAGCATTGCGTCAGTTCGTCTTTCCCTTCGCATCTTGGACCGGTCTGTTCTCTCCAGCCACACACAACCAGCGTCACCTTTCGAGTTTCCCTCTCTTTTTCTCGCTTTTCCATGTCGTAGTTTCTCTCGTGACGTAGCGTATCGAACACTTTGATCATTTCCACAGATAGAGGAAGTTGGGTATATAAACCTCATTGTAACAATTAGAACGGGTAGAAAGAATTGATCCCCCTTTCTTCCCTTCTCTCTCTTACTCTCTCTCCTTACTCGAGTTCGCCAAGCATCAAGATAATATTCTCATTCGTAACCGTCGACGACAAGACACGTTTCCCTATAAGTATTCTACATTAAATAACCCTTTTCCATCTCTTCTCTTCTCTCTCGTCGTTTCCGAGACGACCGTGTTTCCCCTGCACCCATTTCTCTCTTCCTGACCAGGTAGGTTATCAAGAACATTTGACTTGCTGATACGTCCCTCCGAATAAACCAAACGTCAAAATCTTTGCACGCTCACTCCTAAATGCTATTCGCTGCGAACCAATGACATGTAACTTTAATGTTCTGATTATGAGTTGCTGAGACAGGTTACAAATCATCATATGGTGAAACACAACAGGACCGGACCAAGTACAAGTCTTGTGTCACTCCAGGGTGCTATCAGGAGCCAGCAGATTGACGTCGCATCCTCGTTGCTAATTTGTGGAATGCAAGAACCAAGCGTACTGTAACCTAACGAAAATGGCGAGAGTGCTTCTTGTTCGTCCTGACATATTGAAGAACATTGGCCTCTGCATTTTTCATTTTGTGTACCGACAGCATTAGGTTGCCTTGTTGGCAAGCTGTAGCCCACATGCTCATAGTTGGGATTGGAACTGTCCTCCCAGGAACGCTTGGGTACTCGGGGTGGCGATTCTGGTGGAGACGACGCTCCACTGGTTCGTTGTCTCTCGGCGATTTCTGTCGAACAGCTACCAGCTCCAGGTGCTACTTCTTTAATGCCAGTAATACCTTCCGCGGGAGCGATCATCTGCATCTGAATGCTTCTTCCAACCGGTGTGTTGATTTTCTAAACCATTTCTTGATCAGCTGGATCCGAGTCGTATGCAAAGAAGCGGGAGAGAAACAACAAAATGCAGTTCACACAGACACACACTTCATGCTTCATGGTTCACCCATGTCCAATAGGACGACCCTAACGGGTCTTCAACACCATCCTCCAAATCATTCTCAAAGGTATAGTAGCCAAGTGTGTGACCCCGTAAACCATTCCCGAATCTCCAGGGATTAGCTTTGCAACGATCGTCTCAATAATACCTCTTCTCTCGCCATCATCAACAGTGGAGGTCATTGTATCCAATTCATCCTTCATTATCCTCTTCCTTTCCTGTTGATCACGATGGCTTTCGGTGGATGTCGGAGGGGGATAGTATTTATTTCCATATATGCTAAATTGGTGGTGCCAGGTCTACCCCAAGCCCTAAGGCTGGTCAGACCGCTCAGGTTGAGAACTCGGTGTAAGTGAATGGAATTCGAGCAAGTTCTTGGAACAGAGCTGAACAGATATTTAAGACATAGTTGTATACGTGGCAGAAGTCAAACCCCTCGAAAATACTAGCAGCCAAGACGAGAAGAGCTCAGTAAAAAAAGATGAGGAATGGTAGCGCTGCCGCAACCCCAATATTGACCACAAAAGAACAAAGCTTCTCATCGCCTTAGCAGTCAGCGGGTGAATTACAATGCTACTGACGCTGCAAGTTGAACATAAATTTGTCAGCGGGGGCTTGAAATATCAAGCTCGTGTGGATTATTGATACATTTGTGGGGGGAACGAAGTCTAAGGGTATACGGATTAAAGGTCTCCTGTAGGCTACGCGGACTCTGATGGTATGGAATGATTGACTTGATTCTACATTCTGCGTGTTCTGCGAATATTCTTTTCCGGTATTATGTCATCCTCTTCTTTCTTCACTTCCTTACGCTTTGGAATCGTCGAAGCAGACACTTCGCTTTGATCTTCCTCTTCGCTTGAACGACGTCGCTTCAAGTTTCTCTTCGATACTGTCGGCTTGATGTCCTCTGAAGTGCTGAGCAACGCATCGGCTTGCTCTACGCGTTCGATAGCGCGATCGATTGAGGAGAGGTACGACTTGTAGATGGCATCTCGATCGGCCAACAGGTGTTTCCTCGATTCATCGAGGAATTTTAATTGCTTTACTCGATCTGAAGGTAATCCACCTGTCCAAAATATTGCGAGCAGCTCTTTGAGGAGATCGATGAAGATGGGACCGAAGTATGGGGAGATGAGCTGGAGGAAGTGATCATCAAAAGCTTTGAGTTGGCTTGTCTTGGCTATAGCGCAAAGTTGCGTGTGTGGTTGATACCAGGACTGAATAACGGGTGGGATCTCTTCCTTGGGTTGATGCGCCTCCTCATAACAGACACATATGTATAAAAGGACATAGAAGAACGATTCGAGATCGTCAATAAATCTATAGCGTCCATTGAATCCTGTGAGAACGACGATGGATTGGAACGTACACCAGCCCTGGAAAAAGTCATTAGAGGAAAGAAACTAGCTTGCGATTCTACGACGTACGCGAGGCCATTTGTCATCCCAATTACGAGGTAACTGATTCCATATTGCCTTGCTGAAGTCGATGATGATTCCTCGATTTCCAATGTTGCAGTCCTCCTTTCCTAACAGGACATTTTTGTTGCTGATATTACGATGAAGAATGCCTGAGTTCAATAAGTTTTGATGCCCTGCGCGTATGTTAGTTCATCACATTTCTTATGACAGATTCAACCTACCTTGAACCGCATCTCTGAAGGCATGGAGTAGCTGCAGGCGAGAACAGAATTGTTCAATTGACTCTCCATATCTCTCCGTTGTCAATCGAAAAAATTCACGATGTTGAATTTCACCATATCTATCTTCAACGCAACGAAGATCAGCGGTGTTGACTCCGACCTCATACGACACCAGTTGTGCGACTCCATCTAAGCCACGCGCAGCAACTAAAAACGCTTCCTCCCGAGAATCGTCCTCCATTCTCCACCAATCCTTGATCATATATTCCTTCCCCTCATGCGTCACAGGCCAGCACGTCGTGCCATTTCCGCTGAGACACGGATAATGTATCAGCTCGGCGTTCTGGTCAACTTCGTATTCCACGACTTCCTGTTCAGCACTGAGCGTTCGAATGTAGCGACGCCTTCCCTTCCAACGAATCGTTGTATCGAAACCTACTGCGCCATCGTCGGGGCATGCTGCGCCAAGGATCCAACGGACTACCAGCTCTGCGTCTCCGTGAAAGTTGATTTCATCCGAGCAGATGCAACCAGTACGGTCTAACTGGTAGATTCTTGCTTCGAACTCGGTGAACAACAGTGTATAGACAAAGCGACGATGGTATTGAGCGGCAAAGCATTGGCTAAAGTCATAAAATGCATTAGCAATGGAAGGTAATGAGCAACGGAAGAGAAAAAGCGTACTAAGCATAAATTTCAAGTTGAGTGGGTAGCTGATCGCTCAGCACATCCCTGTCTGGTCTTACGAAAATTGGACACACACAGGAATCATAACTCGGAACCGGAGGAAACGATCTTGCTTTGAGTGAAGCAGTCCCACAGCCAGCGATAGCAACATCTGGAGTCAGCGAGAATGGGCCTCTCATTCTCGTTCTATTGGTGATGGCACGTCGATTGGGGACCTTGAAATAGGTGAGAACATCCTGGATCACAGAGGTCACTGCTTCGCGGAGCACGAGCTGTGACTTTGGTTTCTCTGGAATTGACAACCAACGGTTTTTAGAGGGGCTGTAGTGACGGGTATGATGAAGAAATTCGCGGATTTTCGATGAATCTGGGACTATGCCTGCGAACACCTTTTGGTTGTAGTCCTCTGCTCCATATTGGACTTCTTCACGGCGTCCGAGGCGCACTTGCTGTGCCAGTTCAGAAGCGTTCATGAGAGATGGAAGCGTTGTTGCTGATTGGAGAGCGTAGGATAATAGGATGTGGCACGAAAAGACTACAAGTGATCGAATTGTATTGTGGCACTGAAAGGTCAGTGATTTCGAGAGCGTGGTTCGGGATGCATTGCACCTATAATAGTCACATGACTGTGACGCATCGCGCTCGGTGCACCACATATTCATCCATGCGTCTCAAAAGGCCAAATATCCCCCATTCTGGTGAAAGACAATGATGAATTTTGTATTGGTGAGCTACGAACACTAGTTATTAATCAGGGCTGTCAAACAGTAAGGATCTACATGGAGACTATAAGTAAGATGACTAGTAAAGGAATATCAAGTACCCACCTCAGTCGTTCGTATAGATTGACTGAGGTGGTTCGGTGGATAATGTTTCATAAGTATTTCCATAGCTGTACAGTAGCGGGTATGAAAACCCATTGAGACCTGTATAGTAGCGGGTACGAGGCCAGCCTCATAATGTTGGGATAGTGGTAAAAGTAGATCAAGTATAAATAGAACAGATAATACCGTTGAACGTTCATACTTCAACAAGGGCTTGCATAGGCTGCAACGGTCAACAGTCTTCCGCCTGCCTTTCCTTCCCTGCATCGTATTTCCTCGAACCGACAAGATCAGCCCTATACCCAGCCTCTGTCTTGCGAGGACTTTCAGATGACTTCAACTCCCGTTCCGCAAATAAAGCCATTGTCCAATACCGAGGCGCGTCCGTTACCTGTTTTCGAATGGTCAGAGTGGGAATATAACATCTTAGGAGAGGAGTACTTGACTCAGCTGAAGGACAAGCAGTCATATTCGCACAAACATGGGAATGCGGCTGAGCAGCTAGATGATGTAGAGCGCTTGGAGGATTGATGAGTGAGATAATAAGTTTGGCGACTAGCGCTGGGTACTCAGTTTCGATGGATGTCAGAGGGGATGGTAGTTATTCTCGTGGTTACATATTGCTAGTGGCAGGTCTATGCCAAGCGCTGAGATGGACCAGACCACTCAACTTCAGATCTCGGTATAAGTCAATGGAACTAATGCTCTTGGAACAGAGCTGAACGGATAACTAAGACAATATGGTATACTTGGCATGCGCATAAGTCAACGCTCGAACACCAACATTGACTACAAAAGAACAAAGCTTCTCATCGCCTTAGCAGTCAGCGGGTGAATTACAATGCTACTGACGCTGCAAGTTGAACATAAATTTGTCAGCGGGGGCTTGAAATATCAAGCTCGTGTGGATTATTGATACATTTGTGGGGGGAACGAAGTCTAAGGGTATACGGATTAAAGGTCTCCTGTAGGCTACGCGGACTCTGATGGTATGGAATGATTGACTTGATTCTACATTCTGCGTGTTCTGCGAATATTCTTTTCCGGTATTATGTCATCCTCTTCTTTCTTCACTTCCTTACGCTTTGGAATCGTCGAAGCAGACACTTCGCTTTGATCTTCCTCTTCGCTTGAACGACGTCGCTTCAGGTTTCTCTTCGATACTGTCGGCTTGATGTCCTCTGAAGTGCTGAGGAACGCATCGGCTTGCTCTACGCGTTCGATAGCGCGATCGATTGAGGAGAGGTATGACTTGTAGATCGCGTCTCGATCGCCCAAGAGGTGTTTCCTCGATCCGTCGAGGAATTTGCGATACTGTGCTCGATCTGACGGTAATCCGCCTGTCCAAAATATTGCGAGGAGTTCTTTGAGGAGGTCAATAAAGATGGGGCCGAAGTATGGGGAGATGAGCTGGAGGAAGTGATCATCGAAGGCTTTAAGTTGGCTTGTCTTGGCTATAGCGCAAAGTCCCATGTATGGTTGATACCAGGACTGAATAACGGGTGGGATCTCTTCCTTGGGTTGATGCACCTCCTCATAACAGACACATATGTATAAAAGGACATAGAAGAACGATTCTAGATCGTCAAGAAATCTATAGCGTCCATTGAACCCTGCGAGGACGACAATGGATTGAAATGTACAAATGCCCTGAATAGAGTTCGTTAGAGGAAAGAAATTAGCTTCTGATTCTACGACGTACGCGAGGCCATTTGTTGGACCAATCACGAGGTAACTCATTCCATATTGCCCTGCTGAAGTCGATGATGATTCCTCGATTTCCAATGTTGCAGTCCTCCTTTCCTAACAGGACATTTTTGTTGCTGATATTACGATGAAGAATGCCTGAGTTCAATAAGTTTTGATGCCCTGCGCGTATGTTAGTTCATCATATTTCTTATGACAGATTCAACCTACCTTGAACCGCATCTCTGAAGGCATGGAGTAGCTGCAGGCGAGAACAGAATTGTTCAATTGACTCTCCATATCTCTCCGTTGTCAATCGAAAAAATTCACGATGTTGAATTCGACCCTGCACATCTTCTACGCAACGAAGATCAGCGGTGTTGACTCCCACCTCGTACGACACCAGTTGTGCGACTCCATCTAAACCACGCGCAGCAACTAAAAACGCTTCCTCCCGAGAATCGTCCTCCATTCTCCACCAATCCTTGATCATATATTCCTTCCCCTCGTGCGTCACAGGCCAACACGTCGTGCCATGTCCGCTGAGACACGGATAATGTATCAGTTCGGCGTTTTGGTCAACTTCGTATTCCACGACTTCCTGTTCAGCACTGAGCGTTCGAATGTAGCGACGCCTTCCCTTCCAACGAATCGTTGTATCGAAACCTATTGCGGCATCATCAGGAGATGCAACACCAAGGATCCAACGGACCATCAGCTCTGCGTCTCTGTGAAGCTCGATTACTTCGGAGCAGATGCAACCAGTACGGTCGAACTGATGGATTCTTGCTTCGAACTCGGTGAACAACAGTGTATAGACAAAGCGACGATGGTATTGAGCGGCAAAGCATTGGCTAAAGTCATAAATGCATTAGCAACAGAAGGTAATAAGCAACAGAAAGGAAAGAACGTACTAAGCATACATTTCAAGTTGAGTGGCTAGCTGACCGCTTTCTATATCCCGGTCTGCTCTCACGAAAATTGGACACACACAGGAATCATAACTCGGAACCGGGGGAAACGATCTTGCTTTGAGTGAAGCAGTCCCACAGCCAGCGATAACAACGTCTGGAGTCAACGAAAATTGGCCTCTCATTCTCGTTCTATTGGTGATAGCACGTCGATTGGGGACCTTGAAATAGGTGAGAACATCCTGGAACACAGAGGTCACTGCTTCGCGGAGCACGAGCTGTGACTTTGGTTTCTCTGGAATTGACAACCAACGGTTTTTAGAGGGGCTATAGTGACGGGTATGATGAAGAAATTCGCGGATTTTCGATGAATCTGGGACTATGCCTGCGAACACCTTCTGGTTGTAGTCCTCTGCTCCATATTGGATTTCTTCACGGCGCTCGAGGCGCACTTGCTGTGCCAGTTCAGAAGCATTCATGAGATATGAAATAAGATGGAAGCGTAGTTGCTGGTGGGATCAAAGCCAAGGGATGATGAGATGTGGCACGGAAGAAATCAGAAGTGATCGAGTTCAACAAAGACAATTCAACTTTCACACAGTGCCTCCTAAGTGGACATATTGCCAAATTAACGACCACATAGTAGAGAAATGGTTAATTTACGAGTTCACAGTTTCTGAGATAGCTTTGAATGCAGTCAAATACAAGTAGAATTTATCAGAACTCCTCTACAGGCTGTAATGCGCATAATGCCCTGTGCGTTGAAAGGTCACGTGACTCATCGTCGCTGGCGTAGGATAACAAAGAATTTCAGTCTGAGTGAATTCTATTATTCTATTTCAGGTTCAATGTGAACACAACGCCAACATTCAGTCAAGAAAGAGATAGCGCATGAACATAATTGAAATGTGATTTTTTCTCAGCAACCACGTCCTCGTCGATGTGCACGGATACTGACCAGTGACCAAGTCAGTGCTTCACAACGAATCCAGCCATCTTGTGCTTTAGGCATGGAATCGGAAGAGAGACTGCCCACATTGATGCTGACCAAATGGGAAACAATAACAATAAAATCATTCAAAAAAACAATGCAAACCCCTGACCCCGATCACGAAACAGCATTATTCCTCCCTATGGATTCGTGCTGCGCAATCAAAGATGGTAATAATATGCGTACATACGTATCGCCCCTTTGTTTTCGGTGGCACAAAGGATTTCTTAGCCTTTGAATAATCCTCTAAACCGCCCGCTGTGCCACACCGTAATTCTATCTTACCACTATGCCTCCCATTCGTAGAGACGCCGCTCAACCCTACCAGAAATCCAGAACACGCAGAAAGGCCGATGTACTAAACCAAGAGTCATCTGCCGCACCCCCCACTCACAAAGACAACTTTCACGACACTCCACACGGCCCAAAAAACTCTCACCCCCCACTCACCCATAACTGGGAGAACACCGTCAAGCTAAAAGATTATATCGCCGCCGAGCTTGACAAACCCGGTGCTACAATTGCAGGCGGCCCAGAATATACAACCAAGCTCTTCGAGGGTATAGTCGAGGAACAAGATATCAAAGCCTTTATCTCCAAACCAGAGTACTTCAACAATGGCCGGTGGGTCGCGATTCCACTATCGATAGCGAAGGAAAAGGAGCTGTATGAGCCATTAACGAAGATAGCAAATGCGATCATGGAACATTTTTCGTATGAACGCAGGGAGGTCGTAGCCAGTTTCAACACGATGCTGAGCCACGATGCGAAGATTGCCTCAAATTCAAATTTTATCTGGGGGGATGACAAGGATCGGCCTAAACTGAAGTCTGCTCCCGATATCATGATCGTTGGTAAAGACGAGCCAGGGTTCAAAACCTCTAGTTTTCCGAAGCATGCCGCTTACATTTTTTGCATCTCCTTGCTGGAGGTCAAGCAAAACATAGAGGAGGGCTTGAGCAAGAATGAAAATCGGAACCAAATGGCGCTTTACGTCAGGTGCGTATTCAGCGTGTCGCTGGGCTTAGATAATAATTTGGTTGTAGGGAATGCGATGTGCAGCAGATACATCGCGAGTTTGTGTATTGCGGTTTGATCGATGGGAATAACATGCGCGTATTTCAGTTTGACCGTTGTGGTGTAATATACACCGATGCGGTGAACTACCACGAAGACCCGGAAACATTCGTCCGGTGGATCTGTGGGCTTGGATCTAACAAATTGGACAAGGTCGGATTTGATACATCGATTAAGTGGAGGCAAGCTGGAGATAGATATTCGTTAACAATGCCGGGCATCCAGACCCCCATCCAGCTGCCAAATAGTTCGTTAATCAGCCAAAGCTTGACACTTACCGGCCGTGGGACAGCTTGCTGGCGGGGCACACTAGCTGGCACCAGTACCAGTGTCATCATCAAGCAACAATGGAGACATGTGCATCGGACTTCAGAGGGGGAGTATTTGAGATCTCTGGAGGGCATCAAAGGCGTGGCACAACTTATCAGTGAGCTAGTCGGGAAGAACGTTTCCGCTCACCGTTGGGTGCCACAACCGCATCTCTTCCAAGATCGCCAATTCACGCGCCTTGCTATACATGATGAAGGCAAAACCATCGAGCATGCCAAATCTCAGCTTCAGTTGCTGCGTTGCCTCAGGGATGCTGTCAAGGGTAAGTGATGTCTGCATCCATACACGACAGGCGCTAACGTACGATCAGGTCACAGGAATGCATGGAACGCCAACATCCTTCATCGTGATATCCACCCTGGAAACATTCTGTTAGGTTCAAAGGACACGCTGGGCGGATACTACGGTGTTATCACTGATTTTGATATGGCCATCTATATCAATCGGACAGAGTCCTTATCCGATTATGATTTCCGCTCTGTAAGTCTAGACACCTTCATTCGTTGTTGAGCGCTGATGATTCTGTAGGGAGATCGCACCTTTCAATCTACAGGAACCGTTTTGAATCCATTGCGACCCCATGATCACATAGACGACTTGGAGTCCTTCTTTTGGGTATTAGTGTGGATATCCATCAAATATGAGATGCCGGGCACCGCAAAGAAGTTTCCTTCAAACCTATTATCCATGTGGTCCGACGAGAACGCTAGACTGGGCGCATTCGAAAGGAGATATGCAATGGAATATTGCTCTCAAGTTATAATTCCACTTGTTGGTAGAGGTTTTTATTCTTCTGTTCGCACGTTACTGGTGGACCTAGCTCAATGGTTATGGAACAAGTCCCATGACAGAATCAAGCCCTATAATCCCGAACCCGACCATCCAAAGACAGTGGAGGCACTCTGCCCAGATGCGCAGAATGACTACGAGGAATACCTTGCTATGATCAATCGAGCAATAAGGAAGGCGAAATGGGAAGACAAGCAGATGGAAGAGAACCAACAGCAATCAGGACAGCGACTTAGGACGCGGTCTGGTACTATGGCGCACAGGTCAGGTACAGGACCGATCATGAATCCGAGTCCTGAAGGAGCCGAGTCAGGGTATGGCTCAGATGATCCTGACACTGAGGTCGAGGTCATCGAGTCATCGGAGTCTTTCCCACAGTCCAATGGGCCGTCCGATACGACGGAAGATGATAACGGGTCTGCTCCGGATATAGAAAACGAACTGCAGCATGTTGCTCCAAGCGCGACTGTTGCCACTGCCGACGATGCAGAAGATCACAGCAACGATGAGGCGTCTGAAGACCAGACCACTCGTCAACCTCCATTTCCAACTACTCCCCTCCCCCGAACACACTCACCGCCATCGTCTCGTGCCACATCAACGACAACGGAAGGGATACAGGTCAAAAAGAGGCAGCATTCGATGATGCCTACAGCACGTGCCGACAAACGCAGCCGAACTGCAGACGAGGCACATGCCATCGCCTCTTCCCCTTTTGCACCAGATTCCGTACACCGACTAGTCACAAGTCCGGTAGCCGTGGCGAGCACACCAATACATGATAATCTCTTCTCCCCCCCTTCCCCCCTCACACCTCTCCCTAGCGACTTTGCGCAGTTGGAACCAACTCTTCCCTCTCCATCAGGCGCGTTCCTGACCAGCACAGATAGGACACGATCAGGAGCACCTAGATATGGGCCTATTGAAACAGGAATTACATCACATGCATCCACGGTCCACAGCTCTCCTTTGCGTGGTAGGGGTCAAACATCCCAATTTGGGCCGGTTTCCATTGGGCTGCTTTCGGGAGTAGCAAACGCATTCCCTAACCATCTAGCAGGGCCCTCCCCACATGCTCCCCCAGCTGATACGGAACCAGATGAAGATGCGTTGATTCAAACTTCTTCACCCTTGAGTTCTGTCCCATCTTCCTCCTTGCCTGATATTCAGCTGGGATCCTTGTCACCTTTGAGCTCCTTGCCGCCTTCATCCCCATCTGTAACTCCAGCCAACCGTGCTATCTCGCATTCCTCCTGGCCGGACTATGATGGTGATCCATCTCTCGGCTCAGTTCCTCTTTCGCAAATACCATCAAATGCAACGAGCCATGCTTCTTCGCGTCGGGCTTCCATCGATGGATTATCAACGTTGAGCTCCATTCCTGAAGCCGACGAGGATAGTGAAGAGAAATGAGAGCGTGTGAGCTTCGAGGTTGTTCTCTTGGACGGTCTGGTGCTTCAAGAGGTTGATCGGCCAGTCTTGTCGATGTGTGCACTACGGTTTTTTTGACAGGTCAACGATCAAAGATAAATGGAATGTACCTGGAGCTGGCCCTTGGTTATGTCGAGTCTCGTATTTCATCGGATCCCACGACTGACCCACCATTAATTTCGAGCATGTTAATTGAGTCCTTGTATCGTCGATAAGATGTAGCCAGCACGTAGTAGTGGTAGTAAATAAACTTGGTGAGCAAATCCAGCATCCACTCTGGTTCCGGTTCTAAATTTGCCCGCTACCCGGTATCCGTAGGTCACACACCTTGCTCGCTCAGTGTGCAACATTCTTTTTGATGCAAATACTCATGCAACTCATCCCAGCTCGCAAAAAATAAAAAGGTACTTTTTTCTGCACTAATTTTCAACTTCGTTCAACTCATGGGCCAGTTTGACGACGTCGTTCTACTTGACAATGAGCAGGTTTCATTTAGAGACTTGCTCTACTCACCCCACTACGAGTGACCTTCACCGCCGGGTCGCCTTCTTTGGCATTGCGGCTGACGGTGTTCCCCTATACAGCCAAGTTGAGCGTGATGATACTCGACCAGTTCATCTCTACTCACTTTATTGCTCGTCACTTGGGCCTTGCCTTCCTCAACGATTTCGGCAACTTTTCCAGAGGGATGTCCACCGCCCCAGTTCCAGCTACGGTGACAATAACGGAGTCAACTTCCGAAGAGGTCAATCAAACCCGATTCTTACGAGACTTCCTGTCTTTGTCGAGTCGGTCGGCCATTATGCGTTGGATTTCTTTGAATGGTGGGGGTCTTATAAGAAGGTGGTTATCCCCTAGTAATTTGAGCTGAGGCCGATATACTCGTAGCATCGTACCATATGACGTCAAGACGGTTGCGGTCGGGATAAAGGAGTACCGGCGTTGGTGAGTGGCGCTCAAGGCAACAATTGATCACGAACACTGAGGCAACCCGTCGTGACACCGTGATGCATGCGCAGCGTTCTTCTCTCCATCTACATCGAGAACATCTGCATTCCTACTCGCCGATGATGACATGATGATATTTCTCAAATCGAAGCTGCACAGAACTGAAAATGAACTGAATTACCTGAAGAGCTGGAGTCGGTCATGGTCGTCCGACATCCCCTGGGACTATAATCGTTTGTACGAGGTTGTTGCAGTACCAACTTTGTTTTAGTAGACTGCCAAGGGAACAACACTACCATGACCTCCCATGTCACAAATTGGCTTATGGTCCTCCATATGGTCAGTCCGAATTCCTTGACACAGTAGTTTTGATTTCTCACGCTGAGCTTAGGAACGAGGAGAAGACGGCGCCATTACTCTCAACATTCACAGAGGCGGGAGCGATGCTCTGCCGACTGGAAACCAAGGCCGTGACACCTTGGCTAGTTGCAGACAGCGTGACAGCAACAGAGAAATCCATATGACCAATCCCTAACGGACGTTGGCCATTCGTGGTATGCTACATTTTTGCGGTCATTTCGTGTGTTGCACTGATAACTTGCGCTTTCACGATTTACTGTACTTTGGTCATTTGGACATCTTAATTGCAAATCCAGTATCTTTCCAGTTGTCGCCCGCGTTAGTTCGCGTGTCTCCATATGTCTGGTTCGTCACGGCCCCAAGGAACGGAGTGCAGGAGCAACTGGCAGGTTATACAGGCTACCTCGCTCTCAAGGATCATGGATTTAACTCCACTCAAATTCATGCATAAGTGCTATAATCATCGAATGAAGCCAATCTTGCAGCAAGACATAGAAACCTGTCCAGACTTTTAGTCCGATATCAGTACATTAGCATTAATTATATATTATCAAAAGAGGACTATTATATTCCGCATGTAACACTTCTAGCTGTTATTACCAAGTGTGATCCATATGCTAAATCGTCTCAATCCAAGCCTTCAAGTCAAAATTCGATGTTTGAGCCATCTTGATCCAAGCGAAATCCTAATCAAATCCGAGTCCAAATTAGCAGATCATTCGTTGCCGAAATGGACCTATGCCAGCTTGAACGACAATGCTTACCAATAACGAAACGGGCGTTTTTCTCTCCGAGACATCCTTTTCAAGGCAAGCATCTACGAATTCAATAGCTTCCGTGGGGTATTCACTACCGGACCCTGGAGGTCTATGACGTAATCGAGGAGGTGGGTCTTGAACGATATGATGCATCAATTCGAGGATACTTAGTGTCATCCGATCGCCGTGTAGGCTTACGCCTTTGCTCTTCCGTTTACGAACCCTGGAGGCGTGACCGCTGTTAGAGTCGTTATCGTCATCGCTAACCTCTATGTAATTTTTGTTTGTATGAGTAAAGTTGTCGTGAATCGAGTAGTCGTCGTCTTCCTCCGAGTCTGAATCTGAATCTGAGAATGGGAAACGACAGTGAGCGATTTCGATTATGGTGATGCCTAATGACCAGACGTCGGATTTGATGGTATAATCTGCGCCCTGGATGCGTTCAGGCTGTTGGGGTTGGCTATGAGTCAACCACGCGTAAGAAAAGGAGGGACAGGGGAACGCACGCTCATATAAGTCGAAGTTCCGACAAAGGTATTGGCGATAGAATTGACCAGTTCACCCGATACGCCGAAATCACAGAGCTTGATTTGGCCTTGAGAGTTGCATAGTATGTTTGATGGTTTTATATCTGGACCATGCAAACACCATCGTGATAACGCGAACAAGGCGTTAGTTCTCTACCTTCGTCCTCACCGGCATCACCAAACACACCTCGATGTATGATCCGATGCACCTCATAAAGATAAACCAATCCCTCCACAACCGCCTCTGCAACTTTCTGCACAACGCCCACTTCCATTCCTCCTCCGCCACTCCTCCCACCGACTTTTTTATAAATCCTATCAAATGACCCTTTATCCATAAATTCCATACAAATACAAACATTCGGTGAAGAGAGATAGGCAGCGTAAAAAGTAATGATGTACGGCGATGCTTGACAGTCGTGGAGGATTTGGAGCTCGCGAACTATCTGTTTTCGGACAGTAGGTTTGGCGTCGATGAGGATTACCTGGAAAGAGTGAGTGAGCAGTGAAAAGGTGGGCGGATTAGATGCGAATTAGACAGGGTGGGAGCAGATATATGGGTGGTTAAATGAATGAGTAAAACGATGACAGACTTTTCTCGCCATGCTGATTCCACTGGGAGTATGTTCAACTTTCCAAACACTACCTCCATTTCCTTGCCCTAGTTCCTCCACTTTTCGGAATTGCTCGTCTTTGACGTCTGTAATCCTTACTTTCTTCACTCCTGATCTCGCACTTGCACCTCCTACACCTGCCCCAACGACTCGATTACGTGCTGCACCGGATTTTGGTTTTGCAGAGCGTGTAGTCTCGTTCTCATTACCGCGACCTGGTCCTTCCAGGTCGGCATCCGGAAATAAATCAACCGAAGACGCAGAGTTCGGCACAACCTCTGACTCGGACGAAAGCGACAGAGAAGCAATGGTACTGCTTATAGAAGAATGCTTGAACGTGCGATGACGATACGTTGGTTGGAGTTGTGAAGGGGAAGCATTTGAGTTTCCGAGTCCGGACTTGATTCCAGGGCCCAATGGACTCAATTCGTCCTTTGGTGGTACTGGGGGCGGAACTATGTCGATACCTCCACCGTCGGTCTCAATGTGGATGGGTGGGGCGGCACCAGTACTGGAAGGAGAAATGGAGATACGTGACGCTTGAGGAAGTTTGAGAGCCTTAAAATTTCTTTTGTGTCGAATTGGAGGAGGGGTAGGTACGGGTGAAGTCGTGCAGGAGGCGATTTTGGCTGCCATCACGATCGTTGCGAATGAAAAACGCAAGAGGCACCACCGAGGGGCTTTACGAATTTTTCAGGAATGGGGTGAGGGTGGGATGAGAGAGGGAAGCGATGAAGCCTGAGAGTACGCGTTCAACAGACGCGGGTGGGCGGTTAAGGTGAGAAAACAATGCGAGAGGCTATATTGTATGGTGGGACATTCATCCAATTCGGTTGTCGTTTTTCCTAGTCACCGCGGCCGTCTAGGGCTATCAGAGTGTCGATCAGTCAGTCAGCGATTTGGTTGGTCGGTTACCACTGGCACCGCTCACCATATACAGACACTGCAAAGCACGATAGACCCAAAATCTTCACCTCCTCCAAGGGACTCCTCAGAATAGCAAGAGAGATTGAGGCAGGACGTAATCTTTGAGGGTGTGGTGCTATGACCACTGTAACTAGCCAACGGGCAGATACGCCCTACTATGGACTCGGTTCGTCTAAGGTCTGATCGATTATCAACGTTGAGGCTTCATGTGCTGTACTGTAAAAAGTGGGTTTATATATATGTTGTCCTTGGATACGGGGTAGGTCGACAACGAGGTGATCGGCTAATTTTGCCACAACCTTAAATTTGATATCACGCGCTCGACCACTGCTCGACCTTGTGGCAAGACATTCAATCACACAAATGCTATGGATAGTAGATATGAGTGGGTAGTGGGACAACAAAGATAAAGTGAATCTGGACAAACATGCATTGTAAAACCTGGCAAGGCAAGGCAAGTACTCAAATCCTAGTGAAATCATCTTGCTCTCGCTCGAATTTCTTCCTAATCCTTCAGTTGCTCACTCACCAGACAAATCAGCATTCTCAAAAGCATTTTGTTGGTCACCTAGATACCAAATCCGGCATGAAAAGCGACAGAGCGAACGGGACAATGCTAATTACGGTGGCAGCGATGACCATGACCCCAACGACGTCGTCATAAGCTACAAGATTTGGCAGGCGTCAGTATAGAAAGTCAAAATAACATCTCGAAGAAATATACCCTGGATGACACCCTCTCTACTCTGACTCCCACGTGGTTCGGAAGCAGCAGCGACGATGGATCCATAAAGTCTTTGTCGTTCCTCTTCGGTCAAGAAAGACAAGTACTCGATTAATTTATCTGGCATCATGATCATCCATATTGAAGCAGCTGCAATTGTCACATAGTCAGGACATCATACGCACGGATGCTTGAGCTGCAACTTGACAGGGCCAAGATACGATGCCACCACCGAGTCCTTGCAAGATTTGGGTCCAAACGATCTCTGCATCCGACGCTTTTGCTCCACGGGAGTGGATCATCAGGCCGACACCACTGTATTTTCGGGTCAGGTATTGAGAAGTAAAGTAAGACGGAAGTATTGATCCAGCTTACAGTGTACGGATAGCCAAACCAGAAACTAGAAGCCACTAGATGCTAGTGATTAGAGACGCGTTGAGTCGGGGGTCCAGCAAGAAGATGCCAACCTTGGCGCATGATGAAACTCACCATAATACCAAATAAAGTTAAGGTAATAGGTAGTGCCTGAGAGAAGTAAGTCGCATTGAGTAACGATCTTTTCGAAGTGGATAAGTAAGATAACGACGAAGTGCTTATGATTTCTTACCAAGGTTTGACAATTAGGACAAAGGTGAAGAGATACGTCGTAATTATATGAGAAGACACCTGGGTGGACGATGATGAATGCTTCATCCACTGAAATGAGAGCGACGCACGAAGTCAAAGAAGCCAATTAAGGATGCAATAGTAACGCTACGGTTGAGGCTGTATCGCTCGGGTATGACAGAGTACTTCGCAAATTTGAAGTCGTAAACGGCGAAGACGGGGAGGAGGACGATACAGATAACCACCATCGTGATCATTGATGCTATTCAAGATGTGTGAGGTGATGTGGCAAAAATGCGTTCAGTGGGACTCACGATTTTTCCAGTGACCCTTTGCGTTGTTGGCCGACGTCAAGGGCGGGAGGATGAAGGCAACGGAAGCTCCGAGCGGAATCAAGCCAATGATATCCAATCTCTGGACCACTTTCCATGTACGCTGAACGAAACTTCCCTCGTCTTGTTCTTTGACATCTGCGACAGCACGAAGAGAGTGTAGTGATGCATGGACAATACCCAACTTTTTCGCCTTGCGTTCTGCCCAGAGCAGGGTGAGGATGAGAGAAGAAAGGGCAGCAGGGATCAGTATAGCGAACATTCCGTCTGGAAATCGAGCAGAGTGAGTGGTGTAGACGGAAATCCAAGTTGTGATACGAACAGCCCCACCTCTAGGAGGCGTGGGTCAGAAATGAAGTGGAGATGTTGGAACCGACAAAGGTGTTGACGACGAATGGCATCGACATGATACTTAATACTGGACCGCGCCATTTGAGGGTTGTGATATCCGCGAGAATAATTTGCTTAAGTAGTTGTAGTCCGCTTATGTTCAGTTGAATGACCGAAGCATGCGGTACAAATACAGTGACTTACGTATTTCCCCTGTGAAGAGACACAATATCAAGAAGTTGTTCCAACGAATGAAGGAGATGCATACACAGCATAGATAATAATACCACCGCCAATGGTTTGAACGTTGTGAGCGGAGGCAATGATAATATATCCTGTTCAGTTCAGCCGATAACTACCCGACACTAGCGCGGAACCTGACCAACGATATAGAAGAGCACTACAGCCGCAGAGTTAAGACTTAGACCACTACTACGACATGAAATTGAACTCATAGACGAGAATAAGCGGTTGCTCGCGAACTCAGGTCGGAAATCTTTGCAACGACGGGTTTACCAACGACAACTGCGCTGTGTTTAGTTGATGTTCCTTATGGAAGAAGAAAATTACCAATGATAGACTGAGCAATTTGAATGACACCAATGAAACTGTGATCTTTCCGAACGGAGATGCAGCGAAAGTCAAATAGGTATGTGTCGTCGTTCCATCCAATGAATAGATATATGCCGCCAATCCCAGACTGGGTGGAGGAATGTATCAATGGGGAGTGAGCGCGGGTATTTTATGGCATTACCTTGTAAACAATGCCCATTTGGAGTATTTGCCAAATAGCTTGTGCGTAGCTTCGACGGTTTTTACACCCAATTGCGCTGCTGCATCCGGGGCTACACCATTAGAGTTATTCCTATTATTTTCGAGAGAATTGGCGTGCTGCCACTGGTCTTCATCCGCTTTTTGTAGTGACATTAGGCCGGAGGAGCGAATAAGGAAGGCGGAGAAGGGATGCAGAGAGAGGAAGGAAGGAGTCGGGAATTGCTTGGCACTTGTGGCCTGAGGGCATGTTGCTCGAAGAATCTGGGTTCACAAGGGATCCAGTACCATGTAACACTGATCGAAAGGTATGAGCTTGTCCCGTGTCTGATAACAAATAGGTCATCCCACTTTCGCTTTATCTGACTACACGGGCTCGATCATCATGTATCATTTTCAAATGTTCCAAGCACTTTTTTGCGCGATTAGGTCGGTGAGTTCTCCTCAACAACAACTCTCCTTGCTTGTGGTGTGTAGTATTGCTCACACGAACAGAATCATGAGTGTTCAGAGAGGCTTTGTCAAAAATGAGCGGGTTAAACTCTTGTTTTCCTTTACGTGCAATGTTTCTGTAATGTTTGTTGCGTCATGGCCCTGATTGAACGTTTGACCTACAACTCTTCACCTGGCAATTATTCTGCGCACACGGATGTTATATTATCCGGTATAAAACGATAAACTGCACGGAAGGCTGGCGACCCATACTCAAAATTTACGACTTCGGAATATGGCCGCGCCGAGCCCAGCAGGTTAAGGGTCTTCCTGTCTGCCCCGCATCGATCCAGCTTAATAAATACCGGCATTTTAGTATTGCGACCGGAGACTTGGTGGTACCACTTTATGAAATCTTATCAGATAAAATAGTTGACTCATCATCCCAAGTACACAGGCTCAAACAACCCACCCACCACCCACACCGTGATCGCTTCGTGGTCAACATATCTCATTCGATTTTCCGCACTTTCTCGTTTTCTTGGAATTAAGAAAAGCTTTATGAAATGAAGGTCAAAGTCAAACGGTGGAACGCGGTTGCACAGTGGCGGTGGGATATCGGCAACGGTCAAGATGTTGAAGAAGAGGATGATGATGATGATGAAGGCAATGTCTGTGGGATATGTCGCGTTGCCTACGAAGCTTGTTGCCCCTCGTGTAAGGTTCCTGGCGATGACTGCCCATTAAGTGCGTACCTCATATCTCCTTCGGGTGGCTTTGTATGGCTCATAAATGCGATTTGAACTTGATTCGAAGCTAGTCTGGGGAGAGTGCACCCATGTATTCCATATGCATTGCCTGCTGAAATGGCTCAACACATCTGCGAAACAGCAATGCCCAATGGATAGACGAACATGGCGTAAGTGTTTAGTCTAATTTCTCTATCCAACTTTCATGCCCAATCTTTTCATCCTCTCGCTGTGTCCACAACCCCGTTGGCTTTTACTCCTCATTTGACACGCTCGCCTTTACAGAAACTGCAGAACGAAAGACGTCACAGACCGTAGGGCATATCCCTCCCGCTCAGCCGTGATGAGAAGTGTTCCCGCACAAATCAGATCTCTCGCTGGATATACCCCCGACAGTCCTATGACATTTCCACTTGACGATCAGCTGTCCGCGTTCAGCTGGTTTCACCGTGATTCTTAGTATCATGCTATGGCACTGGTGTCAATCGGATTGCGGTGCTATTAGCTGCAGGCGTACAACAATTCATGAGATTGGTGGTCTATGTAGTGATTAAGATAAAATTTCCGAAATGTTGGGTTTCTTCGTCTCTGGGGAGGTGTTCAGTAAGTGACGGGGTTGCATTGACGAGGAAAACGGATTGCCTGCGCGCTTCATTTCGTTCACGTTGGAAGCTGTAATGTCAAGGTGCTGTTCTAGGCGTGTCAATTCTTGATGGGTATGCAAAAGTTGAGGTTCTGTATATGTATACAATTCGAACACGTCCATAGTGATTGGTGATCATGATTGTGGGTTCTGACATGGACTGACATGAAAGAGAAATCCAAATATGGCCTCAAAAGTACTACTACATATTTTATGCCATGTATGAGACACCTCACTTGAGGTGTCCTGTCTTGTCGAAGGGAGACACCGCGATTTCGGAGTCAAGTAGTCGCTGACTTTCGGTTTTCTGTGTCCTCCCTCCCACCTTACCTCCTATTTCTCTTTCCCCTACATCTTGGAAGCTGCCAGCACACGGTGCGCCCAGGACAGGCCTCGCTCGATCGGCTCTCCCTCTCCTTTCCTTTCTATAGCTTTCGCCTTGTCCTTTCCCCAACCTTTACTTAGCTTCCAATACACATCTATACACCTCACGCGAGTGACGAGCCGCGAGACAAGAATGGAAATTACTGCCATAATGCTGGCAAACTCCGAGTGGGAAAAGACCGAGTCCTCCGTAAGCGCGTAAACTGCGGACTCGGAACCTAAAACAAGTCGGAGCAATTGTTTGATACTGCACCTACAGAAAATATCTACATATGCCTCATGTACTTCACCAAGCACTATACAGACTTTTGCCTCCGGAAGGACGATCGAAGATGGCGGTCCCACCACGCGGCAAGACATTGGTCTAACCTCCAGCGGTGTACGTGAGCTTGATTGATGAATTGATCGATTCGGTCATTTCTTCCCGCGTCGTCAACCTCTGTGTGCTATAGTCTAGTGCAACTTGGACTGCACTCGCCGCTCACGGAATGGGTCATTTTGTGCTCATTACCCCTGGAATCGACTTCCTTGTCCGGTTGTTAGCTCTACCTATTGTAGGCGCAATCGTCATCCAACATGTGGCGAAAACCTACTTTGACTTCCCCATACCCACGGGAATTGCAGTATTCTCAGCACTGTCATTTCCACCGATATGGATTGCTCTTCGTCTCATCTACCGGGAGATATCAGACCATCGTGAAGCAGCACGATTAGGAGCCCGCCTCGCACCAAGGGTTAAAGGAAGGTTGCCTGGTAATATTGACGTGCTGGTTATCATGAGAAGGAAGTTTAAACGGGCCTATCCAAGTGCGTGAGCGTGCATGAATGTTGTAGCGCTGACGAGGGGACTTATGAGCTTTACGCATCCACCAAAGGCGATGGCTTACTTGAATTCACCAACAAGCTGGGATATTGCTTTAATGCTCGTATGCTCTGGGGAGACTTGATTTTTGCATCCTCACCTGAACACATCAAGCAAATCCTTGTGACGGATTTCAATAATTTCGTAAAAGGTAAGTTCCAGCGTCTTCGGAAACAAATTGGAAACCAATGCCAAATCTCTGAAGGGTCCAGATTCTCAAGGGCGATGGATTCTGTCCTAGGTACCGGAGTATTTAATTCAGACGGTAGGTATCGCTCACTTGAATACCTTTTAAGAATACTAATTCGAAGCAGGCGATATGTGGAAGTATGTTCACGTCTGGCCTTGTCCCAACAAAAGGTTGATATCTGGCCAGGTTCCACAGATCCATTACCCGCCCGGTTTTTACCCGTGACCGCATCAGCGACTTTGATCTTTTTGACAGACATTCTGAGACCGTCATCGCTCAACTCAAAGGGCGATTTAGGCAAGGCCATCCAGTGGACTTCCAGGTGAGAACTACTTGGGCAGGGGCACTCGTGCTGCCTTTTGCGAGATTGTCATCGCATGCTGAATTTATTTAGGACCTCATGTGTCGTTTCACACTCGACTCTGCGACCGAATTCCTTTTTGGATCTTGCGTTCACTCGCTCTCTTCTCCACTTCCGTTCCCACATAACTCCCCAGAGTTCGGCAACAATACCAAGAATCACACTTCGAGAGCCGATGATTTTGCGCTTGCCTTCGCTCATGCTCAAGATGCGATCTTCAACAGAGAGAGACTTGGAGTCATTTGGCCCTTATGGGAGACCTCGAGGGATAAGACGAAGAAACCAATGAAGGTGGTTAATGCTTATATTGAGCCTATTATTAAGGAAGCGCTATCAAAGAAACAAGCCAAGGGCGTAGACGACATTCCGGGAGGAAAACAAACGTTAGGAGCCATTGATAAGGAATTTGGAGATGACGAGACCCTTCTGGATCATTTGGTAAGCTTGACCGATGGTGAGTTGCAATTCGAGCAGACTATATATCTTTCTATCTCACTTGAACTTGCATCAGATCCTATCGTGATTCGGGATGAAACGTGGGTGCGATGCTGCCATCCAACGAATTGCAATCTGACCATTTTCGACTAGCCTGAATATTATGCTCGGTTAGTCGGTTATCATTACTTGACCGATTCCATCACCAATGAGCAATACTGTGATTCAGCTGGCAGAGACACGACAGCCGCCACACTAACCTTCATCATTTACCTCTTGTCCTTACATCCCAATGTGACCACTCGTTTACGGTCGGAAATTCTGGAGAAAGTTGGTCCCAGTCGTCGACCAACTTACGATGATATTCGGGATCTGAAGTACTTGAGAGCAGTTATCAATGGTACGTGTCGATTGACAGATGTAATTTTACAGCTGCTCACTAGTCATGATGTTCTAGAAACGTTGAGACTCTACCCTGCTGTGTAAGTCACCTTGAGCGGAATACTGGACGCTTTGCTGATATAAGTTAATTATAGTCCTTTCAATGTTCGGTAAGTCACCAAAGGGAATAGTTATCACGCTTACTCAACATTTATCCAGTGAAACAGTAAATGCAACTGTATGGCCATCCCCGGATCCTACCCAAAAGCCTATCTATATACCTGCGGGGAGCAAGACCGCATACTCAGTCTTTATGATGCACCGAAGAAAGGATCTTTGGGGCCCAGACGGTAGCTGCGTTTACTAGATCTTACAAAAACTGTTTTGGCTCATCATAATGCATAATGCTTGACAGCCGAAGAATTCGATCCAGACAGGTTCTTGGATGACCGGCTGAAGAAGTATCTCTTATCGAACTCCTTCATTTTCTTGCCATTCAATGCTGGTCCACGAATTTGTCTTGGCCAACAGGTTCGTTACCATTCCATTGCCCTTCTAAGCGATCGCTGACCTGAAATCGTAATCCAGTTTGCCTACAACGAGATGTCATTCATGCTCATCCGTCTTCTCCAAAGCTTCTCTCACATCAGCTTGGACTTGGATGCATTCCATCCTGATTCAAGACCCCCACCAGAGTGGTCGCAAGACCCCGGTAGGAAGGGTGTTGAGAAAATTTACCCCAAACATCACATAATTTTGTATAGCAAGGTAAGCATGGCACTCCAGGTAATAACTCGAAAACACTGATTTATTTTATTATCAGGGAGGGTTATGGGTAAGGATGACAGAAGCTGAAGTCGAGCAGTAGTCTCCTTGCCATTTTATGTAGTCTGTTAATGTACTATTAGCATGAGCATTTGTGTACGATGAGCCGCCCGTATTGCGAGTTAATAATTCGAAGGATGCGAGTGTGAGAGTATATTAGCGTCGACGTCTGCCCCAGCACATGATACATCTCAAACGACGTTTTGGAACTTACATCATAAAAACGTTAACTATCACAGGACATCATGAGGAACCTGGTCCGGGAAAAACGTATTCTATATACATTACCTGCTCGGATGGCTCACCACATCCGCGAAACAACAATGCTCAATGGATGTACGGACAAAGTGTCTTTGTTGATTTTTTTCATCCAACTTCGCCAGAACACCTTCGTTTTCTCATTACACCCCTGCCACTCTATGGTGAGCCTTTTACTCCCTCTTCTGATGCGTTCATCGTTACAGAAACAACAGAAGAAAAGACATCACCGCCGGCAGAACGTATGCCGCCCACGCAGTCCAAGTCGTGATGAGACTCACAGCCATGGTTACAAATAAACCTCTCTCTGCACTTGGAGAGGACTGGGGATGATTGCATGCATTTGATTACATACATAATGCCAAAACCACCAGGGAAGGACAGCATTTCATTACTTACCTGCACAGATGCCATGACTTGGTCGTAGAACTTTTACTTGGAGCGTAACCTCATCGTGGTAATCAACTTCAAGTTTGGACCGTCGCTGAATCCACTTCTCTGACCTTTCAATCAAACCCCTCTCCCTCTAGCTTCAACTGGATCTTACAGTCACCCGCAACCACTGCAAACACTCTCCACCTTCTCAACATCTCCCAAACATGCACGTTCATCAGATACAAATCATTGTCATGCATTGATGACCGAAAGCCACCACACAAGTCAGCAAGACTCCAACTTGTGGTGACACGACACCTAGCACGACAGAATGACGCAATCAAAGAATTTAGCACAAACTGAAATTCATCTGTCGTTCAACACTCACCAAACACGCACACCTATCGATCGGCTTTCAATTTGATGCTCGTTCCTCATCTTGGAGCGCAAACCCGAGATGGTCTCGGAAGAGGAGGTGAATACACCGATGAGGAAGACCATCGATCATCGGCCGTTTTTTCTTGGCATGCATAGTTGAGGCACCCCCACACACTTGGGGAACGTCGGGCGTTTATTGAAATTTTTTTTTTTTTTGCTCGCTCTGCGTCCTCCCTCTCCGTAAATCCAGATCTATGACGTGTTGCTACCTCCAACATGACCCATTGTTTACCCTCCCGATGGTCGGGATGCGGCGTGCCGATCCCTCGAGAGTTACTGTTCTTTTGCGTCTTTGGTTGATGTTCCGACTTCAACCCGAAGGTTCTACATACTATACCCTGTCCTGTCCTCCGTGACGTTTTTCTCCAAACTCGTTCGCGCTCCCTGGAAAAAACTGAAGGAACTCGTGGTTGTTTGGAGCTTGATATACCTAGCTCTGTGATACCATATACTGTACAAAAGACCCTCATCCGCTGCTGGTTCCAAGTCCTACTGAGGCGAGACTGTGCTCGATCTCATCAATAGAGAAGGCAGTCAGAACAGGCGTGTTTCACCCATTAAAGCACCCATCATATTCAACCAACAATGCGTGCGTACACAGCAACAACAAAACGACAACAACAACTAAAAAGCAACCAGTGCCCATGAAAACATACAAATGACACCTCTTACAACAGTCCAAACTGAGCAAATGCAATAGACCAACAAGTAAACAAGCGAAACGAGAACACGAGACAAAGACGTAGACGACCAAGTACATAATTCCGTTGCAAAATAAGCCAAATTTTTTGATACTCGACAATTTTTTCTTTTTTTCTTCTTTTTTTAAATACATTTTGATCAGGCGCTTTGGCGCTGATGGTGGCATTTTTTGACATTTGACAAACATGATTCCTTTTGATATTTGAAGACGACGACGAACGTGGGCTGTTCAATAGCGAGAGAAAGAAATACAAAAGTAGACACGAAAGCGAGAGCGAGAGTGGAAACTGGACTGTGATATCATGTACCCCTCGGGAAGGATCACTATCATTCTCATCAGCCCAAACCGAAAAGCAACGCCATCAACAGAACACTCACAGAGAAGTACATCTGCCTCTCCTGATTAGGATGAAGAGGCTTAAAATTCCTTTTATAGGTCTCCAAGCTCTGCGATACATCCCCAGAAAGCACCGATGCCGAGTCGGAAAAGTCGGCGGAACCGGGGGTGTAATGATTCTTGGCTCTCGCGCAGAGAATATCAGCATCTGCGATGGAAACGTTAAAGTGATTGCGACGGAGACTTGAAACTGGAAACCCACAGTAAACAGGTGCAGGGATCGAGACGGAGCGGGTGGCCCTCGCGTAGACGTGGCAGAGGGCGAAAGACAGAGATTGAATGGAGTTTGGACTGTTTCGCAGGATCAGTGACGGACATTCTACTCCCATCTCATCTCGTACTCACTTGAATCCAATTTCCTGAATCACATCAAGTCAGCAAAACATGAAGTCATCACGGTCGGCATTTTCGAGACTTACATCATACAAAACCTATCACACAACACCCTCATCAATCACTAGACATCGTGAAAAGAACCAGACCACTCACGGAATAATGGGATGGACGACTAGTGCCCAACAATCCACCGTGACTCTGCAAATAGTAATCCCATTCAGTAGGATGGGTAATACCTGTATCGACAACCGTTCCAGCAGGACAGTTCCCACTCTTATCGGCGTCGCCCTGATTCTTCGGGATGAACCTATGAAAGAGACTGAGCGTGATGTGGCGGACATAAAGAGAACTAGGCGCTGACCTAAAGTGGTGACGCTTCCCAACGACGATAAGTGTAATTTGTGGTGAACATTTTAATTCACTGCATGCCTCTGGAGATCATACGCGTCGTTAGAGGAGGCCCCCCGGGATGTATCAAGTCAATACCTTTTATAAGTGGCAACTCTGATGGCGCGTCAACGATCGAGATACCCTCACGAAACCAAAGAGACGTACCGCGTGTCAAGACGTGAGAGAACTGGCCCTCAGAGACACCATCTATCAGCGCGTTAGCGACGTCCTACGGTAAAGAACGTAAACGTAAACCCATACCGCGATAAAAGATGAGTCTTTTGGGAGCCAACGCAATCCCAGTTCCCTTCTTCTCCACGAATTGTCGGTAAGCCATATACTTCTCCAATCCAAACTATCGCACATGTCAACGACGGTCGTCTTCAGTGATACGGGTTATGGCTCACCTTGACCATTTCCTTCAAATCTGCAATGATCTCCACCGTACCAGTCTGGACGCAAGTCTTCGGAACATACTTGGCACCGTTCGAGTCAACGCTCGAGACGAGAGCCGTGAATGACGGTCGTCCTTGAGCACCAGGAGGGGGGTGCATAACATCAGCTCCCATGATGCATGTTGCTTGTTCGCCAAGGAAACTTGTAGCTGGGTCGGGGATGACGTTGATTCCACCGAGTTTAACATTGACTCTGTCGTATGATATTGATAAACGGGAAATTGAAATGGGAATGAGAACATACTTGAGGATGACGTTCGTCCAGTATTGCATATTGGCACGACCGCACTTGAATGCACGAAGACATTGAGTGGCGACACCCATCTGAGAACCAGAACCGTGAATCAGTATATGCATCAACAGCCAGAAGCACAACGAACCTGGATATCACCAAAGCTAGAGAACATTCGGTGAAAGTAACGATAGCACCAATGAGTCAGCTATACCCACAAATGAACATGAATCTACGTACTGCTTGATTGCTGTGTACATGTCAGCAGAGTTGTCTGGCAACACAGCGACGATGAGGTCAGGACCGCCCTTGGATCCTCGAGTCTGTGCCTTCTGGGCACATGCTTGGCCAGCGCTCCTCAGTTGCTTTCATCCGAATCAGAATCAAGCCACTCAGCAAGCAAGGGCGGGACACTTACTGCATCGATCCGTCCATGAGGATTCTCGTACTTGATGATCGGATCCATTTCGTGAACCGTAATGCCTGCCAGAGAAGGTCATTACCCCCTGACCAGCAAGCTGATCAAGAAGACGCTTACCCCCTTTCTGACATGCTTGAATTAACCCTTGCACGGCTTCTTGAGCTTGTTGAATTTTGAATCGCCGCTCGTCGGCATAGATGACCCATACCCAGCGGTTGATGACCGAGGGTGTAAACAACAGCTTGTCAATCCTGTTAGAATGACGAACAGTCAACAACAGTTGAATCGGTCAAAAGGAAAAAGTCGCGTACATGTTCCATGATCCATTTTGTGGAACCTGGAAGACGAGAGATCGACCATTATGCAATAGTATGAGGAGTGATATCGACTTACGACTTTGCTCGATTTGCTTCGTGGGTTGTACGTCAAGGCCGGCGTTTGGAGAACACGTGCATTGATTTGAATTGGGCCGCCTGCCGTGTTGATGTTCATACCGAATTGTCGGATATACTCTGATTGACCGAATTCCAGGGCCTACGAATGTTCGAGATCAGCATCTGATGTCAACTTTCTTCAGGTCACTTACCTCGACGCCACGTCTGATACTTTCAAGCCTGTCGCTCGGCTTCTTCGTCGAAAACTCCAAGACGGCAGTCGTAAGGTCAGATGGGACTTGCTTCTGCATCACTTGACCAGGAGGGACAGTGCAGAGTTCCATGGGGAACATCGCGCTTTTGCCAACCTAAAACGGCATCAATAAAAGAAAGCAAAAGAAGATAGGAGCCCACCTCTACACAAAGGATACTGGGGAACTTGAGGGTTTTACGATACACAGTAGCGAAATACCTTGCTACGGTGATTTCCTGGCCGTCTTTGGTAAATCGAATTTCGTCGGCTCCGATTTTGCTCAAACCCTTGATGGGTCGTGGTTTCTGTCCCCTCCCAGCTTCAAGTGAGGGAGTAATAATTCTCAAGTTCGTCAAGAACCTTTGGAGAGTCCTACGTCTTGCCTCATCGAGGCCGCGTTTGGGATTAAGAAGGTTCGGGTCATCATTTGGACGTCGCAAAAAATCGAGGCAAAGGTCGATGAGAGGGCCGCCACGGTACATGGTACCAGTGGCAATGTCGATGTTTATGATGAGGCGACCGATAGATGGACGGATTGACTGGAAAAAACCGCGCCATAACTCGATGCCGCCCCCGATTCCTCTAGTTTCTTGATTGATGTAGGTAGACCGGGCGTTATGAGCGTACAAAGGGGCCCCGGGGACAGGAGGTGAGGCCACCTTGTCGTAAACGGTCATTCGAGACACAACGTTTGAAGCCTGGACGGAGACGGTGAAACAGGGACAGAGGATAACAGGCGTGTGATCATACCATGATAGCAGTCAAAACAGCATTGTCTTGGCTCTGATTTCCTTCCACGAAGCGCGTGAGGAGCCTGGGAAAATAAATAAGTTTGTGGGACAGTTGAGAGATGAAAGCGCTTACTCGGGGTTGATCGTTTGAGCCAAAGACAATTTGATATTGTAGACCTTGGGAGGTCGACCGCTTGCACCCGCATTGGAGAGGGATACGTCGAACTGAAACCATTGTGAGCGGAGGAAGGAGAAAGGAGAAACGGAAATCCAAACCTGGGCGCTTCCAGTTGGACCTAATTGTAATTCACGCGAGGCATATATATTCTTCCGGCCGTCATAGACGACGCGAGGATTGAAGATTGGATTTGTGTCCTGCATCTGTTTGACGAGAACCAGATTGAGGCGGGATGGGAGCGTATCCGGGGTGATAGCTGTGTTGGGTGGTATGAGATCAAGGCGATAACGCGATCGGGCTAGAGGGAGAGAACGTACCAACTAGAATGACAGGGTTTGTAACCGCTCAGTTCAAAAGTTGTATACACCTACCGTCATAGTGATAGATCGTGCTGTCGGGAGCCGTCACGGGGAAAGCATTGACTGTAATTTGGATGGGGCGACCAGCGCTACCAGTACCGGATCTCTTGACGCCGACAGTCGTGACATGTGCTTGAAGAAAGAAAAACGAGCGGCGTTGGCGAGAAAACGGGAATAGAACAAGAATGTCTTTGTAACTTACCAGCCGGTACGCCAGAAGTGGACGCAGGGGCACTAGGCGAGGCAGAAGCGCCGCCACGGCCTCCACGAGGGCCACCTCGGGAGCCCCTTGGGTTAAATGCAGCGCGTGGAGGCATTGAAGGTTGAGCGATGGGTTGAAAGGCAATGTAGCCGGGCAATGTCAGAATATATACCCGGGCGATGGGCAGACGCTTAGTCATACATCTTATCTTATCTTATCTTCCCCGTTTTTTCAGCGTCGTACGATTCTCATTGAACCCAACTCACCTCCGCCCTCCATGCCACCCGTCCCCGCCGTCTCGCCTGCAACAGCAAAGCCGACTTCGCCTGCGTTCATTCACACTCGACACTCCTCTTTTCTTGACAACCATGGTCGCACTCTCTTGCTGCGCGGCGTAAATCTCTCCGGCGCCTCAAAAGCACCCGTTGGCCGTTCTTCACATGTCAACGATCAGTTCTGGGAACATGCGGAGGCTGGCAACGACTCTTTCATTGGCAGGCCATTCAACCTTGATGATGGAACCGCAGATGTTCATCTAGCTAGACTTCGCGGGTGGGGTTTCAACGTGCTGAGGTTCCCCGTCACATGGGAGGCCTTGGAACACGAGGGACCGTGAGTCACTCTTGCTCTCCTTCACTCCGTCACCTCCTGATAGCACCGACGCAGTGGAAAGTATGATGATCAGTTTATCGACTACGCCATCCGTGTTCTGCGGAAGTGCAAACAGTACGGTTTCAGGGTGTACATGGACCCACATCAAGACGTCGTACGTAGCTCCTTCTTTCCCTTTGCATCTTCTGATGTTATTCTCAGTGGTCGCGCTTCTCTGGTGGTTCTGGCGCACCCTTCTGGACACTTCCCGCGTGCGGAATCAACCATCTACACATCACACCCACCACAGCCGCTCTCCTTCATTCCGAATATCCCTCAACATCCGATCCCGATCCAGCGGCGTTTCCCGCGATGATATGGAGCACTAATTATGGGCGTCTATTCTCTCAAACAGTTTTTACCCTATTTTGGGCCGGCCGAACCTTTGCACCCAAATGCATCATCGACGGCATGAATATCCAAGATTACCTTCAATCCCATTTCATTGCAGCATTTGGTCACTTGGCTGATTGTATCCGCGAAGCCGGTGATCTTTTCGACGATTGCGTCATTGGTTGGGACCCCATGAACGAACCCTCAGAAGGTTTGATCCAATGGGAAGACCTTAATGTCACACCAAAAGCTCAGGGCAACACCCTCAAGAAGGGTCCATCTCCCACTCCAGCACAAAGTCTACGCCTTGGCATGGGCCAAGCCCAAACCGTCGAAAACTGGACCTTTGGTACATTCGGTCCTTCCAAAAGTGGCAATGTCACCGTCGACCCTGGAGGCCTTAAGCTTTGGGCGGATGCAGACTTCCTCGACGAGTCTTCCCACGGCCTTAATGCTCGTTGGGGATGGGAGCGGGACCCAGGTTGGGAATTGGGAACCTGTATATGGGCTCAGCACGGTGTCTGGGATATCGAAACGGGCTACATTCTACGTCCCGACTACTTCAAGTATTTCCCCCAAGGCCCTTCAATTGGTCTACCTGTGGAATTTTTCTCTGATTTTTGGGTTCCTCACTTTACGCAATACACCAAACGTCTCCGCTCTGCACACCCGGAAGCTATCGTGTTTGTTCAACCACCTGTTTTTGCACTACCACCCAAAGCCGACTTGCTTGGTGAGGACGTCTTACAAGGTCGCTCGGTTTATTCCCCACATTATTATGACGGACTTACCCTCATCACCAAACACTGGAATTGGTTCAACGCTGATGTGTTGGGACTTTTACGAGGCAAATATTCATCCAGCGTCGCTGCTCTCAAAATTGGGACCGGCGCGATTCGCAGCTCGTTTCGCGATCAATTCAGCTTCTTCAAGGAAGACGCACTTTCCATCGGCCATGGTGGTTATCCAACGCTGATAGGCGAGATTGGGACACCCTTTGATATGGACAACAAGAGGAGTTACGGATGGACGGACAATGGGCAGCATGCGGGGGATTATGACAGGCAAGAGGCAGCGTTGGATGCAAGTTTGAATGGCGCAGATGGCGAAAATGCGTTCTCGGTCACCATTTGGAACTATTGCCCTGATGCTGGATGGGAGTGGGGTGACGGTTGGAACGGCGAGGATCTTGCGTTGTGGACGGAGGATGACTTGAAGGATGATCTTCTATTGCCCAAGAAACCCAGAGGGGACGGTGATACGCCAAGCATCTATTCCGGAATGGTGAGAGCCGATAGTGAAATAGCACTCCTACGAAAGCGTGGTAGCCGGAGACCCGATAGTGGAACGCAGACTCCACAACTCATGGCCGCAAGAGGTTCTACGGCTTCACTTCCCACATTTTTAAACCCTAATACTCGCCAACCTCTACCCCACGCAAGTCTCGCGATACCTTCCAGGGACGCTTCACTGTTCTCAACGCCTCGATTACCACCTTTGGTACCCGATTTAATGTCATTAAATCCACGCCAACGAGTGGGTTACGTACCCCATGGATCCCCATTTGATTTCCTGACCAACGGGGCCAGAGCTTGGAAAGCATTCAGTCGTCCATATCCGATCGCTGTCGTTGGACAAGTGGTGGATCTGCAGTTCGACATTAAAGGCAAAGGGTGGGGAGAGAAGAACAAGGCACCCACGTTCAAGTGTACGATAAAAGTTGGCATTGATGATAGAGTTGTGGATGGGAATGGAAACGCGGTGGTGTTGCCCACCGAGATCTTCTTGCCGCTTGTTCATTTTGGTTCGGATGATTGTGTCACTGAGGGTATGGACTCCTTGGGTGCTGCTAATGGTGGGGCGAAGAAGGGTGGTGATCATGATGGTAGGATCGCGCAGACACACCCTCGTGATGATAAGACGCAAACCACCACAACGGCGCGCTCTGGTGAAGTACCGGTAATTAAACTCTGATTTCTTTCTCGCTGGACTCCTTTTTGATTCACGTTTCGCGCAGACATCGCGCAGCTCAAGCTCCAGGTCAAGCACTTTGATGAGAGATGTGCTTAATAACACCGGGGATGACAGTCATGACGACAATCGTAATGGATACGAAGACATGCAGACTTCTATGTCAAGAATGACGACCAACACGATGGTGACGAGCACGACTTTAGCCACGAAACATGATTTGTCACAGATATCGATTTATCCACCAGGCATGAATGATCTGTTGGACATCGAGGTGACTGTCAGCGAAGGGACGTGGCGAGTGAAGGGACAGGTGTTGGAATGGACTTATGATACACCCACGTCATCCACGACGGGGGAGAAGAAAGTCTCGATTCAAGTCAGGAGACGCGGCGGACCGCTCGATCCTGACCGGATAAACAAGGCAGATAATGGCCCAGATGATGATGGAGGGTTATGTCAACAGTTATGTGGTGGTTGTGTGGTTATGTGATTCTTTTTTTGACGGGAGGGGGGCTTTGCTGACCGGTCATGACATTTATGCGCATATGCCGTGCACTCCTTTTTTCTTTTTTCTTTTTTTAAACTTTTTCTTTTTGAGGCTTGTGTGCTGTCGTTAATGCTGTGTGTAATCGGTCCAATGTGTACTGGGTAGAATTTATATTACAGTGCTGGTCACTGTAATTTGTATGCACTTACAACGGATGTATGATTACTTGGAATGTACAAACTTGATAGTCTTGTTGGCCTCGACGCCGGCACGGTACTTGAGCCTCAACAGTTCGATGGCGATGGAGACGAAATGGGTGTAATCGAAGTACTGTATATCCTTTGACACTAGGACACGTTCATTCATATGTCATCTAGCGATACCCCTATCCCACGACTACGGTCGTTGTTTATCCCCTGAGCGGAATTTGTAGATGCTGCCACTACGTTGAAGGAGGGAACACGAAGACGCTCAAAGTTCATGTGGTCGTACGAGAATACCATCGGATTGTACTGATTACACTTGTGTTGCATGCACTAAGAGCACAAATGCATTCGTGATCCATTATTGTCTTGAGTGCCACTCACTCCCCTATCCCGATTGCAACCGTCTTGACGTCATATGGTACGGTACTACGAGTATATCGGCCTCAGCTCAAATTCATAGGGGATAACCACCTTCTTATCAGACCCCCACCATTCAAAGAAATTCAACGCATAATGGCCGACCGACTCGACAAAGGACAGGAAGTCTCGTAAGCATCGGGTTTGATTGACCTCTTCGGAAGTTGACTCCGTTATTGTCACCGTAGCTGGAACTGGGGCGGTGGACATCCCCCTGGAAAGGTTGCCGAAATCGTGGAGGAAGGCAAGGCCCAAGTGACGAGCAATAAAGTGAGTAGAGATGAACTGGTCGAGTATCATCACGCTCACCTTGGCTGTATAGGGGAACACCGTCAGCCGCAATGCCAAAGAAGGCGACCCGGCGGTGAAGATCACTCGTAGTGGGGTGAGTAGAGCAAGTCTCTAAATGAAACCTGCTCATTGTCAAGTAGAACGACGTCGTCAAACTGGCCCATGAGTTGAACGAAGTCGAAAACTAGTGCTAGTGGCACACCATTGGAGGACTTATTGTAACAGTTCACCAGAATAAAGTACCTTTTTATTTGTTGCGAGCTGGGATGAGTTGCATGAGTATTTGCATCAAAAAGAATGTTGCACACTGAGCGAGCAAGGTGTGTGACCTACGGATACCGGGTAGCGGGCAAATTTAGAACCGGAACCAGAGTGGATGCTGGATTTTCTCACCAAATTTATTTACTACCACTACTACGTTCTGGCTACATCTTATCGACGATACAAGGACTCAATTAACATGCTCGAAATTAATGGTGGGTCAGTCGTGGGATCCGATGAAATACGAGGCCAGCCCTAGGTACATTCCATTTACCTTTGATCATTGACTTTTCAAAACCATAGTGCACACATTGACGGAGTGGCTGTCAACCTCTTGAAGCACCACACCGTCCAAGAGAACAACCTCGAAGCTCACACGTTCTCATTCCTCTTCACTATCCTCGTCGGCTTCAGGAATGGAACTCAACGTTGATAATCCATCGATGGAAGCCCGACGCGAAGAAGCATGGCTCGTTGCATTTGATGGTACTTGCAAAAGAGGAACTGAGCCGAGAGATGGATCACCATCATAGTCCGGCCAGGGGGAATGGGAGATAGCACGGTTGGCTGGAGTTACAGATGGGGATGAAGGCGGCAAGGAGCTCAAAGGTGACAAGGATCCCAGCTGAATATCAGGCAAGGAGGAAGATGGGACAGAACTCAAGGGTGAAGAAGTTTGAATCAACGCATCTTGATCTGGCTCCGTAGCAGCTGGGGGAGCATGTGGGGAGGGCCCTGCTAGATGGTTAGGGAATGCGTTTGCTACTCCCGAAAGCAGCCCAATGGAAACCGGCCCAAATTGGGATGTTTGACCCCTACCACGCAAAGGAGAGCTGTGGACCGTGGATTCATGTGATGTAATTCCTGTTTCAACAGGCCCATATCTAGGTGCTGCTGATCGTGTCCTATCTGTGCTGGTCAGGAACGCGCCTGATGGAGAGGGAAGAGTTGGTTCCAACTGCGCAAAGTCTCTAGGGAGAGGTGTGAGGGGGGAAGGGGGGGAGAAGAGATTATCATGTATTGGTGTGCTCGCCACGGCTACCGGACTTGTGACTAGTCGGTGTACGGAATCTGGTGCAAAAGGGGAAGAGGCGATGGCATGTGCCTCGTCTGCAGTTCGGCTGCGTTTGTCGGCACGTGCTGTAGGCATCATCGAATGCTGCCTCTTTCTGACCTGTATCCCTTCCGTTGTCGTTGATGTGGCACGAGACGATGGCGGTGAGTGTGTTCGGGGGAGGGGAGTAGTTGGAAATGGAGGTTGACGAGTGGTCTGGTCTTCAGACGCCTCATCGTTGCTGTGATTGTCTTCATCGTCGGCAGTGGCAACAGTCGCGCTTGGAGCAACATGCTGCAGTTCGTTTCCAACATCCGGGGCAGACTCGTTATCATCTTCCGTCGTATCGGACGGCCCATTGGCCTGTGGGAAAGACTCCGATGACTCGATGACCTCGACCTCAGTGTCAGGATCATCTGAGCCATACCCTGACTCGGCTCCTTCAGGACTCGGATTCATGATCGGTCCTGTACCTGACCTCTGCGCCATAGTACCAGACCGCGTCCTAAGTCGCTGTCCTGATTGCTGTTGGTTCTCTTCCATCTGCTTGTCTTCCCATTTCGCCTTCCTTATTGCTCGATTGATCATAGCAAGGTATTCCTCGTAGTCATTCTGCGCATCTGGGCAGAGTGCCTCCACTGTCTTTGGATGGTCGGGTTCGGGATTATAGGGCTTGATTCTGTCATGGGACTTGTTCCATAACCATTGAGCTAGGTCCACCAGTAACGTGCGAACAGAAGAATAAAAACCTCTACCAACAAGTGGAATTATAACTTGAGAGCAATATTCCATTGCATATCTCCTTTCGAATGCGCCCAGTCTAGCGTTCTCGTCGGACCACATGGATAATAGGTTTGAAGGAAACTTCTTTGCGGTGCCCGGCATCTCATATTTGATGGATATCCACACTAATACCCAAAAGAAGGACTCCAAGTCGTCTATGTGATCATGGGGTCGCAATGGATTCAAAACGGTTCCTGTAGATTGAAAGGTGCGATCTCCCTACAGAATCATCAGCGCTCAACAACGAATGAAGGTGTCTAGACTTACAGAGCGGAAATCATAATCGGATAAGGACTCTGTCCGATTGATATAGATGGCCATATCAAAATCAGTGATAACACCGTAGTATCCGCCCAGCGTGTCCTTTGAACCTAACAGAATGTTTCCAGGGTGGATATCACGATGAAGGATGTTGGCGTTCCATGCATTCCTGTGACCTGATCGTACGTTAGCGCCTGTCGTGTATGGATGCAGACATCACTTACCCTTGACAGCATCCCTGAGGCAACGCAGCAACTGAAGCTGAGATTTGGCATGCTCGATGGTTTTGCCTTCATCATGTATAGCAAGGCGCGTGAATTGGCGATCTTGGAAGAGATGCGGTTGTGGCACCCAACGGTGAGCGGAAACGTTCTTCCCGACTAGCTCACTGATAAGTTGTGCCACGCCTTTGATGCCCTCCAGAGATCTCAAATACTCCCCCTCTGAAGTCCGATGCACATGTCTCCATTGTTGCTTGATGATGACACTGGTACTGGTGCCAGCTAGTGTGCCCCGCCAGCAAGCTGTCCCACGGCCGGTAAGTGTCAAGCTTTGGCTGATTAACGAACTATTTGGCAGCTGGATGGGGGTCTGGATGCCCGGCATTGTTAACGAATATCTATCTCCAGCTTGCCTCCACTTAATCGATGTATCAAATCCGACCTTGTCCAATTTGTTAGATCCAAGCCCACAGATCCACCGGACGAATGTTTCCGGGTCTTCGTGGTAGTTCACCGCATCGGTGTATATTACACCACAACGGTCAAACTGAAATACGCGCATGTTATTCCCATCGATCAAACCGCAATACACAAACTCGCGATGTATCTGCTGCACATCGCATTCCCTACAACCAAATTATTATCTAAGCCCAGCGACACGCTGAATACGCACCTGACGTAAAGCGCCATTTGGTTCCGATTTTCATTCTTGCTCAAGCCCTCCTCTATGTTTTGCTTGACCTCCAGCAAGGAGATGCAAAAAATGTAAGCGGCATGCTTCGGAAAACTAGAGGTTTTGAACCCTGGCTCGTCTTTACCAACGATCATGATATCGGGAGCAGACTTCAGTTTAGGCCGATCCTTGTCATCCCCCCAGATAAAATTTGAATTTGAGGCAATCTTCGCATCGTGGCTCAGCATCGTGTTGAAACTGGCTACGACCTCCCTGCGTTCATACGAAAAATGTTCCATGATCGCATTTGCTATCTTCGTTAATGGCTCATACAGCTCCTTTTCCTTCGCTATCGATAGTGGAATCGCGACCCACCGGCCATTGTTGAAGTACTCTGGTTTGGAGATAAAGGCTTTGATATCTTGTTCCTCGACTATACCCTCGAAGAGCTTGGTTGTATATTCTGGGCCGCCTGCAATTGTAGCACCGGGTTTGTCAAGCTCGGCGGCGATATAATCTTTTAGCTTGACGGTGTTCTCCCAGTTATGGGTGAGTGGGGGGTGAGAGTTTTTTGGGCCGTGTGGAGTGTCGTGAAAGTTGTCTTTGTGAGTGGGGGGTGCGGCAGATGACTCTTGGTTTAGTACATCGGCCTTTCTGCGTGTTCTGGATTTCTGGTAGGGTTGAGCGGCGTCTCTACGAATGGGAGGCATAGTGGTAAGATAGAATTACGGTGTGGCACAGCGGGCGGTTTAGAGGATTATTCAAAGGCTAAGAAATCCTTTGTGCCACCGAAAACAAAGGGGCGATACGTATGTACGCATATTATTACCATCTTTGATTGCGCAGCACGAATCCATAGGGAGGAATAATGCTGTTTCGTGATCGGGGTCAGGGGTTTGCATTGTTTTTTTGAATGATTTTATTGTTATTGTTTCCCATTTGGTCAGCATCAATGTGGGCAGTCTCTCTTCCGATTCCATGCCTAAAGCACAAGATGGCTGGATTCGTTGTGAAGCACTGACTTGGTCACTGGTCAGTATCCGTGCACATCGACGAGGACGTGGTTGCTGAGAAAAAATCACATTTCAATTATGTTCATGCGCTATCTCTTTCTTGACTGAATGTTGGCGTTGTGTTCACATTGAACCTGAAATAGAATAATAGAATTCACTCAGACTGAAATTCTTTGTTATCCTACGCCAGCGACGATGAGTCACGTGACCTTTCAACGCACAGGGCATTATGCGCATTACAGCCTGTAGAGGAGTTCTGATAAATTCTACTTGTATTTGACTGCATTCAAAGCTATCTCAGAAACTGTGAACTCGTAAATTAACCATTTCTCTACTATGTGGTCGTTAATTTGGCAATATGTCCACTTAGGAGGCACTGTGTGAAAGTTGAATTGTCTTTGTTGAACTCGATCACTTCTGATTTCTTCCGTGCCACATCTCATCATCCCTTGGCTTTGATCCCACCAGCAACTACGCTTCCATCTTATTTCATATCTCATGAATGCTTCTGAACTGGCACAGCAAGTGCGCCTCGAGCGCCGTGAAGAAATCCAATATGGAGCAGAGGACTACAACCAGAAGGTGTTCGCAGGCATAGTCCCAGATTCATCGAAAATCCGCGAATTTCTTCATCATACCCGTCACTATAGCCCCTCTAAAAACCGTTGGTTGTCAATTCCAGAGAAACCAAAGTCACAGCTCGTGCTCCGCGAAGCAGTGACCTCTGTGTTCCAGGATGTTCTCACCTATTTCAAGGTCCCCAATCGACGTGCTATCACCAATAGAACGAGAATGAGAGGCCAATTTTCGTTGACTCCAGACGTTGTTATCGCTGGCTGTGGGACTGCTTCACTCAAAGCAAGATCGTTTCCCCCGGTTCCGAGTTATGATTCCTGTGTGTGTCCAATTTTCGTGAGAGCAGACCGGGATATAGAAAGCGGTCAGCTAGCCACTCAACTTGAAATGTATGCTTAGTACGTTCTTTCCTTTCTGTTGCTTATTACCTTCTGTTGCTAATGCATTTATGACTTTAGCCAATGCTTTGCCGCTCAATACCATCGTCGCTTTGTCTATACACTGTTGTTCACCGAGTTCGAAGCAAGAATCCATCAGTTCGACCGTACTGGTTGCATCTGCTCCGAAGTAATCGAGCTTCACAGAGACGCAGAGCTGATGGTCCGTTGGATCCTTGGTGTTGCATCTCCTGATGATGCCGCAATAGGTTTCGATACAACGATTCGTTGGAAGGGAAGGCGTCGCTACATTCGAACGCTCAGTGCTGAACAGGAAGTCGTGGAATACGAAGTTGACCAAAACGCCGAACTGATACATTATCCGTGTCTCAGCGGACATGGCACGACGTGTTGGCCTGTGACGCACGAGGGGAAGGAATATATGATCAAGGATTGGTGGAGAATGGAGGACGATTCTCGGGAGGAAGCGTTTTTAGTTGCTGCGCGTGGTTTAGATGGAGTCGCACAACTGGTGTCGTACGAGGTCGGAGTCAACACCGCTGATCTTCGTTGCGTAGAAGATGTGCAGGGTCGAATTCAACATCGTGAATTTTTTCGATTGACAACGGAGAGATATGGAGAGTCAATTGAACAATTCTGTTCTCGCCTGCAGCTACTCCATGCCTTCAGAGATGCGGTTCAAGGTAGGTTGAATCTGTCATAAGAAATATGATGAACTAACATACGCGCAGGGCATCAAAACTTATTGAACTCAGGCATTCTTCATCGTAATATCAGCAACGAAAATATCCTGTTAGGAAAGGAGGACTGCAACATTGGAAATCGAGGAATCATCATCGACTTCAGCAGGGCAATATGGAATCAGTTACCTCGTAATTTGTCCGACAAATGGCCTCGCGTACGTCATAGAATCAGAAGCTAGTTTCTTTCCTCTAACGACTATTTCCAGGGCGGGTGTACGTTCCAATCCATCGTCGTTCTCGCAGGATTCAATGGACGCTATAGATTTCTTGACGATCTCGAATCGTTCTTCTATGTCCTTTTATACATATGTGTCTGTTATGAGGAGGCGCATCAACCCAAGGAAGAGATCTCACCCATTATTCAGTCCTGGTATCAACCATACATGGAACTTTGCGCTATGGCTAAGACAAGCCAACTTAAAGCCTTCGATGATCACTTCCTCCAGCTCATCTCCCCATACTTCGGTCCCATCTTCATCGATCTCCTCAAAGAGCTTCTCGCAATATTTTGGACAGGTGGATTACCTTCAGATCGAGTAAAGCAATTAAAATTCCTCGATGAATCGAGGAAACATCTGTTGGCCGATCGAGACGCCATCTACAAGTCGTACCTCTCCTCAATCGATCGCGCTATCGAACGCGTAGAGCAAGCTGATGCGTTGCTCAGCACTTCAGAGGACATCAAGCCGACAGTACCGAAGAGAAACTTGAAGCGACGCCGTTCAAGCGAAGAGGAAGATCAAAGCGAAGTATCTACGTCGACGATTCCAAAGCATAGGGAAGTGAAGAAAGAAGAGGATGACACAATACCGGCAAAGAATATTCGCAGGAGAACATGCAGAAAGTAATTCATTCCATACCATCAGAGTCCGCGTAGCCTTTTATACCCCATAGACCCTTAGACTTCGTTACCCCCACAAATGTATCACTAATCCACTTGAGCTTGATATCTCAACGTCCCGTGGCATTGTCATTCACCAGCTGACTGCTAAGGCGATGAGAAGCTTTGTTCTTTTGTAGTCAATATTGGGGTTGCGGCAGCGCTACCATTCCTCATCTTTTTTTACTGAGCTCTTCTCGTCTGGGCTGCTAGTGCTTTCGAGCGCATCAGCAATATGTCGGCAACTGGTGTGAACTGGACGAGCTGGAGAGCTGGAGAACTGGAGAGCTGGAAACCATGCCCAGTGCTGAGCGTTGATTGGTGGACGAGCGTCGCCGTGCAACAACAAATGGATAATTATATAAGGCTTGTAAGGTGAAACTCGACGGAAACGTTTGTCTCTACCTTCCCCAAGCCTCGTATCCATGCCCCGCCAACTCTGCGACGAAACCCCCAACTAGTATGTTTTCAACTTGCCATCTCTCACCACTCCAATCAAGAGTTGAGCTCATGCTGTCAACAAGTAGTCCTCCACGGTCCTTGTAGGATTTCGATCATCAATGATTGAACATCGCATCGGTAAGTCAAGGCGAAATGAGAGTTCTAGAAATGAGATGCTAACTGTTCTATCGATGACTTACACAACATGCAACCATCTCGATCTTGTCAGTATTGACGATTTCAAGTCCTGATGGGTCTCTGTACAAGGCATAATCCAGTAGGGCAGGAAGGCTTGCCAGCTGATTATCAACGCTAATCGAAATCTCTTATATGTATAGGTGACATCTATGTCCTCCATGTTGTCGTCATTGTGTATGGATACTTATTGCTGAATGATTCATCCTTCTCAATCGTTCAGCAGGTTCACGGCCAAGCTATACAGATCCAAATGATTTCGAGTTGACATCTGAGTCATTTGCGGAAGTGATGAAGCAGGATACAGTACATGAGATGATTTTATTCTCATTGCACCGTAACATCCTGTTTTGTACGAGCACGTAATTCTCTGCTCTACTTCCATCCAACCCCTTCATCCCATTTTCCAATCGTCGTTAGCCATTTGTTTAGTCTCAGTCTTTATGAATATGATTATGGCTATTAGATCTGTGTGACAAATCTTTCCAACGAAGAGTCATATATGAGGGAGTTGGAGGCAGGTCCCCCAGTTCCCCAGTTTCCCGGTTTACGGAACTGGCCCGATCCATGTCCACCTGCAGCCAGTTGCCTGACCTGGCTAACTGAATCTGTTGGAGAAGTGGCGCCAGCTCTGCGAGTTGTCGTACATTTTCCTGATGCGTTGACTTATGCGCATGCCAAGGATACCATATTGTCTTAGTTATCCATTCAGCTCTGTTCCAAGAGATTTAGTTCCATTGACTTATACCGATTGCTGAAGTTGAGTGGTCTGGTCTGCCTCAGAGCTTGGAGTAGACCTGCCACTAGCAATATGTACACGAGAATAAATACCATCCCTTCCGACATCCATCGAAATGGAGTACCCAGCGCTAGTCACCAAACTTATTATCTCACTCATCAATCCTCCAAACCCTCTACATCATCTAGCTGCTCAGTAGCATTCCCATGTTCGTGAAAATGTGACTGCTTATCCTTCAGCTGAGTCAAATACTCATCTCCTAAGATGTTATATTCCCACTCTGACCATTCGAAAACAGGTAACGGACGCGCCTCGGTATTGGACAATGGCTTTATTTGCGGAACGGGAGTTGAAGTCATCTGAAAGTCCTCGCAAGACAGAGGCTGGGTATAGGACTGATCTTGTCGGTTCCATGAAATACGATACAGGGAAGGAAAAGCATATCTCGGCGCAACATCCGTCTGAGCAGGCGGAAAGCTGTTTACCTTTGCATATGTGCCAATCCTGACTGAAAGATATGCTCGTAGCTCATCAATAGAGCGATCGTTATTATATTTCACCAGAATGCGGGATATTGGGCCTTTTGCAAGCTGCTTTGAGACGCATGAATGAATATGTGGTGCACCGAGCGCGATGCGTCACAGTCATGTGACTATTACAGGTACCGGCAACCGGCAATTCATTACATCCCGAACCATGCTCAAGTCTCGAAATCACTGACCTTTCAGTGCCACAGTACAATTCGATCACTTATAGTCTTTTTCGTGCCACATCCTATCATCCTACCTTCTCCAATCAGCAACAACGCTTCCATCTCTCATGAACGCTTCTGAACTGGCACAGCAAGTGCGCCTCGGGCGCCGTGAAGAAATCCAATATGGAGCAGAGGACTACAACCAGAAGGTGTTCGCAGGCATAGTCCCAGATTCATCGAAAATACGCGAATTCCTTCATCATACCCGTCACTATAGCCCCTCTAAAAACCGTTGGTTGTCAATTCCAGAGAAACCAAAATCACACCTCGTGCTCCGCGAAGCAGTGACCTCTGTGTTCCAGGATGTTCTCACCTATTTCAAGGTCCCCAATCGACGTGCTATCACCAATAGAACGAGAATGAGAGGCCAATTCTCATTCAATCCAGATGTCGTTATTGCTGGCTGTGGGACTGCTTCACTCAAAGCAAGATCGTTTCCCCCGGTCCCGAGTTATGATTCCTGTGTGTGTCCAATTTTCGTGAGACCAGACCGGGATATAGAAAGCGGTCAGCTAGCCACTCAACTTGAAATGTATGCTTAGTACGTTCTTTCCTTTCTGTTGCTTATTACCTTCTGTTGCTAATGCATTTATGACTTTAGCCAATGCTTTGCCGCTCAATACCATCGTCGCTTTGTCTATACACTGTTGTTCACCGAGTTTGAAGCAAGAATCCATCAGTTCGACCGTACTGGTTGCATCTGCTCCGAAGTAATCGAGCTTCACAGAGACGCAGAGCTGATGGTCCGTTGGATCCTTGGTGTTGCATCTCCTGATGATGCCGCAATAGGTTTCGATACAACGATTCGTTGGAAGGGAAGGCGTCGCTACATTCGAACGCTCAGTGCTGAACAAGAAGTCGTGGAATACGAAGTTGACCAGAATGCCGAGCTGATACATTATCCGTGTCTCGCCGGAAATGGCACGACGTGTTGGCCTGTGACGCATGAGGGGAAGGAATATATGATCAAGGATTGGTGGAGAAAGGAGGACGATTCTCGGGAGGAGGCGTTTTTAGTCGCTGCGCGTGGTTTGGATGGAGTCGCACAACTGGTGTCGTACGAGGTCGGAGTCAACACCGCTGATCTTCGTTGCGTAGAAGATGTGCAGGGTCGAATTCGACATCGTGAATTTTCTCGATTGACAACGGAGAGATATGGAGAGCCAATAGAACAATTCTGTTCTCGCCTGCAGCTACTCCATGCCTTCAGAGATGCGGTTCAAGGTAGGTTGAATTTGTCATCAGAAATGTGATGAACTAACATACGCGCAGGGCATCAAAACTTATTGAACTCAGGCATTCTTCATCGTAATATCAGCAACGATAATATCCTGTTAGGAAAGGAGGACTGCAACATTGGAAATCGAGGAATCATCATCGACTTCAGCAGGGCAATATGGAATGAGTTACCTCGTAATTGGGATGACAAATGGCCTCACGTACGTCGTAGAATCAGAAGCTAGGTTTTCTCCTCTAATGACTTTCTCCAGGGCGGGTGTGCGTTCCAATCCATCGTCGTTCTCGCAGGATTCAATGGACGCTATAGATTTCTTGACGATCTCGAATCGTTCTTCTATGTGCTGTTATACATTTGCGTCCATTACGAAGGAGCGCATCAACCCAAGGAAGAGATCTCACCCATTATTCAGTCCTGGTATCAACCATACATGGAACTTTGCGCTATGGCTAAGACAAGCCAACTTAAAGCCTTCGATGATCACTTCCTCCAGCTCATCTCCCCATACTTCGGTCCCATCTTCATCGATCTCCTCAAAGAGCTTCTCGCAATATTTTGGACAGGTGGATTACCGTCAGATCCAGGAAAGCAATTAAAATTCCTCGATGAATCGAGGAAACACCTGTTGGCCGATCGAGACACGATCTACAAGTCGTACCTCTTCTCTATCGATCGCGCTATCGAATGCGTAGAGCAAGCCGATGCGTTGCTCAGCACTTCAGAGGACGTCAAGCCGACAGTACCGAAGAGAAACTTGAAGCGACGCCGTTCAAGCGAAGAGGAAGATCAAAGCGAAGTATCTACGTCGACGATTCCAAAGCATAGGGAAGTGAAGAAAGAAGAGGATGACACAATACCGGCAAAGAATATTCGCAGGAGAACATGCAGAAAGTAATTCATTCCATACCATCAGAGTCCGCGTAGCCTTTCATACCCCATAGACCCTTAGACTTCGTTACCTCGACAATGCACCAGTAATACTCCCCGAGCTTGATGTTTCTGATCTGTCGACAAGTTTATGTTGGATCTGCAGCGGCAGTGGCACTGCAAGCAACTCTTGAGCTGACTACCCAGGCGATGATGACCTTTATTCTTTTTCAATCTTGGTGTCTGAGATGATACCCAAAGCGTCTATTCCGAAATGGCACAAACCGATAGTAAAATAGCACGACTACGAAGGCGTGGTGGCTGGGGACTTGATAGTGGAACGCATACTCCATAACTCGTAGCCGTAAGATGTTCTACGGCTTCACTACTCATATTTGCAGCTGCCGACACTCTCCAACCTCTACCCCGAGCAAACCCATCGATACCTTGCAAGGACGCTTCACCATTCTCAACACCTCGATTACCATCCTTGGAGCCACATTAATGTTATTTACTCGACGCCAACGAGTGGGTTACATACCCCACGTATCCCCATTTGATTCCTCACCAACGGGACCAGAGCTTGGAATGCATTCAGTCGCCCATATCCGATCACCACCGTTAGACAAGTGGTGGATCTGCAGCTCGACATTAAAGGCAAGGGGTCGGGGGAGAAGAATACGACACCTGCATTCAAATGTACGATACAAGTTGGCAGTGGTGATAGAGTTGTTGATGGGAATGGGACCACGGCGATATTGCCCACCGAAAGATCCTTGCCGCTCGTTTATTTGGTTCGGATGATTGTGTCGTTGTATGGAGTCCTTGGGTGCTGGAGCTGGTGGGGCGTTGACGGGGAAGCAGAAGACGAGGAAGGGTGATGATCATAATGATGGCAGAATCGCACAGACACCACTTCGTGATGATAAGAGTCGAACGTTAAACCGCAACAACGGTGCCCTCTGGTCCAGTACAGGTAATTGAACTCTGATTCCTTTCTCGTTGTACCCCTCTTGTTTCACGCAGGCATCTTTTGTGTCGGCAGTTCAAGCTCCAGGTCAAGCACTTTGATAAAAGACTGTATATTCTTTGGTGCTAGGACGCGTCGATTCGTATGTTCATCTAGCGATACCGTTTGGCATGTTCACACCAGTCACTGCACATAACTAGCACGATTTTGTCGTTCACCATCACTTTCATAAATTAGGCGCAAACCGCTGTAAATCGATATCCCCTTCGATCCCATACGTTACGAGCTGGATAAGGGAACAATTCTAATTGCAGCTGGTGGTGTCAAGGATGTTGCACAACTCATCGCATAGTATGCGCTCGGTGAAAAGGTGTCAGAGTTGCGCTCGATCCTAAGATGCTGGGATCACGAATTGCTTCGCTGGCGCATGGGCCATCCACTGAACAATAAGTCACGAAGACAAGTACTTTTGCGTTCCATGATGTTGTGCAAGGTATAGTGGTGGCATAACTGGTATCCCATACCTTTCGTGGCTGATGAGCGATTGAACAGGGTCACTGTACAAACGGGGATAGCGCACCACGATGTTAGCATGTCTCGTTTCTTCAGAGGCGTCATCCGATATTGTGGACCCTGGAAGAAAGAAAAAAACGACAGTGATGTCAACGTGGAGGGCTTATCGTCTTTGCTTTCAGTTGCCTCTTGTCAACCATCAACGACACCCAGGAGTGGCATGGGTCAGTCATTTTTCTCTGCATCCGTATCACTGTCTTCCACCTGTGTTCCTGGTACCTCCAATGGTAGTACTTGTACCGTCACACTTTAGCTTTAGAAGTCGAAAGAAATAATTTAACCTCGATTCCCTTTCAAATTGATCACTCTGTCCGTTCAATACGATGATGTACAAAGGCACTGACTCGTACAGGACCAACGCAACACCTGTTACAAGTATCTCCCTGTCCATGAGCCTGACTGCGCAGAGTATATCCATACGCGTACAGGCACTGCTAAAGTGCCCATAACCAGGTCTGAACAATGCCCAGATTCAGCGTTGGCACAAGTACTGGCACCAGCACCGGCATTGGTTATCCTGTCATAAGTGTTTTGCCTCACTAGAGGGCAAAAGAAGCGTCAAGTTCTACCAGGGCCTGGTAGATGACTTTGACAGTCAATCCGAACGATGTCAGCAAGGTCACGGTGCATGACACACATATCCCTACGTATCGTGTGCGCTGTCCGAGTCATCCACGCCATTCAGCTGCAGGCCGGACTCCCGTGCACAGTTAGAAGCTGCAGCCCGCAGGCTTCGGCCTCCCTATCCAATTTAGTCCAGTCTAGTCTGCTCAAACACAGACCATCAATCACCGGTTAATTCGCATCCGGATCCGTTACACAGGCATGCACCCAAGCTCGCAGTAGATTCATCCATCTCGATCTCGATTCTGCCATGACATCTCTCACCCGATTGCGAACCGAAAATGTCTCCAAGCCAATCATGTACATCATTCACAGTAAATCTTAATCCATCAATTTATTCGTGTACCGTCATCGTCATTATCGTCGTCATCCCATTTTCCGAAATCATTCAATTCTAATCCAGATCCAAATTTAAATGCAATACGAAGCAAATCAACAGTCCAAGGTCCGAGGTATCGTGTGATTTTTGACTGCAAGGATAAGTCTAAACTCCAAAGCGGTTATATGTGCAGGTAAGCAGTCGAGTCATAGTCAGATTAGCGTGAGAGAGGGGCGTGTTGTCTGATAAATCTCGATAAAGAGATATTCGGGTAATCGGTACGGGTATGATGTTCAGGGAGGGTAAAAAAATGGTATGCAGATGAGTAGGTTTAGAGTCTCTTGGAATCCCGTTGTTCCTGTAACGCCTCAAACGCAGCATGTGTTCTCATATGCAATGCATTCTGGACAACGATGGGGTGAAAAAAGAACATAATGGGAGGACCGTGGACCACTCACCTCCATACTATACTTTCCCTATGGTTTTTCAGTCCTCAATCCTCAGTAACGATAAACGACAAACACACAATACGTACTTTTTTTCCAGACGCTCCAACTTCCAAAGGTTTACCTAGAGGCAAAAAAGCAAAAGCCGAATATGAGGCCAAGACTCAAAGGAGGGACATCGAACATACCCGACAACACGAGCTCCAGCTGCACTTTCGCTTCCTCCACTTTTCCTTGACATGCCAATAATCTCCCAAGCTCGTAATCTGCAAGTCCCAGTCGCAAAATCGATCGTCAATACAGATGCAGACCAAAAGACAAAGGAAAGACGACGGACGAGCATGATAAACGATATGATGATCCAACTCGATCCTCGGTCCATACTCAAAGACGTCCCTGAACGCCCTTTCCGCCCCTCTTTCCGCTACGTCTTTCGGGATGGAGATTTCTTCTGTTGGATCTAGAATGGCGTCTGGGTCCTGTCGTCGTTGGTGGTGTGTGGCGCGTCGACGACAGAATAAGCACACAAGAAACAGAAGCACGAACACGGACACACGCACAGGATACGCAATATACCTCAAACAAACCGCTTCCAAAAACCTCGCCAACCCAAAATCGTCCCAGTACCCTCCTTTGCCTTCATTCCACGCCTTCTCAAGCTCCTTTCTCTTCTTCTCTTCTTCTGTCGGTTCGGTTAGTTTGAATTTATCCACGCTCTTTCGTTTGTCTTTTGCGTTCTTAGTCGTCTCTGCTCTGGCTGCCACAACAGGACCAGAATTAGACTTTGTCTCCCCCGCCATACTCGCACTCTCCCACCCAAGCTTCCTCAACACACTCTCCACCTCTGGCAACATCTTTTCCACAATCACTTTCCTCGGCGCATGTGCGATGCCCATAAACAGATATGCGAGTTCTAAACCCGGAAGGACGAGTTCGTCGCCTTGCGAGAGGAACTTGCGTACTTTTCTTGCTACGAGTTTCTGTGTGCGTGTGAGGGAGGGAGGAGGGAGGGAATAAGCAGGGGCAACAGCTCACCTCCATCGGAATAGACTTTCCAGCTATCTTTTGTCTCAACCCCGGTACCTTTTCCATCAAGCCCTTGGCCTCTTCTCTCTCCCTCTCTCCTCCACTCTCCAACAAACACACCGCCATTCCGTAGGAATAGATACTCTTCGACCACTACACGCAACTCAGTTCACAACAGGAAACAAAATGACACGAAGCCACTCACGGTAGCTTCATCCACCAATGGCTTCCAACACTTCAGACTGCTGCGTACGTCCCAGAGGGCGAGATGGGCGATGGCCATTTCCCAGAAACTGATGTGATGGAGGTTGCGGTATTGTTGTTGGCTTTGCATGGCGCGGGTATAGTAGTCGATGGCTTGAAGAGGTTGGGAGCGGCATAACGCCAGACGGCCGGCTCCAAAGAGGAAAAATACACCTGCGGTAGTTAGACGGAGTTGATGAAAGAGGGGGACGATGCAGACGCACCGTTTGGAAAACGGTGGAGATTCCATTTGAGGATTTTAGCAGCGATGGAGATGTCTACGCCGTCGAATGTGAAGCTGGAGAGCACGAGATGGAAGATGAGGAGAGACATGTCGCAGATGGGTCTTCGCACGCCTTCTTGGTCTGCTTTATCATTAGCATGATAAAGCCTCGATAGGACGATGCTCACCTGCATTGATGCTAGGGTCGTCGTTGTCTTTGCTCCATCCACCGGCTTTCATGAGTAGTTCCAAGCCCAGTTTTCTGTCGCCTTTGTATCCGAACAATTCGACGATGGCGAGTAATCGGCTAGGCATCAAGGATAGGACGATGTTGGATATGCCGAGGCCTAGGTAGATGCCAGAGCGGAAGTGGGGGTCGATGGGAGGGGGAGAGGGGAGAGCGTCGACGTGGTCGAGGTAGAGACCGAGGTGTTTGTAGATAGTGATGGTGCTTCGTAGATTGAGGCTGTGTTGTGTGAGCAGGCGAAGAATGAGAGAAACGGACGACTTGCGCTTCTTTGATGAATGCCAACCAGTCGCCAGAGTATACGATGCCGAGTATGGCTTTTTCGAATAAGCTCTCGGCGTAGAGCAACTCTGCGTGCCTTTCAATGTCGGACATGGCTTTGATGGAGTTGACGATGCCGTTGTTGCTGGTGGCGGAGATGGAGGAGGCGACGTAGCCTGCTACGCGGGAGCCAAAGAGCGTGGTTTTCTTGCGATGTTGGGATGCGATGACATTGCCGTGTTTGGCATGCCCGATTGCAGAGAGCAGGTCCTTTGACCAAGTGAGCGCTAGTCCGAGATGCCCGATGAGTCGTACCTCGTCTTCGTAGGACATCAGGCCCTTGACGCATTGGATCAGGCCGTAGCCGACTGAGAAATAGAGTCTCTCCCTGTGCATCGTCAGCATCAAGCTACGAACTTGACATGGCACTACTTTTCTTTGTCGCTCTCGACGCAATAACCCTCCGCTTCGACCATCTGCGAAGAGAGGAAGAGCTCGAGCGCATACGCCAGGCCGGGCAAGTCGTTCAACGCCTCTTCGGCATTGTACGGCGCCTTGACGGCGGGCGGGATAGCATATCTCGATTTGTACGGATATTCTACTCCCGGCGTCGTCGCTGGTGTTGTGAACGCCGTGGACGGAGCGGAGGCGGATGTGCTCGACATGGTGGATTCGGTACTGGACCGAACCCGACCGAAAGGAAATCACCTTCAGGTCATGTGATCACCCATTAAATCGCGTGTCGTCATCGTGTCTCGCGCGCTATCCTGGTATCCAATTGGCCACCATGTCGGACACTAAATGGAAAGGCTATGCGTGCGTCCACAGAATCCAGCACGTCGTGTTCTGACGTCCAACAGAATCTGCGACACCAACAAGTGGGATGATTTCAAATTAATCGACTTTAAACCAAAGACTCCCGGCGATTATGATATCGACGTCAAGATAGAGTACTGCGGTGTCTGTGGATCCGACGTTCACACCATCAGCGGTGGTTGGGGCCATCCCATCTTGGTACGCTCGTCCGTTCACAATACTCAATCTAACCGCCTTTAGCCGTTGATCCCAGGTCACGAAATCGTTGGACACGTCGTACGCGTTGGGCCCAAAGTCACCGAGTTCAAAGTAGGCGATCGCGCTGGTGTCGGGCAAGTCTCTCGCCTTGTACCTTTTCCTTAATCAACTTGGTCTAGTGCCCAGATTTACTCGTGTTTGAAATGCGAACGCTGTCTCTCTGACAACGAGTCTTAGTATGCTCTTTCTCTGTCCCCAGTCAACCGCTCACACAGCTGTAGTTGTCGCAATCTCGTACACACCTATGGCAGCAAATATCCCAACGTACATCCTTCATTTCTCCTTTATTCCTCTGACATCTGAATCATACAGGGCGAAGTCGCTCAAGGCGGTTACTCGACTGCTATCAGAGCTCACGAGCGATACGTCTTTCCTCTTCCAAGCCAACTCCCCTTGGAACAGATCGCTCCCATGCTATGCGCTGGACTCACCGTCTACTCAGGGCTCGTCAGGCACGGCGGGGGGCAAGTACTCCCTCTATCCACTTCTGTGTACACTAACACCTCTGTATAGCCCTGGAAAGAAGATTGGTATCATTGGTATTGGAGGATTAGGGTCCGTTTTGTATCTCCGTTCTCGCGTGTGCTCACCTCGAGCCTAGACACTACGCCATTCAATTCGCTCGTGCCCTTGGTGCCGAACAAGTCGTCACATTCTCTCACTCTGCCGACAAGGAAGCCGACGCCAAAGAACTCGGCACGACGCATTTCGTCAATACCAACAATCCCGATTTTGCCAAGGACTGGTTTGGGACCTTTGACCTTATTCTTGTACGCGTAAATTGTCATTTTGCTTTACTGGCTTGCTGATGTACAACGACAGTGCACGACGGACGTTTCGCAACATATGCCATTGAAAGATTATTTATCTATGCTGCGCGTTAATTGTCGGTGCATCATGCTCGCGATGCCTGATGAGCCTTTGCCGAAAGTGACTTCCTTTGGTGGGTGCCAGCCTCGGCTGTATGTGCAGAACTCATCCGTTTTCAGATTTTGCTCTAAATGGGGTATTGTTGGGAGGTCTTCATATGTACGTGGTTTGCTTGTGTGTGCGGACATTGACTGATGATTGTGGGACAGTGGGAGTAAGAAGGAAGCGCTGGCGATGTTGGACTGTGCGGTTAAGAATGGGGTGAAGAGTTATATTGAGATCTTACCGAGTAGGTCGAGCGTCGTTATCATTTTGGTTCGAGTTGACGTGTCGATAGTGAAGGAAGCTGGGAAGGCGGTTAAAGATGTTAAGCATAGTCGGGTTCGGTACCGACATGTTTTAAAGTGAGTCGTGTTGGTTATTATTTGAGATTTGTGCTGATGGGTTGTGTAGGAATGATATTGAATGTTGAGTGGTGGAGCGACAATTCGAATCACGGTGTAGCATAGGTTACGAGGTTGTACGTTTTTGCAAGTGAAATTCTGTTGGACGTTTAGCACAACGGTGGGCGTGTATGTAGCGTACGAATAAATACATGATTAATTAAGGGAAGACGGTTACAAGTGGAATCCTCTTGCGTTCACCTGATCAACAAGGCCCACTTGGAGTATTTTCCAAAAACCTTGTGTGTGGCTTCAACGGGTTTGACCCGCTGCTGCTACATCTGAGTTGGTGTTGTCGGCGTCACCGTCTCTCGTTAACGTTGGCCTGCTCTGTTCGAGAGGCCTCGGCACCTGATGCCATGGTACATGGTTCGCAGGTTCTTGAAGCGTTTCTGCCATGATACGACCGGTCTCTGCAACGCTTGGGGAATGACACTTGTAGGAGCCTCTAGCGCTGTGAAAAGAACTGATAGCGAAAGAAGAACAAATACACGACGGTACAATAATGCTAGCCGCGATGTAGAGAGGAGGGCTGACAAAGATGGTCAAACACGCACACAGAGCGAATAATCTGAGATGGACTATCATGAAAAGCATTCCAGTGCGCATAGTCAAAGAAAGACCTCCCAGAATGCCTGCCTGTGCTTTCCGTTCAATGAACTAGCATCGCTCGTTCGACTTTCTGATGTCCACGTATTCGTCATGTCCGGAGTGGAGAGAACGCGACGTTGTGTATGGACCTAGGATGAAAAGCCATGATGGTCCGTCTGAGCACGACTGAGAGGGTAGATTCCTGTGCTCTTTCAGGTTTCGTGGACGGATTCCCGATCAACAACCAACCGAATGCAATCCCAGCAAACCATTCCAACTTCCACCTCCCATCATCCACGCATCGGTCCGAATGCAAGAGGGACGAATTCGAGTTTGGTGTTGACGAGGTATTCAGAATGACGAGCGATGCATTGGACGACGAACCAAGATGTTTGGAGGACGAGGATGGCCTTTGCGAGCAAGTCACCTGTAGGAGCATACCTTGGAGTCGGTGCCGGCGTTGGGTGTGTCCCAGAAGTCACCACACGAGTGGATGAGGCCAAACCTTATTGGAATTCAATCCATTTTCAATTGAAGATGTTGACAAAATTGGACTTACTCATCGGGATGCACAAGGCAAATAAGTTATTGTCAGGGCAAATGCAATAGGTGAAGCTGAAGAAGTGGTTCCTAGCCAGAGACCTGGAAAGGGAACGGAGGGTCCTATGGCGTCCATGGTTACATTGATGTTGGGGAATGGCAATGCAGCAGCAACACGTCGTGTCGCGTTCCCAATCCATCGTCATGCCCGCTGGGTGCTATACCACCCAGCACCGTGACCGACACTCCAACGATCCAAGATATGAATCTCGTATGCAGGACACACTGCAACATGTTAGGTTTGGGGAATTTAGAAGCTTCAAGGAAGCCAGTTGGTGAGGGTACGTCAAAGGCCCTTGGACAAAACCCAAATTGCAAAGTTTTAGTCGCGTTCCCACGAACCCGTAGTGACTGTCATATCGTAGCGAACAGTAATTTGATTATCTGTATCAACGTGACGCGTGATTCCAATCCCGATGTCTGCCGTTACCGAAGAGGGTGAGTGATGAAAGGGTCGAACATTGCATAGATGTCAAGAACACAGTCAAAGTGTGACAGCGACAGATGTGTGATCGAGGATGATACACCATGATGAAAAGTCGTGCGTGTTCAGTTCCAACAGCACAGCATGTAAACCCAGAGAACACTTACGCTTTGGCCTGTAATCCATGCTGATTCCTTGGCCGCCAAGAACGATACGATGTTCGCAATATTTTCTGGTGTCCCCATTCTTCCAAGTGGAGAGGCTGCTTTCAGCTAACAAACGAAATTTGCGCTTCGCAACTCGTCAGTGGACATCTGATGGAAAACGCACTTGGAAGAAAGCTCCCCGAGCGTTAATGGAGAATAGTTTGTCCCATTCTTCAGCAGTAGCTAAGCGAAGGCGAGGTATTGTTAGCATGCGAAAGGGATCAAGGGGAGATATAAACACACTATTGGTAACAGCCTTACCAATGCAAATTCCAGCATTGGCTACCATCTTCATTCAAGCGTCAGGACCAAGACAGAGAATTTCGAACGGGATGTACATACCACATCCAAACCACCCAAATCTCTAACGACCAAGTCCACCATATCTTTGACTTCCTTCTCTTGTGATACATCGGTGTGGTTTCTCTTCCTAATTTCTGGATTTCTTTCACGAGGCTTTCGAGAAGGTCTTGATGCTCCAAGAGGTTATTGGCTGCAACGTCGAATCCATCTTGAGCGAGACGAAGCGCGATTCCTCGGCCAATGCCCTGAGCTGCGCCACAGTAACGAGAGCGACACCTTTAGAAATAACTCTGGGTGGTTGTGGATGCATGTTCAATTGTGTAGGCACAGAGTGATCAAGATCACATTACGAGGGTTTTGTACTATACTTTCAGGAGCTTATAAATGACATCTAATCTGAAATCAAAAATGAGAATTTCTTCGAAAGATTTTCGAGGGTCTAAAACTCGACATTCTGTGACAGCCAAAAATGGCAAATACTATTTAATCTTTTCTTCAGTCGGAAACTTGAATTTTAGACGCTCGAAAACCTATCGAAGAAATTCCCATTTTTGATTTCAGATTAGATGACATTTATAAGCTCCTGAAAGTACAAAACCCCCGTAGTGTTCTTGATTGAAGCCAAAGTTCCGTTTTCTTGCACCCACGGTGTACGTGCGTCTATTCCGTTTCTCACATGTCAACATTACTCACCTCGAGGAAATCAAATATGGTGTCGCGCCACTCAGTTGCACCCCTACTGGTGTAGGCCGTGACCAGGGTTAGGGTTGCGTGAGTTTGGGGTAATTACTTACCAGACACCAAATTTGACCGATTAGTAATTGCTAACCGGCAAGTTACCTCAGGCCTTGGTGAGACAGGTTAGTTACATCAACGTGACGCGCCTTCATGAACACAGCAAAAAAGTAATGACACTGCGGTAGTTGAGAACGAAAATCAACCATAAAGTGCGAAATAAAACTCTTGTATATACTATATATTGCGGGCGTTGATAGCAAAGATTTGGCTGGATTTAATCTGGAATTGATACATTATATATTCTTTTCGCATCATATTTCATGTATTAGTTCTCAACTACCGCAATGTGAGTAGATCGACATTGAAGTAAAACCCGACCTGCTCCCAATGTCCTCGAAGTCCAAATCCATTGAAACCAACGATTTATCCCGACTTTCATATAAAACCTAAGTTAACATTTTGCCAAGCGAGGCAGGTTCTCTAGGACCGCAACCCGCATGCCAAAGCTGGCTACATCCTACTCAGATCACACCAATGGAGCATGATTAATTCATTAAGACTTGTATTCCGGCAGCTATCGCGCCCCCCTGAGCTTCTGTTTTTGTAATAGCATTAACAAGGATGTCCAGTAATTATCGGTTGGTGACATCAGCCTTCTGTTACATTGCGTTCTCTTGTAGTATGATTAAGCCAAAGGCTCACATAGCACAATGAGGGATTGTAGTTAACGTTTGAGACGGCATCTGATCGGCATTCCCGATTGAGTTTGAATTTCGTGAGAATCGAGGGTTCCTCGTTGGACCCCCCAAGTGATACCGGGCGTTACTACGTCGTATGACTTTAGACGAGTTATTGGATACGGCCCTGTCTAGCACGCGGCCAAATCCAAGCCCGACAAACATACGATGATTACAAACAATGCGAACGGTTGCAGGCTATTCCGTGTTCATGTCCCACGCGTCTGCGTTCGTGTCATTCAAGAGAAGGATTAGATGAATTCGAGTGGACTCTTTCCCTGCTCAGATAGATCGCTTCACCAGCGCGTCATGTCAAAAACTCAAGGTATATTCTCACCCTGAAATGACTCCCTTTTTATCGCCTGTTCGTATCTGACACATTGTCACTTGAGGCAACTTATAGAGAGGCGGCCTCATTCTTCACCTCCGTCCTCCTTACCCACAGTACCCAACTGGACACTGATCCCAATGATGTATATCACTCTCACAGGAACTCAAGGATGACTCAAATGTAGGGCTGATGCTCGGTCTTAATCTCAAATTGAGTTTATCCTACACTCTCTTCTCTTCGGATTGATGTACAATTTACTAGCTTCGTTTCAACCTAATCACGGGCTATTTAAGTAGAACATTAAGAGTCCAGAACTTTCCCATAACACTATAAGGTTTATCATGGAATGAATGGATAATATCTTCAAGCACTCCGCCTGTAGGCGAAGTGACATATTCTGCCAACCAGTGCTCATGCTCTTTGTTGCCAGCTCGTGTTAAATTGGTATAGCGCATTCTCGCAATGTGCAAAAACGCGCGAATCATTGAAGTATAATTAGCAAAAGATGATGGCTATGCCACCAAGCCATTCATCCTGTACATAGCCGTGTGTGCGAACCTTCCGGAAGATTGACGCTCTGCCTTCTGATGGCAATAATTAGCTGCCAGTTTTCTAGGCAACCACGCAATATTTAGACATCTGTGATGTAGAATAGATAAGTGAATGAAATGAAAGTAAAAAAGATAGGTGGATCTGGTTGGAGGACGTCGATTTATTTCTGGTCTTACAAGCTGCCGAGCAGCGTAGAAATTATGAAATTCAAGTCAGCTGGGTATCCCGATTGAGTGATTAAGCGGAGTATTTCATCTCTTTCCGACGTGAAAATTTAGGCCTTTAGGCATCGCCGCCGAGACGGTCGCTGTAGTCTCGACTATTGCCATTCATTGTCACCAGTGGTGTTCGACGGCGCCGCAAAGGCTTGCTTCAATATTATATCCTATCGCACGTTTCCGTGTTCACCTCATTATTACTGTAAGCTTGAGTCACACATCCGCAAAGGCTCCCGAAGCATGGTGTGGAATTTTTCATCAGATGATTTGTGAGGGTCCAATCTGCAGATGATCAATTAATTGCCTTGCTGGCTGTTTCATACATCCGAAAGCGTCGCTTCCACCCCCACTCGCTGATTGTACCTATCTTGCTATAGTTAGGCTGTAAATGTCTGTTCGGCAAATTCACTCACCGATATGCAGGTCTCACGGCTTACATGTATCGGTATACCTACTGAACACCAGGTACATGATGCTATTTTCTCCACGTGTACCATCGTGGATCAACATCCGTCATTGATAGAAACAGCCGGAAATGCGTTGTAGATGGTGAACGGCTTCCGAACATTCATGCACGTTGCAGGACAAGTACAATATTATCTTGGCATAACCTCTGTCAAGTCACCAACATCCATTCATGATCAGAAAGTTCCCCATGAGTCCTCTGACCCCATAATTGAAGGAGGTCTCGCCTCCCCACCTGCACTTTCTGGCCATTTCGTATACAATTTTCCAGAGATCCCGGATTACCTAAGAGATGAGAAAAGTAATAGGTGTCAAACCAGGCAATGCGCGTAGACCCATGGAATGTGGAAGTATGCAAAAGGCATGGGGCTCACCATGCTCCCTCGCGTTCCAAGTCAGTATATGAGCTCTTGGTTTCATGTGTACTTCCAGCAAGTCTTGCATATCTATACTACCATTCACTCCGTGAATGGTATATAAGGCGAAATTTTGTTTGTCCCCGCATCGTCCCGCATCGTCTCCTTTGTGTTTTTGTTCCACTGGCACGTTAGTTCAATCTTTGCCTTTCGTATCATTCAATTTTACTTCGAATATACCCCTCTGCAACGTTGTGTGCTTGTGAGATATCCGTCAGTCTAGATCTGAATAAATATTCCAACCTACTATCCAATCTAACATATGCTTTTGTACCATATCATCAATGCATTTATCATGAATGTACACACCGTGTCAGTGTTCACATATGAGCATATATGAACTTTCGCAACCCTTACTAAGTACTAAACCACATACACTGTTCTTCCCATGCCGTGCGAAGCACGGGTACCTGGCAGAGTACACTAGTGAATATTCGAATGCGTGTCACGCGACACGAACATCACGCGTCTGTCACGTCGCTTGTTGTGTGACGTGTGATACCTGTCCTTCCCAATGAACATGATGACTCCATGTTCGATATTTTAACTGTGAGTCGTGTTAACGGTACGTTGACAACAACCAGCTACACCACACGCTATGTAAGGGTCGGTCATGAGCCGAAAACTGCACTTTGAATGTGTATTGAATGCCCTCTGAGTGTTTCGTCCTGGTCAGCGGTCAATGTTAAGGTTCATATTTAGGGAGTTCCCATTACTTCTATCAAATCTCTGAATACGATGTACCCCTAGCTGGGCTAACGGCATTGTACTAACCTTCTTTTCGACGAGGCGTCATCAAGGCATCACCAAATCATCACCAGCTAACCCAATCGACCAGAAAACGCTGCTATGGCAGGTTTTGTTCGTACAGTGCATTCACATAGGTATCAACCTACATTTAATCCCACAGAGATTAAAAGCGATGACTTTGACCCAAGAAAATTGCGGAGAGCCAGCAGCCAGGCTCACGACGACTCCGTACCTCTCACTCTGGTGCCACCTGCTCGTGGAGAACGGTGCACATGGGCTCGAACCATTGTACCGCAATTGCAAGCTATGCGACCAACCAAATAACAAGGATAGCGTACGCATGGGCACATGGCGCACGAGGAACAGCTACAACGTGGCCTCAAAAGCCGCTCTTGCTCAGTTCTGTTACCTAGAATAGTACTAGTAACTCTAGTTTGAGCATTGGTGCGTCATAAACTGGTGTACCGAGTAATCTTGATCATGCATACCTGATAGATGAATTATCCGCGGCTTGACTGAGCCGTCGAATGTTACAGCACAGACAACTAGGTTCGGGGTGCATGCTACCGAGGGTTGTTGTTGATTTCGACCATGTTCAATTCAGCCGTTCACACATGGTGATCCCTGACAAGCAAGCTTTTTTCAAAACCTTTCCATTATCTGTCCACACGGATGCTTTAGAGTTGCACACCTGTATCCCCGCAGGATTGAGCAGCTGATGAGAGGGTTAAATTATCAGGTACAACTCCTTAGCAAAATATGCCCGCACTTAGCACCGGTTAAATTATTGTGCACCTAACGTGGGGGCGTTATTCCCAGGCTGATGATTGTAGAATGTCTGACAACTTAACATCTAGGGTAAGGTGACCCACACAGTTTGTGTTCCCTCTTCATAATCATATATCTGTACCATGTTAGTCTTCGGAGTCCTAGAATGGCTCGAACGGACCTAGAATAGAGGTTGAGGAAATTTCCTGCAGGCTGCATCTTTTATACCAGAATTGCACTGATAAATTCGGAAAATGTACTGGTGACTCACGGCACTGTCGGATCATCCTCGCAGGGAATAACGCCATCGATGTAAGACTCCTGCTAATGGCATCTTTGATGTGTCCAGCATTAATACATCTGCTTGATTTGGCTGCGACTTAATGAAGCTCACCGGTGTATGGGCATATATGAGAAGCCAACGCACAAAACATTTCCAACTCTCGAATATAACTATCTTGCAGGAAGCTCAGAAATCGATCATTACCAGGTCCGCAATGAAGCAAATTTCAATTAGCTGAGTATTAGCTACCTTTCTTATCAGCTCTGCTGTAGCAACTCCAGCTCCATTCACGTAAGTCCTCACGGACTCTTGGTGTTTAGGTGAACTGATGAAATCCTATTTTCCTGCTTTCTGCTACTCCACCCCCATGCAACCTGATCCTCTGTGACCAGACTGAAGCACCTGGAGAAACAGATGCCGGCACTACCACTTGCGTTACGTGGTGGCTCCCAGGTCCCACCCCTTGAAGGCTTACCAAAACACTATATGGCTCTTCAAGCTGACCTCACCTTATAGAATTTACGCCTTCATCCTTCCCATCCATTCCTAATCAATTTCTAAACCCTTGTTCCTTATTGCTACATTCATCACCGGTGTTTTGACTTCTTCACGTTAATTGGCTGGAAAAAAACGATATGGGACTACAGCTATTGCGCAGATGTAGAAAGTTAATCAGAACTCCAAACTCTTGTTTGGCGATGATAACCGTTCTTCACGACCGCTGCTCGGAGGTGGTATCACTTCCATGAGGAATAGAACGTCGATCCGCAGAGCTACGTGTGCTAACGCGCATGCTCTGTCTATTACAAATTACCACCGCAAGAACATTGACTGAAAATATTTTGAAGCGCTCGGGGACTTGCATCTCCATCACCTGGGTCAACTTTTGACCCATCGGTCTGTACGTCTTATGCTTCCCTGCCAAGTAAGTGCGACAGTAATTGCAGTCGATCGTATGCTCTTACTGCGGCACCGGCACCTCCAATTAATATCGCAGGTAATGGTAATTATCACCCCGTCGAGGTGGACGACTACGACCAAGAATTGATGGATGCGAAGCATATTTTGAGCCTGCCAATAGGACCCTCTTCAGTATGCCTATCTCACTATCAGTCTGATTAAGAAAATCAATCAAACTGCCGTTAGGGTGTCAGTATCCCACCACTGCTCGTTTACCCAGACGACACTCTTCAAGGAGGGTATCTGAACCCAAGAGTGTAGGAATGGTTTCGATCCGAGGTACGCTCAGATATGTTAAACGGACACCATAATTATTGATTCAGGGCCCTCGTGGCCCTCATAGTGAACGACGCTTGTACAGTTTTCCCATCTGCACTGATATTTTCCATTATGACAATAATATTAGATTGCAAACTCGACGTCATTCCCTGTCGTTCGATACGCGGTGTTAGCAATAATCTCCGTTCATTTAGTTTCCTAAGAGAGAACTTGAAGATCAGGACCAAATGCTCCAACTAAGCATAGTATCTGCCAAATCCCACCTCCGGAGACAATATTACATACCTGATCGAGAACGGTCCTGTCATGATGCGGAATATCGGAGGGTGGAGATAAACCTAGCAGAACATAGCTACGTAATGAGGTCGTAGACTGTACTATTGTTTCAATTCGGTGCTGGCGCTTCCTTGTTTGCTATTAATAGTCTAACGCGAACGCATCTGTGAGGTCAAGCGACTTCCACCAACACGGGGATAGCTCTATAAAAGTGGAACTCATAGACTGGGTATGAAGCATACACAAGCAACAATATCCAGCCCCGAGAGACAATAGAAACCCGGATAATGCGCACCGGCACGGCCTGAGTGCGGATGATGATGATAAAATCATTGGCTATAGCTATGCGGGTGTAAAAAAAGAACAAGCAGCATGAGGGTTGTTTCCTCGGAGGACCTGACCGCATCGTTCGTATCAGTTCATAATGCAGATACCCAAGGTATCAAATCGAAATTGAATAGATTAGTTAGAGCGAGGGTTCAGATTACTGGAGCAGAATTGTGGCAAAACCTACCTTCAAGATGCCCGTTATCGTGCGAATAATGCGTGCCGGTTATATTTCCCAGTTATGGATGCATAGAGCAGCCCATAGCATCGTGAAAGAAGACTTCGCCCCTACCAAGAAGGTTAGGAGAAAGGCGATAACAGCATTGTGTGACGCTTTGAATTCGTCCATCTTGCCGTTGTGTCACGCTTTGGTATGGGTTAGATATATTTATTATATTTATTGTAATCGTTCCGAGATTATGTGTGATTGGGGAAAGGATAGGATAAGTCAAGAGAGGAACAGGAGAGCCCGCAGGGTGTGATGGGGCTGTACAGTACGAAGGCAAATCCTAACCTGGTCGCCGTGGAGGCTCATAATCTACAGGGAGGTGGGTGGGTAAAAAGAAAATGGAAGGAGTAGGTATCAATATAGTCTAGAAGGAAGGAGTCCGAGGATTATGTAGGAGTTATAGGGTTCCGCACGGCAAGAAATGACACCTCTCACGAGGTCTTTCATACAAGCTAGTTGGAAGCCTGCAGCTCCACGAAGACGCGAAATAACTCAAGCTTGATTGACATTCGACAAGCCGACAAGAAGGGAGATACGGGACGTGCACCAATGGTATGCAGGACAAAAATGCCATAGAAATCAGAGTCCTCCTGATGCATGGGAACACATTTTGTGGGTGCTTGTAAGCTTAGGGGTCAAGGGAGACTTTTCCAGCCGATGAGCGCCAAGCGCTAGGGTCGGGTGAACTTTTGTCTCGAGCCGCTCGGAGCGAAGTCCCGAGCTATTTTCTTCACATTGATAGTGGGCATGGGACGTAAATGGAGAGAGGCGCGGAACAATAGTGGATGAGCTGACTGTTTCCAACAATCCCTCCGCCGCCGGATCCCTTTTCCCATGCTCCTCTCCATATGATTCTAAATGCCTGCGAGACCTTCCATCATCTTCACTAAACGTTAATATCTTAATCACACCATTCCACACGTTAGGCAGCTTTCTTCCATTGATTCGATCCATTCCCGAGGCCAGTACCATTTTTCCGGAACAGCATCGAAACCCTTCCCCCTTTCCTGAGCAACCACGCCTCCAGCAAACAAGCAAAACAAACCTGTTGCCCATGAACTACGCATAAGGCTTAAATGCACCTTCTCCTGTCAGGATGAGGGATGGTTAGTATCCCCCCTTGACACCCTTTTCCAAGATGACATTAATTTGCTCTGCAGTGTGCCCTGTCTTACCGGGTTCGAGCTAACCTGGAACAGCCCTTGCGGGAGAGTCATTGAGCATGGTACTGCAGCCAAATCGGGCTGACCTGGAACTTTCGATGGTGTTCCCTAGATTTCCGATAATGACTATAATGGGAACGCACATCAGTGCAAACAGGTAGGATAACACACCTGAATGATACAGTTGTCTCCACATCGCCTCGATTGATGTAACACGCTGACCACATCGTTGGGAAAGATCAGGCTATTCTCGAGAGAAGACCTATTCTTCCACCTGGAGCACATGCGCGTCCGTCGGGTTACATGTGAATCGGTGTTATCAATCTTTTCGGTTTACGGCGGGTAATGCACAGGCCAAGCGCTCAGGCATTCATTTGGTATTCCAGAGGACGAAATAGTTGTTTGTACACTCTCAATTTCCACAAGTCGGATCATATTCAACTTTCATCACCGTTTTCGCACTGGTACTGATGCCCAGCAACAGAAGCTCTCCATGATTGGGAAGTAATTGAGGGTCGCGTCAGCAACCCTTGGATTGGGACAGATCACAACTTTTCGTCTTTGACTATATGGCGTGCCTGATGCTTTTGATGTACAAGAGAACATCCATACCAGTTTTCTCATTCGAGTGTTTATTAAGGTCGGTCAATTGCGACAGACCTTGTGCTGGGCTCTTTCGGGAACTTGAAAGAGTAGCAAGGTTTGATTGATTGCTTCGATAACCGAAGTCACGAGCTTACAAAATTTTTAGTTAACCGGAAAGCGCCAGGTTGTGTCTAGACCTCCGATATTACATGGGGATGAGTTGCAGAAGATGTAATTGGCGTGAGTTCAGCATGGGCGATTCCCAGGACCTGTCAACAACATAGAAATGCCTGTACTTGGACTGCCACCGTTGCAGTTGTGCAAGGCTTCTGACAGTCAATGTCACTCGCCTTTTCCTAATGAATTTTTCATATGCTGGCACAAAATTAGACCATATCAGAATAATCAGATTGATTCGTGACATACACTTGGGACCGAATCGCATAGCCCTAGCAAGGGTGATGCAGTGTTTTTCCCTTGAATCAATGGGCACAATGCTCTCAAATCCAACACGAAACCAACCAACTTCAATAACATAATATTTAAGAAGTATCATATGAGAACATAACAGGTCTTTGAGCAAGTTGTGACAAAGCAAATCAAGATACGACCCACCGTATCCGGTGACTTTGAAGAGACCGACAAGAGGACCATCCAGTCGGTTACGGCAAACGACGAAGAATGGAGGGCTTGTTACGGGAAGATCGCGGAGCATTAGAGGGACGCCACGATAAGCTGTTGACGTCCGGTGAATGACCATAGTACCGACTGACATTTCGGAATATAACGTCCGAGCACTCCAGCACATAGTGACCTGCATGTGCTGCATTCGCGCTCCATTTTATGTCCCGCGAATCGGACATCAATCGCTCGTGTTGAACGGACCGACAAATCTAGCTGCACACCACAGAAAACAGGATCATGTTGCCCCACTCCAAAAGCGCCCCATCAGCACCTCATGTATTCCCGAAGGTGGTGCATGACGCAGAATGAGGTCAAAGATTGGATCAATGCATTCGTAGAGAATCGGCAGGAAATAGACTCCCGCGTGGCGACATGAAAAATTGATAACTCCAAGATCTGCCATCCCGCTCATGAAAATGTATATCTTCTTGGGGTATGTTTAATCAAAATCCGTGAGAAATCGATCGCAAAGGGGCATGGTCGCTCACCGTGGTCCTCGGTGATCATCACTAATTTATGCATGGAAGCTCCAATGGGGCGAAGACGCTTTCATAGTAAACCTTGGCTGGTATTCATGGGTATACGACATTAAGAAGTCAAATTCTCTGCTTGTAGGTGATAAGATGGACGGATGACAGCCTGCTCGTTAACTGCTTGGTGATGGGAACCAATGGAGATCGGATTGAACGGTACCACGCATGATCTACGTTGAACGTCCGGTTCTCAGGGTGTTTGAGTCTCGATTAGTCATAGCCTTGACTTCTCGGAGAAGTGAGACGAAGTGAAATGTACTCTACAGCGACCTTCGAACACATGGTGCCAAATAGCCGAGCTGTGTCACTCGGGCCCAAGACCTCCACCCTCACCGATCAAGTCAATATACCTTCAGTATCGCCTCACTGCGGAAGCGACCAGGTGGCGATGCCATTGCACCCGCGCCTCCCATCGCACTCCAAATGAACTCGCTTCAGGCATTGATGGCAATGGGTTTCCTTGACTTGCCAATGAAGGAAAGGCGAGGGACGAGCAGCCTTTGTTCGACGTACGGTAGAAGACAATGCCATCCGAGTACCTCACAGGGATACCCTTAATTGAGGTGACGCGCACTGTAAACGCCTGTGGGTGCAAGTAATGTTCATCGCGCTGTTGGGATTTGGGATTACGCTTTGAGCAGTTGGAGGATATTCCCCCTTGTTTGCGTCTGGTTGTCCTTATGGCTTGTTTAGCAGTATGGCGCTTTATTTGATACCCACCTTTATCACCCTGAAGTGCTGGAGCTGTTGCCTTAGTACCATGTGCGCGGGCAAGCTTACGAGGTAATCAATGGTGAGCATTGATAGTCGGTCTATATTTTAGCCCTTTCCAAGGGCCATTCAGGAGCACCTATTCCTCTTATTTGGCTGTCACAGGCGGCAAGTTCACTCGACTAATAAATGCGTAACTACGCTCCATAAGCATGTCATTCTCACGCGCAATGCATTCATCAACACCACACCCCATTTCAGTTAATTGACATATAGACACAAGTCCCTCGTTAGGAATTTAGGATACCGATAGCCGGTCCCATTTACTCCGCCCCAAAGGCGTTTATCCCGAGCGGTTGCAGCATACGACCCTCGTGCCATCAACTACACACAAAGCAGTTACCAAATGGCGACAAATTGAAAATACTCCTGCATCCCCATGCCCCCCTGTCCCGATCACTCTCATGGGCGAGAAAGAAGCCGATGGGCGGGGTGCCTCGCGTCGTGAAGCTCAGGTTCACAAGGTTTTTCTACCCTCCACAATAAAACGCAGGCTCACCATCGGAACTTATTCACCATCAACATTACCCATGGTTGACGCCATGCCATTCCCTCGTGTGAGGGGAAAAAAATCGCTTTGGCCTTTAATTCTGTGAGCGGTACGGAAGTCCGCCGATTTATAGCTGCGTAATGGCGTAATGGTTTCGCCCTATACATCTTGTTGGAATGCAAGTCTATTGTCCAAGATATCTAACCCTGCCCTAAGTCTGGTGAATGCATTCTTTCGGTGCCAGTAGTCATGTAGCTATGCCGAATTTGGCCTGCAAGAATCTGCGCTGCAATGTTGGGAACCGACGCATTCTCCGCCCCCCCGTTGTATGGAGATGTAAACCACAATTTATCTCACCATTGATGAGTGCTACTTATTGTATGTTTCTGCATTTCAGAAATGGCGCCCCATTGTTATGCAGGTATTACGTACTTGCCAGACTACATCTAGAAGGACAATAGCAAGGATAATGCAAGACGGCCAATGCTAACGTCTGGTTGCTTTGCAAAAGTTGGTAAGTTATTGGTCAGAAATAAGCACGCCGAGGCTTCACCCCGTCATTCTTCTTCAGGGAGCCAAAAGGAGCCGACAAGACCTGAACATGATGCGGGTGGTAACTTAAAAAATACGCCCTAAGACAGGAACCGAGGATCAAGTGTAGATCATATGCCCGGCTTTCATTTCAACGCATTCAATAAAGACCAATCGATCTTAACACAGATCTGCAGGAAAAGAAAAAGAGAAAAAGGAGAGTGAGGCGTATACTGTAGCCGATGCGGCGGACTTATTGAGTGAAAGAATAACCCCGTGGATGTTAAATGACTTATCTATGCGGGGTACGTAAATTTTAACGGTGTACAATAAATAGTCTGGAGGCCATATGTTCACCACAAAGTGACTTTCACGCACCCCCCATAGATGCAATCAAAGGGCACTTCGGACATACTTGTCACCACCTCAAAAATATATACTGTGGGTATGGATCAACGAGCGCCAACAGGACCCCGGAAAATCTAGGTAGAGGTCTGGTCCCGGAGGCGGGGTTCATGTCCGGACGGAAATTTTCGGTCATGGACTGAATGTCCGGATTTTTCGTCGCATTGCACCTAGCATAGGCCGGCAGAGCCCTCTGATGTCCGGATTGTGTAATCAAACCCGGAAAATCAAAAAAAAAAAAAAAATACTGAAAAATTCCCCAAAAAGTATTGGATGGTATATTGCGACACGCTTTACAACAAGCGATAAGACAAATCTACGAGCCCCTCTCAGCTTCCGCGCCTTGGCGCTTCTTGTAGCGCTGGATAGCGTTCTTAACTGCTTCAACATTGGCTCCGAGCCAAATCTTCTTCGTGTAGATGCAGCTTGTTATTGTTGTGATCTGGCTTGAAATACAGCAAAGGTAAGAAAGTGATCGAGGGGAGAGGTGCATATTGGACACATTGCACGGTCGCTGTAGCGCGCGGAAGAGGTGGCCGTGGAACTGAGCAAAGACCTCAACCATGTGCATGAGGTATCGTTGATTGACCCGGTCACGGGCAAATGCTTTGCACCCCTACTACTCGTCTTTGAACTCATAGCAATGAGTACATCAGAGTCTCTATGAGCCCGAGGATTCAAGGATCAGCGTAGACTCACCTCTACAAGCAACAATATCAGATTGCACGAACACAAGACCAAATTCCCCCGTTCGAAGTGGCCAAACTTGTGAGACCCCCGAGCATGAGGGACCTTAGCTTTCTGCATGGCATCCTCTCGACGGTTTTAAAGCTAATTGAGATGCATGTGTGATTCCATAAATCAACCAAACAGACTAAAAGCCCAGACTTACGCTCGAAGCAGTTAAACAAGCTACTATGGCTGCGCATTTGACCAGGGGTAGGACTCGTAGTTGTTTCATAATCTCCAGCAGAAAACTGATGCCATCTGCCGTCTCTCTCGTATCCAGAGATGATGCAAAAAGCCTTGTGTTACTGAGGTTCGAACATGAGACATTGGATATCACCACAGGCAAAAAAAGCTGCATGAACACGAGGCTCGCGTCCAAACACATGAAACCACAGCGCATTATCGAACTCATCAACCTCACCTGTGTCCGTTTTGGTATCTGTCAATGCACATCGCATCCTCGGCATGTCCGGAACCTGCGGTACGGCCCAAAGACGCGTTTTTTGTCCGACAAAAGACGCAGGATTTCGGCCCCAGAGGAGCCAAATTTGTCCGAAACGGGATCAGAGCTTCACCGAGATTTTCCGGGGTCCTGCGCCAACGCTAGCGGCTTCCCCAAAAATCTCCATGCGTTCCTTAAGTGGTAACGTATCATAGTCACATACAGACATAGATAGTCCCTGCGTCGGGTAAGTGCTCTCACCGCAATACCCGGTTCTCAAACGCCGGTCGGGGGACGCCACACGCAAAGGCACGCATTGCTTCTCCCGGCCGTCAACGCTCTCCCAACCATCATCCTAACAAGTGAGCGCAATGCGGAGAAAATTGTAACGACGGGACGCCGCAACTGTTAAGGACCCTGTTTTTTAAACTTGCCCATCAGGGTGTTGACCCTCAAGCCTATCTCGACGACCGAATTTACCTTATGTCTATGAGGCAATAGGAAAAAACCCACTTGTGTTTCTCAATGTCCAAGAGGAATGTCACCGAAGCAATGGCCAATTCTACTAGGTGACGGAAATTCATGTGGCTCATTTTGACCTATCTTCGCCTTTTTGAAGTCAGTTTCGGAGGAAGATGTCGTATACGAGACACTCATTAGTCTTCCCGCCGCTGTCCCTTGCAGGCGTGGGGGTGCAATAGGAAAAGATGTATGATGTAGGCGAGATCTGAAGACATGGTTGCTGGACGAAGCGCAGATCCCAGTGCCAATATCAGAAAACAGCGAGGGTAAGCAAAAAGCCGTACAAGAACAAAAGGCTAGGTCTTGGCATGCGAAGCTTCACCTACGCATAACACGGAGATATCAGAGGTCCCCCGTTTATGAGATTAGCCGATGCAATGCCACGCCCGCTTGTGCGTTAGATAGGCGGCCACTGGAGCTGGGTTTCTAGAAACTTAGTCCGGTAATCTACAATGATGTGATCACACAAGCAGTGCATAATATCAACAAATCATCCTTGGGATTTCAAGAGTCCGAGTCTACTAGAGCTAGATACATGAGACATACTGTTCGAGTTTTCTAACGAGGCGCATCAGAACGAAAGCAAAGTGGGGGGAGATGAGTGGTGGACAGGGGTAACCGCGGAAGAGCGATGGATGTGTGAAAGGGGGTGGGGATGATCGTGAGGGTTCGTGAATAAGATGAATAAAAATACATAGGTCGGATAATAAACAAGATATGCGATGGATCAATGAATAGGAAGATGTTCATATCTTGCAGAAATTGACGCTCAATTGAGCTCTTCCGAATGGATAGACGCCCTTCCATGAATTGACCTTGGACCTGCATTCGGTCAAAGAAAGCTTGATGTCGGCTAGGATCGCGCGGGCAGCTCCAAGATCGGTAACTCTACCACTTTCGATTTCCTCTTTAGAACTCTATTGCGGGAACAAAGATATCCAGAAAAGTCGTTAGGGAAAGATAGGAGAGGAGAAAAGGTAAAAGGTAAACTCACCTGGACGGCCTGTCCAATGTCCGCGTCCAGTGCAATCAATGCATCCATCATTATCCCCTCGGATTCCCATTGGAAGTCCATAATTGTTCGGACCGTAGATGCAAGTAGACTTAGACTTGAGAAGCCCAGGCCTGCGCCGTATAGAGACCGCACGCGCTTCAAGGTTTCATAGAATTGGGGGGTTGGGGTGACATAACGACCATGTTTTGTAAATAGATGGTGGGGAGCGGAAATGGGTTTGGTTTTGAGGGTTGATTGGAGTTGTGTGCGGGCGGAATTCGAGAAACATGTGGCGAGACCTGGGGGCCCCGTGGCTAACATGTTCCGCACGATGGCGCGTAAACTGATGTTTCACATGTGTTAACGAGATAGCACCGGTAAGACAAAAAAAATATGGTCGTACTCGTCTGTTGTTGCATTTGCTATGCAAGTGTCTACCATCAGGTTGCTGGATAGGAAGAAAGCGATGAGTCAGGGTAAATATTGAGGAGTGATATGATATGTAAGTAAAGCTTACACATGGCCAAAAGTTGCAGCATCTGTGGGGGCATGGGTGGTGATGGCGGGCATGGGAGTGAGGAGTAGTACAGGTGAAAGTCAGAGTGGAGAGCTGGTTTTATAGTCAGCACGAGCTGAACAGAGTGGCAGGGTTATCGCGTCACCAGATCCAAACCTACTCTGTCACCCAATTGAGTTTCATTTCATTCCATATAATTATTTTTAATTTGCCGGTCTGCATTCTATTATTTTTGGTAAACATATTTTATAAATAATTAATTTGAATCAAGATTAGCTATCGGTATGTTGCTGGAACACCGTCTGAATGTCCTTCATATCGCGAGTTGCCAGTCAAACAACTCACCTTCGCTTCTCAACTCCAGGTTTCAGGTGAGTTTTACCCTATAAAATGGCTGACCCCCTCCGACGGCCACAAGTCCCTACCGCCCCATAAGTCTTCCTCAGCCAATGACGTTCGCTGCCGACACAACAAAACAGTCTGCCGCACATGAATCAGTCTCCATAGGTCCATTCACAACGTCTCGTGTCTGGACAGGTCTATGGCAACTTTCTAGCCAGGCTTGGGGGAGTGCCCCTCTTTATAAAGTTGATCAGGCAATGCACAATCATCTTGACGCAGGCTATACAGCATTTGGCAAGTTACCATTCCGTCAATCACTTCGACCCTTTCTCATCTCTCCGTGCAGATATGGTAGGCATATGCCAGCGCTTTCTCAGGCCAGCTTTCGTTACTTAATACTTTCTCTTTGAAATGCCCGCGGGCCATCCAGGGTGCGCTCTACCTGCACGTGTACCATTGACGAGGTCGTTGAGTTTCTATCCTTAGCTGACCATTACGGAAGTGCAGAACTCATCTTCGTATGTTTTCCATTTCCTCTCTGATTCTAAGACCGTCTAATTCCATATCCCTCAGGGTCAATTTCGCTCTTCGCTCCCTGATCCAAAGAGAGTGATTGGTGCCACCAAATGGTGCATCTTTCGAAATATTACACCCACGGAAGAAATTGTGCGAGCCGCTGTTGAAGAACGTTTATTCCGAATGCAGTCGGAGCGGGTCGATTTACTCCAGGTAGATATATTCCTGCCAATCTTGTTCCCGGTCTGCAATATCTGCAAGCAAAATTCTGGTTTTCACTCCGGAAACTTTCTTTCTTACCTCAGCCTCAATTGGGCCTCTTTGGACCTCCTGATGGCCTGTCCAATCTGGGGACTTTTCAATGATGGCTGATATTAATGCTATTCGGATGGGGCTGACCTCGTGTCTACTCTCTTTTTAGTTTCATTGGAACGACTACAAGGATAAGGGTTACCTGACAGCACTGCGAATTCTGCATCGGTTGCGAAATGAAGGACTAATCAGCGCACTTGGGTTATGTAACTTTGATTCGGTGAGGACGGACGAAATCTGCACGCAGCTGGGCCCTGGTGTGATTGTCACCAATCAAGTGCAGGTATGATCAATCTCAAGTTATCTTACCTAGCTTCATCGTACATCCCATCATATCCATCCCACCTATCCCTATTTTGTCAAACACAACTCAAAACCCAAATCTGATCACACCCTTTCTTTTCCGGAATACTTGATGGTCCATCTCTCCGTATTCTGCACATGACGTATGAATCCCTCATGACCAGTTTTCAATCATCGACACACGTCCACTTCACGGGATGGCGGATGTCTGCCAAAGACACGGTCTAAAAATCCTCGCTTACGGCACCCTTGTGCGTCTATTTTCCTTCACCAGCGCTAAAAATATCATTCGCCTTTTAAAAAACTTTCAAACAGTGTGGCGGTTTCCTGTCAGACGATTGGTTAGGAAAAGCACAACCAGATTCATATGGATCAGAAAAACCACTTACTCCCTCACAACGAAAGGTGCGTGTGTTGACCGTACGACCACCTCTCCTCGGCCACCCTTCTATCTCCCGAAACTCCATTTATTGATTGATTTTTTCCTGAATAGTATCTTGATGTCATCATCGGAGCTTGGGGTACCTGGGACCTCTTCCAACGTCTCCTCTCTACACTTCGGGCAGTCGCAGATCGTCATGGAAGAAGTATCTCGAATGTAGCCATACGTTGGGTGCTGGATCATCCATTCGTAGGTGCAGTACTTGTAGGTCCGTATATCCTCCATTCAGCATGATCATTTCCTCCTATCGTGTGGCCCGGTGGGTTCCCTCATGGTCCAAACCACGTCACTACCTATCGACCATCGTCCTTCTATCAGCCTATATCCGCATTGTTCCCTTTTGTTCTTTCCATCGCCGTTCCATCTGTCCTCAGCACCACTTTAATCCATCCGTTCGGTGTTCAAAGAGATAAACGACGACTTACCGTACCCTCGATTTCCCAGGTGCTCGTCTTGGGCTGAGTCAACGGACAGATGATAATCAGCGCGTCTTTGGTTTCCACCTGACGCCTCAAGATCATGCGGAAATTGAGGCTGTGCTGTCAATCTCGAAGAGCCGGACCATTATCACTACCATGGGTGATTGTGGCGCTGAATACAGAAACCCTCATGGACATGATTAGACTTCGCCGTTCATTGACACCCTCCACACCCCCGTTTCCGTTCTCTCTCTCTCCTCCATCAAATACAACGTACATTGCTCCATTATCACATGCAAGGTTTCTCTTGTCCTCTGTCCTGGGTTATTTTCTTCAAGGGGGGGACATTACGCATAGCATCTTCGTTCGCTCTTTCGTGCACCAGAACTGTTTTTTTCTTTTTTTTTCTTTTTTTTTCTTTTTTTTTTTTTTGCTGTCTGTGACTCTCGTTCGTTAGATATCTACACTCTGCACGATTTTTTGTGGTCGTCGATGGACCTGTATCTTGTTCTTTGTCCTGATCAACGTCCTTTCTCCTTTGCCTTTTTGTGTACATGTAGCAAGTACTACGCATCACAATATTCACGTCATCGAGCAATCAAAGATACCCCGCTTACGCCACTGGACAATAGTCCTTATTCTTTCCCCGCAAAACCCTCGGAGCCCGGGAAACTGACGTATCGCCAAACCTTCACGAACAACATAATGGATAAATGAATTTGCTAAATTCACGCATTCACGTTTATTGTGGTCGTTTATCCATGTCAGTCGATGCAGAACGTCAACGAAGAACATGTCGTCAAACCAACACGAGGCAAAACACGTACACATCAGCTCACGGTCAAGTACTTCTCACCCAATGAGCATGTCCCAAAGGGTAATAAAAGAATAAGCCTAAGCGATGAATTGAATGGGATATATCAAAAACAGCGGATCGCGAGAAACCTTATTTTACACATGCGATAATGGCTACATATATGGTTAGTATCTACCCCTTTCGAAACTGATTTCCTAATCCTGGAAGTATATGCTCGAGAGATGTGGCGATGAATTGGCAAAAAGTCAAACGTCTAACATGAAAACACGCAAGTGCGAACGATGCAAGGGTGTAAAAAAAAAACCGACTAAACGAGCTGAGCGCTGAGCGCAGAAACGTTGAAAGCTGAGTATCGCAACAACAAAAGAAAACGGGAACGTTAACAACCTTGCACGTAATCCCCAAAAAGCCAAGACTAGTCCCAATCATAACCCGACAACGTAACTATCCCCCTCGCTCCAAAAAAAAAGGATGAAAAGGATGAGAAAGGGGGGGGGGGAATGCGCAATCAAACGAAAATTAAAGCTTGCTCGTCAAAGCACTCATACTCCCATTCGAACCCGCCGACCCAGAAAGTCTCTGTATCGGGGACAGCTTCCTCTTGACATCCCTCAAGATACTCGTCTTGGGATGCCAATCCCTAAACGCATCCCTCAACTCTGCAATCTCCGGTGAGAAGAAATATGATATCCGTTCGTCGGCTATTAGGTCTCGTAACACCCATGGGATCTACGAGAAAAAAGAATGGGGTTTTGCCATGAATATCAGGATGTTTTTACTTGGAAAATGAAACTTGAGTATTTGGTATTGGAGCGGTTTCCACCAGGTGGATGGATGGCCGGTCGTGATGGAAACCACACGGAATATAACCCCCCCAAAAAAAACAAAAAAAAAAAAAAGAAAACAGGGGTGCGCAAACGTACTTCATAATCATTCCGTTCACTCAACGCATCAAAATGTTCGACCGACAATCCAGGATGATGATGCCTCAACCCGTCATCCGTCAAGAACAAATAATTCACCGCCAACCTAAAAATAAGCCAAGACAACATGATCAGACAGGTCATGTGTGACAACCAAAGGAACAGAAATAGAAGAATACGAGGGTAACGTACGAATAAGTGGCCAATTCTTCATACGCCGTCGAGTGTCCAACCCCGTTAAGCGAACCCGCGGTGGCCTCCGACAAGAGAGTGATCAGCCCGCTATCCGAGAGCCCCGAATTCAACATGCGGAGTAATAACACCAAGAGGTTCGACAAGAAATCCGATGAGCTAAGGACCAGAAGCCGAAGCCGATGATGAGATGACACATCAATAACGCGTCTCACCAATCCCAAGATGGCGATCTATACTCACTGATAGGCGTCACCGTCGATATAAAGCGCTCTCAAAATCAAGGGATGCCTCGCTGCTGTGAACAAGCCCGAGTAGAGCGGCACGACTTGATCGTTCAACGATGCCACATACACCATCTTGATCTAATAAAAGAGGTTACACATCGTCAAAGTGAGAGTGCTTACTGAACACTTACTCCGTGATCGAAAACGTTCGTGAGCGCCTCCACGTATTCCTTTGACACAGCGCTCTCGGTATTCTGATATAAGAAAGGATATATCATCATCATTCTCTCCTCCACATCTGCACAACTAAAAGCACATACCTGAAACTCAAACAATTCCCTCGCAGCAGCGCTTTCGAAATACTGTTGAAAATCATTGAGTCACCCGCCCATGCATCATCTCGCAAACGGCGGCGTACATACCTGAATGTAAGGTTGAACGAGGGTGCTGCTACGAAGATACCGCAGCGGACCAAGGTGGATGCCACACAACGCCAGACAACAGACCTTTTGAGGTTTTCGAGGCGATATGGCTGCGGGACTAGTACCAGGACTAGATACACCACCTGGGACCAGAGGTTCAACAGGCATAGCCTCAAATCCCCCAGGACCACGACCACCATGATGACTGGTCAAAGTGACGATAAACCCATCCCGAATCAATCGATCCAATAGGTGCGTCGAAACGATCGACCCTTGCGAATGTGTAGCCACCAGAATAGCATCAGCGGCGTAAATATCCCTCATCCATTCTTCATTCGCCAAAAGACTCGAATAAAGCCTTCATGTGCGCACAAAACGCCCAAATGAACACGACGACAAAGAACAAAGACGAACACAAAGGCGAACACGTCAGCACGACACATCCCAAAATGTCAAGAGAAAAAAAAATCGGAAAATGGAAAAGAAAGAGGGGATAGGGTTCATACTCACTTCTCGACCCTCTTGATAATCGTTCCTTCTCCTTCCAAAGGAATCCTCGTCACCTTTTTCAATTTCACACCATGCTTCTGTTGAAACTCCTCCAACGCCTGCACCATCATATTCACAAACTTTGAACTCGTCCCCGTAGGCTAAAATCAAAAACCACCCACACAGACACACAGCATCAGACAATCCATCCGCCACTCAAAAAAAATCGTTCACTTTACCTCGCCGATAACCGTCCTCATCACCGCACCTACAAAACCCACACAAATGAATAACCGATCAAGTTAAATACTCTTCACATACCAGGAAACCATCCATGAATTCCAATCACAACCACCTTCTCACATCCCCTCAACACATCCTCATACACATCCACTCCAACTCCCGTTCCCCCAGCCTTAGCCTTGCTCTTGGCCTTGGCTGCCGTTCCCGATGGTGGCACAAACTCCCAAGCCCTAGGCAACTCGTTCCCAAAATTAATAAACTTCGTCTGAACATCCTCCTTTGGTTTTCCTTTAACCCAATTCGTAGCCCGAGCGCCCAACGTCGACGTCCACATTTCACCCATCTTTGACATCGGTGACGTCGACAACGACGGCGTTGTGGGTGCAGTAGGTGACTGAGGAGATGACGGAGAATGGACAGAAAAAGCGGAAGTCGAAGACGGAGGGGCCGGTGCCTCCTTTGAAAACAACATATCACTAACAAACCCAATCGTCTTTGCCAATCTTGACGGCGGGGTCGGTGGAATCGTGTTCCTCGGCGCAGTATGAAACACGTCCTCCCACGACGGAAGAACCAAGTTGGGTATTGGCATCACCACAGATTTCGGTATCGAACTGGGACTCCCCGGTCTCGATCTCCTTTTCACAGAAGGAGCAGGCGAGGTTGATGAAGTACGTTTCCCAGCTCCGGTTCCGGTGGGGGGTTTCTTCCCTTGCATCATCCATCTATCCATCCTCCCATTTTCCGTAGGCGTCGTACTCAACGACGATTCTCCCGGCCGTCTCGTCGTCAACTCCCTAGTCGGAATCTTCTCAGGCGACGCCGGCGCAAATTTATTTTGAACAGAAGGCGTCGGAGAAGAAGAACGACCAGCAGAAATAGGCGTATTAGGTGGAGCTTCAATCATCAACCTCGTACTGGTAGGACTCGGTGGAGCCACTTGAACATCCACCACGCCCGCACCCCCCTCCTCATCTCCCAAATCCATCACCTCCATCCCATTCTCATCTCTCCTCACTCCTCCATTGCCTTCCTCCCCCTTGGCCTTGATCGCTTTCGTCAACGCCGCTTTAGAAGAGAAAAAATAGGCCCATGCAGATTTATGCGTTTGAATCGTCAATCCAACAGGATTGATCCCTTCCCCCTCCTTTGACGTGGACGATGTCTTCTTGTCATTCGAACCTGTGCCCTCCGTCGCGGTGTCTGGTTTGGGAGACGACGACGGTGACAGATCTGAACCTTGTCCTGCAGCACCAGCACTCCCATCCCCTCCCATTGATGTAGCTACTTCGTCTTTCGTCTTGTTTGTCACGTTGTCATCGCCATCGCCAACTGTATCTCTCGATAATACCCCCGCCTCCCCTGCAGGGCTGGGCCCACTTGAGGGAGCAGGAGCAGGAGAAACGGACGAAGGCCCATACCACGCCCAAGGTGAATACCAAGCATATCCCTGAGGCTGGGTCGAAGATGAGGATCCCTCTGCCAGTTGTATCTCACCCTCTCCCTCGGGCGGTCGTTGTGGTTGTGCTGCTGGCTGCGATTGCGGTTGCGAGTCCATCGTGTTCGGAGGAAACGCTCCTGTCTCTTGCTCATTCAATATAACGTTGGGTCGGCCGGGATCAGAAGTATCAATGGACTTGGCCTTCACTTTCATCCCCGCTTGAGCTTCATCAACTGCTGACGTTTGTTGATGCCCTTCTACCGTTGGCGGTGGAAGCTCCTCTTTGGGATTATCATTCTCTTGACCGTCTTCTTTCGACCGAGGAGATTCGTGAGAATGTTTATCGATAGACGAACTTGACGGCAGCGCACTCGACCATCCCACATAACTCCACCACGAGCTCGACGAAGGGATGATGGCCGGCTCCGTATCCGTACGTTCATCAGTTGTAGTTGCCCCCGTAGGCGCTGTAGCTGTCCACGTCGCTCCACCACCATCACCCTCGTTGCTGATGGATGGAATGTCATCGGAAATAGGGATAGGGTTCGGGACAGGGGACACCAAAACTGGCGAATCGATTCCTTCCTTTGCGTTTCCGTGATCAAGTCGTGGTGGTGTTGAAGGTCCCTCCTTGGTGGCGGCGGTGGGTGGCACAGAGGGCTGAGAGAATTCATCTGCAGAGGAAATTTTAAATGAATGAGTAAGCAAGGGTCGCGGAACCGAGAACATACCTTGACCTGCACCTTTAGGTTTTACCTCTGGAGGGCTCTGGCTCTTTCGCATTCCAAAGAAAGGTATGCCTAAACTGAATCGACTAGCTTGTGATGGTGTAGGTCGTTGTGGTTCAGGATTGGGAGGGGGAGGTTCGGATATAGGTGTGTTGGGTGGAACCTGCGGTGCTTGCCCTTGGTCCTCCGTTGGGGACACTTGAAATACTGGTTCCACCTGAAGTTGGGGTTCGGTAGCGGTGACTAGTATTAGTTGGGGTGTAGGACTGGGTTTGGGGCTGGTGGCTTGGTCAGCGGGAGGTGGTGTAGGTTTAGCAGATGAAAACCACGAGAGTCTGGGAGGTGGCGTGGGTCGTTGTGCTGGCAATGGGGATTGATTCATAGACTCTGACTCGGTAGATGGGACCGGCGACTTGGAGTTGATTGTTGCGTCTACGACAGGCTCGTTCTGTTCTATGGGTATCGTTGGTTCTATGATAGCCGTGGGTGATGACACTCGAACTGGAACTGAACCATTGGATGGTTGGGGAGAGTTTACGGACGGTGTTGCTGCGGTGGGGCTCTGGGTGTTGCCTTTACGGGAAAAGCTGGAAAGCCATGAAGAGTCCCCGCGAGAATTGGACGAAGTTTGGGGTTCGAGAGGGGTTGAGACATTGGAATCGTTGGGCTTGGTGAATTCTGGCGCTGCATGCGCGCCGCTGATGATCTGAGCGGCGGGTTCGTTTGAGTCTGTGGGTGCTGTAGAAGTCAGGTTGAATGCAGATTGGCGAAAACATATGATACCTGGGTTTTGCCCATCGTCGAGAGCTTGCCCGGAGCTAGCAGGCTCGTCGAGAAGCGTATCTTCTGAGGGATCCTTGGAGACATTAGCTTGGCTGGGTCGTGGCACGGCGTGAGCGGGCAGTTGGCTGGTTGCGGGTGGTAGTGGACGGCCTTGGAGTGGTTCGGCGAGGATGTATGAGAGGCTAGATGAGGCAGAGTTCTTGATGACTGATTTGCTGGACCAGGCTGGTGGATTCGGTGAGCGCAGTGAGCGGATCGACCGACGACTCGAGCTCATTGTCGTTGACGGCGTCGAACCAGAGGAGGAGGAGTCAAACGTCATTGCACCGTGGTATTAGTCAGCACGCACTTGCTCGGCTCAACACACCGTCGGCGTCTTACACCCTCTGAACCAGCAGGAAGGAACAAGGCAGAGGCTGTCAGGAATCCTGTTAACAGGCAAAGTCTACTTAAACATGGCCGAATATTCACAGCAGGCTCTCATTTCTTTCATCCTTCCATACTCTGTATCGCGTCTGACAGTGTCCAGTGGGTAATGAGGACGGAGGTTAAGGATGACGCGCTGGTGAAGCGATCTATCTGAGCAGGGAAAGAGTCCACTCGAATTCATCTAATCCTTCTCTTAAATGACAAGAACGCAGACGCGTGGGACATGAACACGGAATAGCCTGCAACCGTTTGCATTGTCCGTGATCCTCGTATGTTTGTCGGGCTTGGCCTTGGCCGTATCCAATAACTCGCCTAAAGTCATACGCCGTGTCCCATTCAGGCCGGAACCACACAAGCTTTAATAAAGGACCATCACACACCCAAGAAACTTCCTGATAACATAATATTCATACATACTCATCGTTCAACACAATCGAAGCACCCTGTGTTCCATCCTCAAATCGAATCCAGGTATCAATTCCCTCATCTGGGTCTGAAGACCGGAACACAAGGTTTCGAACACCATGTCCCCACCCTTCACGATCATATCCTCCATATCTGTCGAGACGCAGATTAAGCACGATTTTGCAACGTGGATGATGGAAATAGTCATACCCAGAGTGTTTATTAAAGCAGAAGATCACATTCTTCTCTTCGTCTCTTTTGCACCACTCATTTCCGTGATCTGGATCGATGGAATACAATGAGATAATTGCATTATTCTCTATGTGACCACGATGGTAGCTCACCATGACCTGAAATGACGACACGTAGATTCACGATATGGGTATTCAGCGCATCCCAGAAGGGTCGATCGTTGGCCACAGTGGAATCGCCAGGTTGCGAATTATACGAATCCTGGACTGCGCCTTGACCGAGATGGTCATCTGTTCATAGAATAAACCGTTGGTCAAGAATGTTGTCAAATTAAGAGAAAGATGAACCATTGAGTCCTGGGTTTCGGACTTTGTCAACTTGAGGTTGCAACATATGCGCCACGTGTCTGAAAACGTTCTTAGTTACGATGGCATGCTGAGTGTAGAACACCTGACTTACGGAGGGATATGAACAAATGCGACTGCAGAACGAAGAGAAGCCGGTCCCCATGCTCTTTGCATTCTTTCCGTTTCCAATTGGATCCAAGATGCGACGGTAACATCTACCCAATCTGGAAGTGGTTCTGGAGTAGAGTTGGGTTGACCTGTCACTCCTCCTGACGATTGAGTACGAGTGAAGGGAGTTGAATACGCGCAGACTTCGACTCATTGGAGCTACCGCACCTCGAGAATCGAAGAACCAGAGAATGAGCGCCGGTGCATAATCTGTTGCGGATATTGGTATGCAGTTACTACAAGCAGCAAGTGCAATAGGACGAACCGTGCGCGTGTTCATACACCTAGTAGCGTGTGAATAAGATTGTCCAAGAATGTGATGATTGATCGCGTACTGGGACCCAATAATTCCCAGGACCATGGTCACCGCCTACACCAATAGGAGCAGCACGTGTATAACTGAGTGGCGCGACACGTTGCTCATATTTGATTTCTTCGAAGTGAGTAATGTTGACTTGGTTGTCATGATTCTGGCGTCGTTCAAGTATTAAATGTGAGAACCGTAATAGAAGCACGTACACCGTGGGTGCAAGAAAACGGAATTTCGGCTTCATTCAACGGACCAACGATTTGATCAATGAGCTTGGTCACGTTGGACTTGAACGTGTCTAGCAGCAGTCAGCCCAGATTGCGATACAAGCGAAGATCTCGCACTTTCTCCAGTGATCAAGTCGCCGTTTATGACTCTGCTTCCATTGAGCACTACAACGCGGTGGGAGTTGAAGAATGTACGTACGCATAATCGGGTCGTTCATCACCCAACACGGTCCGCATCAACCTCGAACTATTCCTATCCTGTTCGGGTCCCCAGTCCTCGTCCGGGTTTTCACCAAAGTGCAAGTCGGAAAAGACGGTGAGTTTGAATGTCCCATCTGCACGGAAGGTAATACGGGGCTTGGTTGAGTATGGATTTAGAGGATCAGGGTGCAGTTGGGTTTCTGTGCAGACTTTTGTGTGATCATCTTGGACGGTATGAATACTATACTTACGTGGAAGAACAAATGCCCAAGAAATGGACAATGAGGCAGCACTCCAGGCCAGGAGTTGGTACAATGCTAACCCGACCATCACCGGTGCAGGTAGACAAGTTCAGGTGAAGGGGGTGTTGCACGTGATCCCCGGCACGGTAAACAAGACTCATCCGACGGCGGTCAGTGCTGCACCGACGTTGCATCGACGCCACGACGGATCTCCGGGTCTCGGCTTCGATATGAACCGCCCCCCTTGTTCGCATCGTGCAGGCCTGCAGAGAAATCGTTCTCCTTTGCCCAGGCCCTTGTGAGCTAACAACGTGTAAATACACGAGTCGATCCGGTGACCACTATGATTAACTTCAACCCTACTGCGGTAGTTGAGAACCAAAGGGACGGTGAAATATTTCTATACATCATGTATCATCGATCTTGATATCACAAATTTGGCTGGTGGGAATGGGATTTCATATTATCTTGATACATCATGATAGATTGTCGACTTGTGATATAAGGGTCTTGAACGGGTATGGTTTGTATCCTTCGTTCTGCTCCCCTCGTAGCGTATTCTCTCCGCCTACACGACTGAACATGTCTTCACAACCACCCAAAGTTATTTCTAAAGGTGTCGCTCTCGTTACTGGCGCTGCTCAGGGCATTGGCCGAGGAATCGCGCTTCGTCTCGCTCAAGATGGATTCGAAGTTGCAGCCAATGACCTCTTGGAGCATCAAGACCTTCTCGAAAGCCTCGTGAAAGAAATCAAGGAATTAGGAAGAGAAACCACAATCGCCATTGCCGATGTATCACAAGAGAAGGAAGTCAAAGATATGGTGGACTTGGTCGTTAGAGATTTGGGTGGTTTGGATGTGGTATGTACATCCCGTTCGAAATTCTCTGTCTTGGTCCTGACGCTTGAATGAAGATGGTAGCCAATGCTGGAATTTGCATTGGTAAGGCTGTTACCAATAGTGCGTTTATATCTCCCCTTGATCCCTTTCGCATGCTAACAATACCTCGCCTTCGCTTAGCTACTGCTGAAGAATGGGACAAAATATTCTCCATCAACGCTCGGGGAACTTTCTTTTCATACAAATACGCTGCTTTGCAAATGATCGCCCAAGGACGAGGGGGACGCATCATCGGCGCTTCGTCCATTTCAGGAAGGTCAGGTACGCAAACCCATACCTCATCTTGTTCAATAACTAATTCTATTGGGTATTGTTGCTTAGGCGATGCTGGGTTTGGTGCATATTCTGCTACCAAATTTGCCATTCGGGGTTTAACGCACGCCGCCGGTAAGCCATTCGTTGATATCTCTTGTTCGTTCATGGCTAACTTGAAGGTGGCCTTATAGCACAAGAATGGGGCCAGTTTGGAATTACCGTGAATACATATTGCCCTGGTACCATTGAAACTAGGCTGGGTATGTGAAAATCACCTAACATCAATAGCCTTGCTCTAATCCTCTTTGACCCAGTGGGAGTCGTTGCTGAAGCAATAGGACTTCCTGCCGACCAAATCCGTGACCATGTACGTTTGCCATCAGATGTCCACTGACGAATTGCGGAGCGCTGATTTCGTTTGTTAGGCGAAAGCACTCTGTGCAATTAAGAGAATGGGGACACCAGAAGATGTTGCGAACGTCGTATCATTATTGGCGGCCAAGGAATCAACATGGATTACAGGCCAAAGCGTAAGTGTTCTCTGGGTTTACATGCTGTGCTGTTGGAACTGAACACGCACGACTTTTCATCATGTTGTATGATAGTTCTCGGTCAACGGAGGCCGTCATCTAGATTGAACGAGTTTCGAGAGTTTGAGAACGTACTTTGTGCGGATTTGTAATTTGTAACTGCTACCTACCTATTTTGTTTTCATATGAGGATACTAGTTGATGTAAATGCCTCATTTCTGTATTGACGGTCTTGATGCGGGTCATTAGCGATTCAGGCACAATGGGCTCAGAGTTTCGGGTGATTAAAGTCATCATGATCCATACTCCCACCTACTACGGCAATGTAGGTAATCGTTATCGCAATGCCGTACGATCGCTACAACCTCGTTTTGGTGCGCTTGTTGGGTCAGGGCGCAATGCGTAGGCAATGCGGTGAACGGCGTCGGCGAAGTCCTTATGGATGATGGTCGATGATCGATAATTGGCTGTAACGGATATAAACGGACTATCCAGCTACCTATATATACGAGTCGATAAACCTGTAAAATCCCCCAGCGCACTCGAATCGAGCTGATATTCCTGTCCAGTCGGGTGCCCTTAAGTTCTTATTTTCTCCTCGTGTCCCAGAACTTGTGACCACGTCACTCTTCCGTGACCTGCATACGAGATTCATAACTTGCATTGTTGGACTGTCGTGTCGGTTACGGTGCCGGGTAGTATAGCGCCCAGCGGGCATTACGATAGATTGGGAACGCGACACAACGTGTTGCTGCTGCATTGCCATTCTCAGAAATCAACGTAAAACTAGGCGTCGATGGCTCGACGGCGACAGGACACTGAGTCCACGGAAATGCAGGCGTGGACAGCAGCGAAGGCGACAAATGCAAACCCATCCCTCGAAGGAATGTACACTATTCTCAAGTCCAAGGGAATGCAAGACGCAGTGGGAATGGCTATGGCCGCCAGTTGGTCAGTCCAGTCTTGAGTCTAGTACCAAAAGGCGACCAAGGCCCGGGGGTAGTGTTCCATATTGGGCTATGGCCAACCATGCTCGTCATTGGGATCCTACTCGGCGCTAGGATAATTAGCTATCCGAGTTATGAGGACACGATGAGTCACGACCATAACGTTAACGAGACAAAATATTCAGCAAGTCGGCAAGACTGAGGAGAATCTTGCGCGTCCACGTAAGCGCCAACCACTCACTCGCCTATCTCATCTTGGAGCGTCCGACTCCACGATTGAACTCATGCCCTTCCTTGCATGCTACTACTACTACCGCCAAACCATATGGGTGTGAATCAATGTCGCTACTGTATAATTGCTTAAGGCCTGCACAACCAATTTGCATCCATTCATCAAATTGTTGAGTGCTGTGGAATATTTGCAGTCGGTCGTTCAACTGACAATAGAATTGTACAACCATGAGCCGTGCAAAGTTACAACGCATAGCTGCATTAGATCGGTTACTTCACAGCCTGCAGAATCAACTACTCTCCACTTTTGGCCGTGCTGCAGTCTCCAATTCGTTGAAGTTGCCACTCTTTAAACACATGGTGCGGAATATTCCATCCTCCTTACAAATGAGGTTCCAGGGCGTATCGAACTCGACGATCTAACCGCAATTAGTGCGAATGCATGGGCCATCAAAGCTCGAAAATACCTTTCCCTTATCCAATACCATCAATCGATCATAATCAATTACAGTCCGCAAGCGGTGAGCGACTGAGGGTCATATCGTGAGTGGTGAACACGTAAGCATAATTGGCAATCCTACCAGTCAACAATAATGAACCAGTGAATTCTTCTCTAATGGTAGTCTGTATTTTGGCATCAGTGGCAAAATCAATGCTGCTGGTGGCTTCGTCAAGGACAATAACAGGACTCCTCCTAAGTAACGCCCTCGCCATTGAGATGAGCTGTCGTTGTCCCTGCGAGAAATTTGTTCCTCCAGGTGAGACTTGAGTATCCAAAGTAATGGTAACCTTTGAGTCGACTTCCGTTGGGGTTCTGCTGCCGAGCGAGCTGGTATCATCTATCGCAAGATTATGCGAAGAAGCAGTGCGGGATGGGCCACGCGATGAACTCGGAGTTGAAGTTCGCGGGCTTTGGGAAATCATATGGACGCGATGAAGTACATCAAGGCATTCACTATCAGTGTGCTCATCTAGAGACATGATTAAAATAGAACAAGCTCAGACGGATGGTAGCTCACTAAAAGGATCCAAATTGTCGCGGAGTGTGCCAGAGAATAAGGTGGCATCCTGGTTGGAGGGTAAATTTGCGTCATGCAGCATAGAGAGCCAAAATCACCTGAGGAATGAATGTCTTCCGGAGCATTAGGGACATACTTTACACGTACACGTAAGGAAGAAACTCACAATTCGAGAACGCAGGTCTTGCACGCCAATAGTAGAGATATCAATACCATCGATAAGAATGCGCCCTGCAGCAGGGTCCACCTATTCACAGTCATGCCAACGTCACATTAGGAACGAGCAAAAGGACTGACGAATCTCAAGATACTCATAGCCAGGGTAGACTTTCCGCTCCCTGCAGTTGAATGATTAATCAAGAACCGAACAACGAACTCAGGAGAAGAGGCTTTTACCAGTACGCCCCAACAATCCAACTCGTTCACCCGCTTTCAGAGAAAATGAAACGTCTTGCAACACAGCAGGTAATTCTGGAGCATATTTGACGACAAGATTCTCGACAGAAACCAGATCTTGAGTGGCACTGGAAGGCCAGTAGGCAGGCGGTCTGCTGCTTTCGATAACTGCAGGGGGTTCTTGAGGTAGGTCCAGGCTAACGGGTGGGTTAGAATTGAGAGGCGACCCGAGATCGTGTACCCACTATTCCACGATACGTTCCACGGAGCTGATGACCTTTCGGGTTAGCTTCGCAAATGGGGTCACAATCTGACTTACTTGAGGTCCAATTCCAGAGCTACAAAAAACATCAGAGTTTAGTACGCAGAGAAGTGGAGAAGGCCTCACCTGTCCAGAATCTACAAGCCCAGTAAACTATGTATCAAATGAGCATGCGACCTAGATAATTCCCTGACTGCCCATACCTGATGTCGTGAATGCCATCGCACTAGTAATACACAAACCAGCAAGGCCAGCACCTGCGCTAAGCGTTGCGATGGACATCAACTGGGTAATAAGCACAGCGGACGCCCCGAGCGCATCAAAGTTCAACAATAACCAACGATTCGTCATCCAAAATGTGTACCACATCTAGTTGGTTTGTCACTAATGATCAACGATATTGCTCCAGACCCACAACTTACCTGTGTAGTGAGATCGATCTTGCGATGTAACCCGTCCAAAAACCGTTTCTCTGCAGAGAAGGCTCGGACAGTGACAATCCCTTCCAAAAGCTCGCCAAAATCAGAGAAAATAGGTGAACGCGTATTGGACTCCATTCGACGGAGGTCGCGCCCTGTACTGAGGTAACCAACTGCAAGCTCGCGGTATGCGAAACCGATGATACACGCCGGGAGGAGGAATGCAGGGAAGACGACACTAAATGAACCAGTAAGTCAAACTTACCATCTGAACCCATGCCACTTACGCGACAGCCAGAATTGATGCCAAGAAACTTGCCAGAGAGGAGTTGACAGCTTGAAGTGATCCGGCCAGGGATGAATCAATGGTCTCAATGTCCTGAAGGCAGGTTGAGCATGTCACCTGATTCAGCCCTGTGGGGTTACATACCTTGCCGAAACGATTAAGCATTCGACCTATGACGTCATCAGCCAAGAACATAACTTCACTCCGATGAGCGCACCTTGTGGGGTGGTATCATGGAATCTAAAGGTAGCATGCACTACAGTCACGAGTAACCGCCTAAATAACGTCAATTAACGAAAGGGCAAGCAGTTGCTGACATCGCACAGACCTGAATAAGATCCTGGAAGCTCTCAAAGCACCAGTGTACTGCGCCGTGATAGAAAGGACGCTAGCTAGCGCACTTGCCAGACCAATACTGGCATACACCCCAATGTAGAAGAATGGACGCTCCTGAGCACTAGGGAAAGAATATCCGAGCATAAGCTTTGGCACTGCCGAAAAAACTTGGTACGCATTGGCATGTTGATGACTCGAAAGGTACCCATCAACTTGTATTTCATGTTCTGGAGTAGCGAATGATCGGAAGGCATAAATTGCCGGGGATACCGTCTTGCCGTAGGCTTCGCCCCAAGTCTAACATTAGATTAATGAATGGATTCGTTAACATAGAGTTTGCGAACCAACCTTGATCCATAATTTTTCGGTGATACCTAGGATTTGGTTCACAATAATCATCAGGAATAGGAACCCCCATATCCAATATGAACTGCGCATAAAAAAGTAACGTTAGAGGAACCACGGACTATAGAAGAGGATATACGTACGAAGCCTTTAGGTAGCTTTTATATATTGACCACCTCACACCACCTGTTTCGCGATGCTCATCTTTAATAAGTTTCCGCGGTTTTTTGAGTTCCGCAACATCGCCACCCATATTCAGGTCATGCAAATCCGTTGGTTCTTGCGCATGCTCAGGATTTGAAGTGCTTGGCTCGTCTTTTATCTCTGCCGATGCATCGTGAACAATGGAGTTGAGAATTCCCTGGGCTTGGAGGTCTTCAACCGTGCCTTGAGTGTCAATTCTTCCTTCCAACATTCGAACTAGGTAATGCGCCCCTGGCAGGACCAGATCCACGTGGTGTGTTACGAGAACCTGGATTGATTTCTCAGGAAGAAGAGCCCCTAATACGACGAGATCACCTACCACTGTCCGATTCTCCAAGAGTGGTCCCCGTAAGAGGCGGTCATACAAAAATCGAGCAGTGTAGCTGTCCTGCAAAATCATTCAGAACTATACCATATGCATCTCCAATCGCGTCAATCCACTCACCACAGCACTAAGGGGGTCGTCCAATAGCACATAGCGCGTCCTTGCATACACAGCTCGAGCAAGAGCAACCCTACAAAAGTCAATTGTCGGTCATGCAGGACCGTCAGCGTCATTCGTACTCACCTTGCCTTCTGACCACCGCTCAAACTCACTCCTCGAGCCCCAATCTCAGTTTGATCGCCGTCCTCCAAAACCTCGAGATCTGGCAGCAAGGCGCAGCATTCAATGACTCGCGCATATCTTTCTTCGTCGTAAGGGTAGCCGAAGAGGATGTTCTCCTTGATAGATTGGTGCCGTAGCCATGGAGTCTGCGCAGCGTAAGATACCGCAGACATGTTTCCGTTTTCGTCAACCCGGGAAGTGTTTTTGGACAGGAGGAGGGTGCCTGGTTCGAGATGGGATGGATTTTCTACCATGGTCATTTCGCCGAGCAGCGCCATCTATACAAGTAGTAGGGAGTTGTCAGAAATTTCATGTAGATTTTGATTGAATGTCGACACGCACGAGCAGGGCAGTCTTGCCAGAAGCAGTAGGTCCAGTAACGAGCGTTAACTCGCCCTCTGGGAACATTATGTTGATATCTCGAAGTTCAAATTCATGGTCAGCTACCTCCACATCATCAACTGTACTACTTCCAGTAGGTGACCGGCGCTCATCATCAGACAAAGGTGAGAGAATCGCCGTGGACATCGAGCTGGACGTGCTTGGTGACGTCACAGAGTACCCGGTCGATATGTCCTGTGAGGGGTTGGTACCATATGCCGAATGCCCAGCTATATTCATGGAGCCACGTCGACCAGTTACTTCTCGCGGAACATTTGAGCTCTCCTTCCCTTTCTCCTCAATAGTATTCCACTTGAACGTGGCATTGACAATACCAAACCCTTTCTTGCTGTCAGAGTCAGCTGGGCTGGAATTATCGCTCTTCAACGATGAGACTTGCGGCGTAACCTCATCTTCTTCGAGGTAGATTGCGATTCGTTTGAGAGCGACGCCAGTCTGAACAACAGATGTCAGTGCGCGCGCGCAGAATGAGATGGGAGACTTGCCTGCAGAATTTGGACGATCCATGCAGGAATAACATTCAAAGGTGCCCTATATGATAGGCCATATCAGACATAAAGACTTTGAGGCCCCGAAATGCACCTACCTAATCATTCCGAAAAGCGCGATAGCCTTATGTGGTGACCGTTTAGTGACGAACAGTGCCATTTATTTGCATTTCACTCACCGTGAATGCTATGCTAACTGTCAGCTCCTTACCCTGCCACACAAATGTGAAGAATGATATGATAGACACCAAAATGGGAGCGCATGTCCAGAGGAGGTAGAACATCACAGAGTTGACTCGAGCTAAATTCAACAAGCGAATGCCGCAAGAGGTTATATGAGATGAGGTTACGCAGAGATGCGAGACTTGCGTCACCTTTGACCATCCATTGCAGCTCAACGGCACGAGCGTCCAATGCCCTGTCAATCCATCCGCCTTCCCATGCGAAGAACTTGATGAACTTGACCTGGTAAATTCAACAGAGGACATAAAACGAAAGACGCGCGTCAGTCAGCAAAGTCATGCGTCGGAAGGTTAATGAGCGGGAATGTGCTTACAGCACCGATCAACTCATTCAAGACACCCATTCGCTTATCTCGAGCAGCCAGCACTCCCTTCTGGATCCTAATACTTCTCCTTGCTATATAACTATTCAAGGGCCATCCAGCAATCAAAATGAGGAAGCCAGAGAAAGCACTCCAGCCAAGTAACCTGAGAAATGAAGAGAACGATGTTAGCGATGTGCATAAAAATGGAGATAGAGTCCTACTGGTATAGAAATGTGCCTGCAATGACAATCTCGAAGGGAGCTGAGCGAAAAGCGTCAGCGCCAGGACAATATGCTGATATGCTAGAGTACCTCCGTAGATGAAATATGCTCCAGAAACCATGTTAGAAATCTAGCAGAGCGTGTAAACTTTACGAAAGTGGAATAAGCGGTAAAGCCTTACTCGATTGGCATCACCCGCCATTAAATTTACTATCTTGCCAACATCTGCGCCCGCTTTAGGATCATCGGCTGTAGCGGCCCTCTCTTTCTCAGCTTTAGCTTCTTCCTGTTTCCTCTTCTTTGCTCGAGCCCGTAGCGCCTTTTCTGAAATGACGAATATTACCGATGAGGAAGCGAGATGTATGACGTAAAAGACTTACTGTCGCCGGCCAGAGGGGCGTCTTCCGCCTCATCTTGAGTTCTCTTCCGTTCTTTTTCTTTTTCTCTCTCCCTCTCCCTTTCCTTCTCTTTGTCAATGATACCCGAGAAGTCCTTCCGCTTCAGAGCCTTATCGTAAATGGCAGCCATGAGCTCTGATCTGATCCTAGTGGCTGCGCGTCTACCAAACCATAAGTGTTGTACATCAGCTTGAGCCTATTGAGCTTCCATGAGTAACAATAAGGAACTATGATCACGCGAAATCGATAAACCTTTAGAAGGGAGCAAATGAAAGCAAGAAATGCGTAGATATAAGCTCTTGTCCTCGTTTCAGGTGTTTGGACGGGCGAGTCGATCAAGTCCAGGATTCGTCTACCTCAACCGATTAGCAAAGACACGAAATTTGATCGGTTCACACTCACTTGAGGAAAAATGGACCAGCATAATTGAACAATACGCTCACAAACGTGAGGAAAAAATCAAGCCTGGAATGGAGTTGAGGGTTTGTGAACGCAACTTGGGGAAATATGCTTACAAGAGGTCCAACGAATTCGCCTTCCACAATCTGAGCAGTAATGAGGAGCTTCTGTAAAGTGGTATCGTAAATGGGGCCCCATGCACATAATTATGTCGTGACGAACTGTAGTCTGCTAAATTTGATGAAGATAGGTCGTGATTGAATGGCAGGACTTAGCTCCCAGACATCGCCCTCGTTCAACGTAGTATCCCGGCCCTATATCGCGTTGGTATTAGAGCACCGCATGATAGGGGGATATGATCCAGAGAGGGTGGTTAACATGAGTCAACGGAGGTAATGCAGTGTGGAACGATCATAAGATGGGTTGTATATAGGTTAGAGTGTTGGTGACATCGCATAAGGATGACGAGGAATGGCACGACGTCCATTAGTCTCGTCCAAAATCGTTGCAAGTGGCGAAGACGTACTCGTTTGATTAGAGGGCGCACCCAATTGAAGGTAATCCAACCAAAAAGGTTGGTATAATCCTCGGGGGAGACCGAATGACCCTATCCACCATCAAAAGTCAGCATCTCTGCAGAAGCAGTAAGGGTGTTGAAAATGACGGGATACTCACCACGTCGTCCTTTTTAACTCGTGAACTCGGAACAGCTAGCGGGATTCCGAGAGTCACACCCAACGCCAGAACCACGAGGAGCCAGTTCGCGCTAAACCCAATTGTGATCCACTTCGCCGGCAGCCTGCCCTCCAAAATCCAACCATACCAAATCTCTCCTATCTGTACAGTGGCTTCCATCAATAGCGCCAGATAAACCACAAACATGTCGTATGGAGGCGTTTGGGGTGGCCATCCGACCGGCCTGACTGCGGTATACAGCCAAGCGGAAGAAATAAGCACGGGTTGAACGACATTCCACCAGTGTTGCTCTTCCTTTTGCAACTCAATGTACTGGTAGGATGCGAATGCAAGCCAGTAGAGTGATTGAGTGATCCCAACGAAGGAAAAAATGACTGTACGCCATAACGGAACAGTTGCCGGGACTTGGATTTCTTCCGCATCGGTCGTTCCTTCTTGGTTGAGTGCTTCGGCTTCACGTAACGTCAGAAACCTATGGAATGGAGACTTGACGGTTTGAAGGATTTTTGAAACTGATTCAGGACGTGGTACATGAGCAGAGATGGAGAAGCCGCATATGACGAAAACGAGGGCTGCGGGTAGAGTTGAAAACCAAACGCTACGAACACAGGCATTTGTGAGATCCCACTGCGCTGCGTCCGGGCACAGATTGAGCAGCATTGGACTTGAAAACAAATCGTCCACGGCAACCCGTTCTGCTGGGACGTTGTGGTATGAAGGTAGTGTGAGAGTACGCTGGAACCACGCGTCCCGTGCTCGCGAACGGAGCACAGCCACAGGGATGGAATTTTAACCTGGATCAGGGAACGGTGCGTGCACAAAATAAATTGATTCAAGGTCAATATCGTACCTTGGAAACTCGAGCAACCACTTCTACGATGCAACTCCGTGCACTGTGAACTTCCGTACGGTGGCCCGATATCAATCTCAATCCTACGAGCTTAAGCTTAACCTGGGGGAGCACCTGACACCTGATTGATGTCCTCTGAGTAGCGCCCATAGTCACCCCTTGCGAATATCCAAAGCGTACCTGCGGGCAATTCGCTCCAGGATGCAAATACCATAATCTCCGGGGAAAAATTTCATCCGATAATTCTAGTTGTAAACGGTGCGTACCAATAGAGTGAAGTTGGTGGAGAAGTGGCCAGTGGCCATCTACTTATTGTGTGTTCATCTTAACATCCCGCACACGGTCCACGTTAAGATATGTATCATTGTGTGCTCAGCAGTCGTTACTATGAAGCAAAAGCTCCCGATAAATAGACCTTGACAAACTGATGCCCTAATCCAGGACAAATACACAGAACTAATTACTCCGCAAGACGAAAAGGTATGGTATTTCAGGAGAGGAAAGAAAGGTTTGAGCCGTCGATAAACGATGAGGAGCACAGCCGCAAATTGCCGGCCCTCTCTCATCATGGCCTACCCAGAAGAGTTACTGAACGAACGCCGAGGAGGATAGCGTCGGTCATGAAGATCCTCGCCTACTGATACATTAATTTTGTGAGTCTGCTCATCATCGGAACGATACACGGCAGTAGAGACACTCATCCACGCACTCACGACAATGTCACGTGGAGATTCTGAGCCGTCAATGGCTCGCCGCGCGACTTCAACCTGAAAACCCTCCTCATCTGTTGAAATCGAATTATTCGGGGGTTGCATTCCCCGTCGTGCTAAAGGTGAGTCCAGGTATCGAGTCTCGCTTTCGATATCCAGATTCAGCGGGATTATAGGACATTTTGGAGCTTGTAAACCGGACGTTTTCGAGAAATATAAACGCCAGGTTTAGGAGCTTCAACCACACCATTACAGTAGGTCTTCCAGACCAGATTGGTTGTGTAACAAGCGCATATACTCTGCTTCACAGCAGATCAGACACAGTTTGGCACGATGGCCACAGACGTATCGCAAACTCCAGAGTGTCTCCGTATGGAGACCAAATGCGATGACAAGGGAAATCTCGTGGCGGCGAATAAAGGACTTCAACTCGTAAGTCGAGTTAAACCGCGAGATCGCCCAATACAAACGATTCCATTAGTCAATGGAACACTTGGCGGTTGCGACCCCATCAAAAATCTCTGGAAGGAATGAATCCACAACATCAGCGGGGTCTACAAGCACATCCACGTCCTCCAGAGCGAATTCGTCAATCGACACACCCTTCACGTCTAGATTGGCCACTCCCGTCGATGAAGCGTATCGTCCGAGCTGGGAGAAGGTTGATCCAAACGTGAAGACCGCACAACTAGATGTCGAAGCTGATGAGATTAAAGTCAATCTCGCAGATGGCGGGGAACGCAAAGCAGAGGTAATGGGATCGATATCAAGTTTCGCGACTGCCTCAGAATTAGCTGCATACATCGAGAGCAAAACCTCCGCGTCAACAGTCACGGATCAAGCCGTAGAAAAGAGGTCAAGCCCAAAAGGATTGAAAGCGATGACATCCAAGGCGAAAGAAAAAGCCAAAGAAATCACTCGCGGATTAAGATTGGGAAGTAGTGGGTCCAAGGTATGTGGCAGCGATCATTGAGTCATGACCCTTAATGATATTATATCAAGCCGACTATCGTTCCGATCACTTTAGAGGTCCCGGTCCCTGCGGTGCCACCGAATACACCCTCGAGCATTGCTGGAGATGTTGCCGCAGAGGAAGGAGTAGATGAAGCCGAGAGACAAGCCGAAAAGGAACCCGATGACAACTTACCCGCGGTTCGCGATGTTGAGAGAGCGTCTGAATTGATTTGCGAGAGCGACTCCAAAGAGCCGGATTTGACAAGTCCCGAGTTAGGAAGCGACAGCGCAGACTCTCACCGTCCAGATCATCACGAGTCCAATGCAGTAAGTACATACAACCTTGAGGATTAAAATCGCTGATAACAATGTAGGGTATATACAACCTCCCGAACGAACAGATTGAAGTTGAGCAAGAGTGTCACGAGACTGGAATGACCGAAGACCGCGAAGCACTAACCATCATCCAGGACGTCGAGAAGCATGGAGAAGCGAGTCCAGAGACAGAGGAGCAAGTCATCGAGAAGGACAGCTCCGAACAAGATCCAGCACAAGAAACAACCACGGTCGAACACGACATCACTCCAAGTAACGACACGCCAGGAAGCAAATGGTCGCTCATCGCAATAGTTCAAGTCGTATTCTTCGTTCCTTGGTGTGCACTCGTTGGCGCATCCATCTTGTTATTCCCAGATCGCCTCGATCGTATCGGATTTGGTCTTGGGTATTACGAACGGCCCTCGAAATCGACCGAGAGATTTGCATATTGGGCGACGTATGGCCCTCAATTTGTGATTATATTCATCGGATTTGTCGCGCTGTCGTGCTGGATGTTTCCGAAAGCTGGTATTTTGTTGATGTGCGCTACGGTTTCCCAGTTTGTGAATGCATGGCACGGGTTTGTGCCTGATGAACGGACATGTTTGGGAGAGGATGTTAGGAACACGGTGTGGGCGGTTTGGAGAGGGTGGGGAGTATTTGGAGCGGTTGCGGGTGAGTGTAAGCTCCAGTTGAGGCGAGAGGGAGAGGGTTTTGTGGTTGATGGTTTTGAGTGGAAGGAAGATGATGAGGTGGAAGTCGAGGTTTCAGAGGAGCAGGATTCAGAGACGATCGAAGAGTGATTCCCACGCCGAGGTTGCGCAAAGGTGAAAGGTTCATGAGCATCGCGTTTGAGTGTTTCTTATTTTATGTCTGGTATCGTAGCATAATCATCGTATAATTGCATCTCATTGTGAATATGGCCGAGGAGGAAGTGTGATTGCAAACGTTAGAAACTGTTTCCCCTGTTACTACTTTTTCGCACGACAACAGAAAAGCCCAGCTTTTCCGAGCACATGCATAGGTGTATTACGATAACTAAAGGTGCCAATGTCCAAGGAACAAACTACAAAATATAATTATTTTTGCTAGCGACAAAAACGAGATGAATGAGTGGACTCCAGATGAAGCCAAAGAAGCGGCAAAGTGGAAATAACAAGCCCTGCAGTAAGCGAAAACAGTCCGAGTCCAAGAATGGGGATGGGTTTGAGTCTCGTTCAGTTATATGGGGCGAGCGAAGCCGATACCTGAATAAAGGTACATGAGTCCTCGTAGAGAGGTATGAAAAGATCACTTACGGCGGTTCTCCACTATTTTTGTTTTCAAAAGATGTTTCTTTCAGTACCCTGCGTCGAACCAAACGAAGCACGTACTGTCATAAGCCGTATACACGCCCTCCAACCACTTTTGTCCAAAACTGAATCTTCCGGTACCCCCGCTGCAGAACCAAGTGTGAACCACGTTGACCTGTTTCTTGTCTCCTTGCGGGTTCTGCGGGTCGACAGGCACTTCTGCCGTATCGTTTAAACTCAACTGAGTATACAGGCTGCTTGGGATCAAGTATTGCTTCGGATCAATGCTGAACTCCTGTGAGCCAAGTGTGACAGTAAGAGAGGGATACGTGGTGTACAGCTCAGCAGGTGGCGGAGCAGGGAAAGACAGGAAGCCAACGAGCGGGCCAGACCGAATGATTTGTGCCGAGTAGGTAGAGCGGATTTCCAAGAATTGATCACTAGAAGAAAAAAAAAAAGGTGAAAATATCAGTTTGGGAGGCGTGTCACGTAGGGGAGGGGGGGGAAAGGGTTTACAATGGCATACCGATACCCAAATTGCCGCTGTCTGTTCGGCCGAGAATCCTGTCGTTGGAAGTAAAGTTGCCGAAAGACATGCCAGAAACCTAAGCCAGTTGAGCAACCCAAAAAAAAAAAAAAAAAAAAAAAAAGGGTGCGATTGGAGTGGAGATGGATGCATACATTAAACTCCCAGCGGAAGTCAAAAGGTGGGAGTTGTTGAAGCCACTCCATCTCTCCTAACGACGCACAAATCGGTATTTTATGAATGATTTCAGTCCAAAAATCGGTGACTGGTTGCATATGATACGACGCACCTGTGAACTTGGCAGGATTTGGCCCACCAAACGAAATCTCGCCCACAGTTTCACCCTGCCCATCTTCGTTTGTGCTCTCCAAAGGCGCGATATAAAGCCCAAAGACCGGTCGGTCGATACTTCCTTGTGATACTAAAGTTTCAACAAAAGTAGGAGTGCTCTCGAGCCCTGAGACCTGGCCGGTGTTTGATTGGGAGGTACCAAGACCGACTAAGGAGGGAAGGAACGTGATGGCATAGATATAAGCTCATATGAACGAGATTCGAAAGGTATTTACGGATTCCGTCGATAGGTCTAACAAGAGTCAACCCCGACGTCGTATTTGCAGCACCGATGATTTGCGACTTGGCGGTGGCTTGGCCGATGGTGACTGTATCTCTGTAGACTGGACCCGAAGCACTGCCTATACCGTATCTGGATTGCATAGGTGATGATGAGTATAAAGGGGAGATGGATCCAGGGCACGCACGCGATGCTAAAGGTAGCATTGATGCTACATGGAAGTGTCAATACGGACCACTGCTAGGAGCGGGAGAGGACAAGAAGACGTACTCCTCGGTGTTTGGTCCAACTTCATACGGCTGCTCCCCACCCACCCACAGAATGGCGCTTCCCGTGTCCACCAAAACCTGTTTGAATTCTTGACTGTTCCCCATGCGAACTGGAGGAGGATACGATCTAGCTGTGTCTATCGTAAGGGGCGAGTTTGTCCATACCAGGCGCGACAACTTTAAGGATTTGGTTGTTTGTAGGTGTGAGAACGCTGTCGTTCTCGGAGGATTCTGTGGACGACCGTGTGAGCGTGAATGGCGCGTAAAGGAAAGAAAGGCTCTGAACCTAGCTGCTTGAAATGCTGGTTAAGATTGAGTTCATCTGGGATGCTGGGAGCCAAGTTCATGCACATCGTCAAAGCGCAAGATCAGAGCGGTCCACGCACTGCAACGTCGAAATAATGGGAACAGTGAGAAGCTTGTCGTTTTTGGACTGAACCGTCCGCTGAGAAACGAAAAAAAAGAGGGTGAGCGCGAACGAGTTGCGAAAGAAAACCATAATGGCTGTTCTTTTAAAATCCCTTTCTTTTAAATCAGAGCGTAGTGCGTGACGTAACAGTAGTCGGCTATTGACCCTGACCACCAGGAATGCCAAGTCTGATGAGCCGGCATCGTTGGATCAATTCAGGATCACAGACAGCTTCGATTCGGCGCAGGAATAGCAGAAATGAGGTGGAAGATTACGTTTGTCCTGGGTTCCATCCTACATGCAGCACATTCAGCAGAACTCCTTGGCTCATTGTTGCCACCGGTATCGTTTGTGCCTGACGCACCGTGTCCGACCCCGTTGTTCGTGGCATCAATATGTGAGGTCATATAACAACATGTTACAGTCGCAGGATCTACAACCGATCAGAGATTTCATTAAAATGCACGAGCCGTCAATGTACCATCACTTACGATGACCGGGCCCACGAGGCAAATTCCCATCGCTGCACAAGCTTTCGCGCACCCTAGATCAGAGACGTGATGTGGTAAAGTAGTCACAATGTATGCAGATATCAACTAGAGTTCCGGGTTATCGAAAGAGCAAGTATAACAATAAACTGGGTCTTGTATGAACAAAATTGTACTACGTAAAACATATCAGCCAATGAAGGAATCTATCCAAAAAAGGTAAAAAGTTGAATATAACAAAGCAATGTAGAAGAAAGTAATCTAAGGTACACTACGCATCTACGAAAGGTGCAGGGGCAAGAAGAGAGAAATGGATTCATTGCTACAGTTTGATTGCGTTAGACTGGGAACGATGTAGGTACGTGATGTTCATGCGGAACCATGATAATAATGTTGAAGTAGGACAAGTAAATGGGGATGAGTGATTTAGGTACTTGGGTGGGTATCAAAGAATGCTTGAATGAGGATACAGGGGTATTACCGCCGGGCGACGCGCTTTCTCTCTCGCCCATCCTCTTCGACATCCATCGCCTCCGATGATACTTGCATTGCATTGACATTCTGAACTTGCAGAGCAGGGTGTGCATGCGCTCTTGAACTCCTTGTCCGCCTGCGCGCTATTGGTGGGTTGACTTGAGGTACAAAACCCCCATTGACGAGATTTGGTACAACTTGGGGAGAGGGAGATGCTGGAGAGGCATCGATAGAAATGGTTGGGGTAGCTGAATCCATCATCATCATCATATGACGGCGCTTGGCACCGGAAAAAATGGGCAGAGGGGAGTCTGATGGTGGACTCAAGGGGGTGACCAGGTCCGGACGAAAGTTGAAAGAAGTAGAAGGGGTCACGGGTAAAACTGAACCGGTATCCGACTTAAGCGGGCGAGGTTTGCTTGACCGCGGAAGAGTGCGCACAACCGGTGTTTGCACAGGCGGCGGTGAAGGTGAGGGTGGTTCGGAGGATTGGTGGAGTAATGGAGAGTTTGGGATCTGTGGCAGTGGTGAGACCTGGTTGTTGATCGCTTGATAGGAACGCCGAGCGGGGAAGGGTGCGGATGCAGCACGTACATTCTCTTTAATTAGGGGAGCGGAGGAAGCGACAGTACTAGCTTTTGTCCTGGCATCTGACTTGGTCGCTGTGGACGAACCTGGCCGAACCTTCTCCTTCTCCTCCTCCTCGTCTTCCTCTTCCTCTCTCGCCTTGATTTCCTCTAATCGTGCTTCTGTCCAATCCATAATCCTGCCGATGGACATCCCTGCCTCGCTTTCAGTGTTGGATGATTCATGTGCTAAGCCGCCAGCGGAGACTCCTTGCTGAATCATCGTCAATAAGTCTTGGCATGCCGCTGCATATCCAGCATTGTAGGCCCTCTTTGCTGCTCGTCTAGACGAACGATAAAGCGTTGTTATGCTCAAAGCAGCAGCTATAGAAGTGAAATGAAAGAAGTTGTTATAAGCTTGATAACCAGCCAAAACGGAGATTTGAAAATACCTTTAAAGTCGTTGGTTAGGTCTTTTTCAGCCTTCTGTTGACCATTTGGAAGAGACGTTGCAAGCGTATTGAGGTTGAGAGACTCCATAGCGGTGGTGGTGAAAGGTTACAAGGCTGAGCTGATCCTAAAAACGACGCTGCTTACATAAGGATTTTAACACAGCGGAACGTCGGTGTCTTGGGCTGACTAAGCCTGACTTCTCCGCGTTCACCACACCCGCCTGCGAAGACGACCGAGATAGATGGCACTAAGATGATATAGCAGGGTATATTCAGATGGCTTGGTTTCTCACTGCCCAAGTTATCATGAACCCAAATTACCGGACATTGAGCCCCTGTCTTCGAGTGTCTGAGTCGCACTGTCTGCTCAGAAGCACCGGACTCTTTCGCACCAGGTGACTCAACCTGATTGAAGGTGAGTCTTTTTGGCTTGCTTACGATGTGAACATGGTAATTTTATGTACAACGAAGAATACTTGATTTTCGTGATATTCAACCCACTTTGCCTTGTCCATAAATCACTTCTGACTCGTTTAGTGGACGCTATCGATGGAACACCCATCACGTCATCATTGCTATTGATTTATGGGTAGCTGCCGAGATTCTTGGTGAGACACGTAAGAATCCAATATTTGAGGAGGAACTAACCCTACCAAAGAGCCACTTGCGTGTGAAAGTTTTTATCCATCGTTGAGGGACGCAATCCATTCACGCTGATCTACATAGCTTGGGCAGTGAAACCCGCCTTGGGAAGTTGGACCCACAATCGGTCAGTGGGCAGGTTTCCAGAATGACGACATCGACCCTTTCGCTAAATCAAGGCGCACTTTGGCCATAGTGCCCTGGTACTGGCTTTCATAGTTCGATTTTGTGTTTTGGGACAGATATGATATGCACGACCTCGACGATCTGACCTTATCTCAGGACACTCGCTGATCCCTCAGGACGTTATTTATGCCCACATGCCCCGTATCTATGTTCTATGATATACCAATACAGCTCAACACCCCATGTTTTAGGTTGGTGACCCGGTTTAGAACGTTCGTTGCCTCACGCATATGTACTAGGTACCGGATAATGGGTGATGTCTATAAAGCACACGCATTTGACTGCTCAGAGGCTCTGAAAAGGGAAATGAAGCAGTATGTTCAAGTACGAATAGGACGTGCGGGGCACGCAGGCATTGCTTACAAATTTAATTTTGGAAGCCTGGTGCCTGATCCAAATACCAACACCGCACAAATGGCGATATCAACGGCATGCTTTCCCAATACCTGTGCCACAACTTTGCTGTCATGGGTCTCCTACTGTTTTTGGACAGCTCCTCAATGTATGTAAATAGTGAGTCAAAATGAAGTAGACATTCGGCAGTGTTCTACGTTTTATCGCCAGAACGACTATCTTCCACCCGCTTTTCGCTTTACCCACTTCCTTCATGAGATTCGAAGAACTCTTCACCTCCAACGCCACTGAGTAACGATTTAAGCACGTCGGCAACGACTCGTACAGGTGGCCAAACTGGGTAGGTTGAATGAAGAGTTGTAAAAGGAGGAGGAAGGCGCAAATTGCCGCGCATTCACCACCTTGACAACATTGTGATCACGAAACTCGGACGTTCTCAAACCCACAGGGATGGTCACATCACCAGCTAGCAGAAGTGAACAATGCTAGTTACAGGATACCCAACACTGCATCAGTCATCACGGGAAGTTTTATCGAAGGACCACTCGCCTCGTCGTTACGAAAAGCCCCCGTATGCCAGTGTGTTCACATTGTGCGCCAGCTGAAGCACGATCAAGTGGCGCAGCACAGCTTTATTGATGGCTCATTCCGACGCTGATGCCGCATGGCATGCACAACTCGATATATAGAGTACACGTGCTGTTGTTAATTAATATTGTCGAGAGCCTCAATTGCAAGTTCACGGATCGGGAGTCATCCTAACATCACGAGCAATAAGAGGCTTGCCTTGTCCTTTACTTTATTTCACAAGGACATCACATCGTCGACTATGACCAGTATAAAGCTTTGAAAATTCATGCAGTAGCATCTATCTCCGTAACTTTCTCATGTCTTCGCATATCTGGGCACGAGACTAGATCTCATTACACAACAGGCAGGATCAGATCTTTAAGTGGGAAGAGAATAAAGAACGATAAAAACAGCTCAACCGTTCCACGGACACAAAGGGCTTCGAAATCCTATTCATATCGCAGAACGATTCCGTTCTGCCCGTTGTGTTATCGTCGTATCGATTCACGGTGAAACACCGGATCGCGGTACGGAACCGGGCACTGCTAGAGCTTAACCAACGGATGTACCCTCAAGAAGAAACTGTACACTATTCGGTTCCTCGACATCGACATCGTGGCCGGCGATGTGTCGTAAATAACTGGGAGACCAAATCCTCGTGTAACACCCTTCCACAAAGGAATCTGCCTCGACCACCATGTCAGCCCACTCCGTCGAAGGTGAACTGGAATATTTCGCACCAGCGGCGGATAAACAGTGTAAAATCTGGTACAAGGTCGTCGGCGACCTTAACTCCGGAATCCCTCCCCTCCTCACTTTACACGGCGGGCAGGCCTCAGCCACAACTATCTCCTTCCCTTATCCTCCTTTGCGGCTCGAGGACACATTTGCAGGAGAAGGATAAAGACGAAGGATTTTGGACCGAGGAGTCCTTCATGGAACAGATAGATAGATTATTGGACCATTTGGGTGTTGAAGAATATGACTTGGTCGGTCATTCGTGGGATGGAAAGTTGGGTGCTCGTTATGCCATTCGTCAATGACTTTTTGTCCAATTGAAGGACCAGCGGTCGTACCTTTTGCCTGTGTAGCGTAGCGAGCGAATTCGATTCTGTTTGTGCCCAACAAGCTGGCGTCAAGTTGAGCTTGCCCACGGTGTGCAGCATGGCTGAAATGTGTCGTCTCAGTCAGTTCAACGTTGCTCTCACCGTTCGTCTCACTCGCACAGCTTGGCCTCCTTGAACTCGCACCCATCGTACCTGTCATCGTTTGAGAATCATGAGATTGGCAGCCTCAACCAGTCGCCGCAAGGACCCCTACGAGATCTGGATCCCACCAGAAGAGGACCAGATGCCAGAGCCAACGCAGTCAAGCACACATCACCAGCCTTTCGACACATCCAACCCCTCACGCTCATCGCGGTCAAGAGACCCCTACGCCAACAGCAACTTTTTCGAGGCACCCTCGGTCACAGCAGCTCGCAAAGGCGCAGTTAACAGCACCTCTCAAACCACACCGTCTCACTCTGTTGCTTCAAGCCACGCCTCTTCATCGCCTCTTGACTCGCATCTCCCCCGACCGCGCACGTACTCGCGCGCATCATCTTCTCATCAACCCGATTCCTCTGGATCCTCTTCTGACCCTCCAGTCACTTTTGAATCTGATCATGTGCGTTCTCGGTCAGAAATCGAATATGATAACCAAGTCATCTACCATGTACCCTATGGACGTAAGCGTCCTGGTCCCAAATCCCCTGTAGCCGTAGAGCGCAGCACTGCCCCACCGCCCCCAAAACAGCCAGAGCAAAGCGCCGCTGCTGGTCCTAGCGCCCAACCTTTCACCTTTTCCACCATCCGCGATCGATTAAGGCGACCCTCCATGTCGACACCTTCACCTCTCCACAAGATTGAGCGAGGGGACTGGGTCACAGTCTGGCATTCCGGGACGAGCCAGTACCTTCAAGCGAGTACCTCAGCGTGTGGATTGGCGGCCATGAATTGTGGAAGGATGGCTGTAGCGAAGGAACAACTTGGGTTGAAGTTTGACGATCTGCTCTTGTTCATGATGGAAAAGAGTACCATGACTGTATGCGTTGAATTCCATTCTCTGATCCTACCTATCTCTCATGTGTTTTACTCAGGAAATTCTCTCGATTTGTCCCCTATGGTCGACCCCAGCCCATCTTAACGCGGAAGACATCTACAAGATGCCCTACTTCCAAAGTGTTCTACGTACCCAATCAGTACTCGATGGCCCTCCAAATAGTAATACCTTCTGGGACCTGTTGAGGTTTGTTTTTCCAGCACACTTTGATTGAGGTTGATCATTTTTATTTTCATCAGAACGCTACAACGAAACAACAAGAATCAAGTATCCTTCGCCCTAATCGTCCGTCCACCCGAAATTATTACAGTCCTCCGATTCCCCACCGCCAACGGCAAAGATGTTTTCGCCATTTTCGACTCTCATCCACGCCCCGACCATCCCGAAGGAGCTGCACTCATCTTCACAAAGTCGCTCACCAAAACTTCTGAATACCTCGCAAATCTTTTCGGCGTAGATCCTGCACTCCTCCGTGACCCCGAAATCGGGTGGCAATCTCAAGCATTGGGGATGTGCGAAGCTCATATCATCGTGGCGAAAGAATCGGCATTCAAAGAACAACTCGCCTCTTCAACACCTATGCCACCCTCTGTCCTTCGTTCACCCACACTGTCACCGTCAGACGCGTTGATCATGAAGATGAGCGTGGAAGGCTTGCTTTGTCAGAAGCTTCTCGCAGATTCTGAACGTGAACAACGCAAATTGGAGTCGGAGAAGCGTGCTCTTGAAGCTCGCATGGCCAAAGAACAGAAAGATCACGAGGAAATGATTCTATCTCAGACGCGTAAACTTGACAATATATTTGACGAAAATCAACGACTTCGACAGGCGATCCGAGCTAAAGAGATGGAGGATGAAACCGTGGACGTGTTGAGGGTTGAAATTCACGAGAAAGATGAGGTTATTCAGAGGGAGAGAGAAGAACACTCAGGCCAAGTGGCTAAACTGATGGACAGGATCGAGAGGCTCAAGGTGAAGTTGGACAAGGGAAAGGACCGTGCTCGCCATCGAAGACAGAGAAGCCGGAGTCGGACCGGAAGTCGCAGTGGTTCTGCTTGCGAGCAACGAAGCAATCCAAGTGGCAGTGACGGAGATTGGCACCGTGTATCGCCACAAATAGGCTCTGACTCTCCGCAGTGATCGGAAATCGTGTGTTGGCTGTGCTTTCTTGTATGCCTCGTTATCTCATGTACTTTTAATGACTTCCCAGTGTTGCTTAACGCTTGATATTTTGATGGAAGTTGACCAATGAAGCGTTTGGATCACGCAGGGGTGTACCAGCTGCGCAGGTGACGACTCTCACTCCCTTTGTTTGCCAGTTGATTTCATTGTCCGCCCAACCCTTGTAAGGAAAATGACGTTGGATCTCACGTCACTATACCCTTTTGCTTCCTGCACTTAGGGTGGGCACGAAATTAGACTGAGACTACACCCCTGTTATAGCCCTCATGACGAATATAGCTTCCAACTACACCGAGAAGATAAAAAGAAAAAAGAGGAAACTTGGGGAATGGACCAAGGGAAGGTGTGCTGGCTGGAACGATGATAGCACCCCTGAAATGTAAAATCATCATGTGCGTGACCATTTTCAAGTCGCGATCGTAACAAACTGTACTTCGGCGCCGGCTATGTCACTGTATCCCACCGATCCCTTATTTCCGGTGGGCTATAAAATGCGTTTCTAAATGTGCTCTTCTCCCTCTCCTTCCTCTATCACCAACTCAGAGCTCCCCCCAAATACCCTCATCGCGTACTCGTTGCCACCTTCATCACAGTCTATATATAATACCCACGTACATCACCCCTATGGACGCTCCATCCTCTTCTAAATCACGTCGTTCATGGTTTCCAAGCCTCTCGATTGGCAAGTTCACGAGTCCTAAATCAGCTGGTGCAGAAAGGAGTAGTGGCGATTCTCCCGTGAGTATCACTCCCCCAACTATAGGAAACCAACTCAGCAATGCCACCCACCTTCACCATCTTCTATCGCTACAGGACGGTCGCCGTCGCAGCTCCCTCGCCAGCAGTGTACCCAGACTCATATCATCAGCATCCTCCACATTATCACCTTCTCCGTCTATGAAACGCAGTAAAGGCTTGGGGTTTGGTATCCCAATCCAGTTCCCCAAGTCTCCAGTTCGGTTCAAGAAAGGTTCTACAGCGGTCACTCCACTCCATAATACCACTCCTCAAAGGCGAAAACGCCAAGGATCACTTAGACTTACTTTATTGGGAAAAACCCCGATGTCGATCTATGAACAGCATAATCGACCTCCAACGCCTTTTTGCAGGACCTCTGGTCCACCGAAGAATTGACGCTACTCGCTTGTAGCACAACATATTGATGACAACTTGTATGACCACTTCATGGACTGAATAATTTTGTAACACGGGTTGGATGTAATCTACATTGAAGTAACTCAACATGTTCGTTGTAGTCGAGATCGTCTCTGCTCTTTGTCCTCATATAGATGATGATGGACCTGGGGCGCTTTGCCACTGCAGATAGTGCTGGGATCGTGACCGTGACCGTTCCACACAAATAGCCTCTCCTATGTAATTAGATCTAAATAGGATCAATCAAAAGTTATACGTCGTCGGTTCAGATTAACAAGGCTGAATGAGGCGCCTCGGAAACCCGATTATTCGGGCCTCGTGTCGTCTTCGACATTCAAGCTTAATTGTACCGTGGGATGATCTCTCCGCTCTGAATAGAAACGTGCTTACAGCGTTGCATACGCATTTCACACCACCGCCCCCACTTCAAGTGAGCCAAGAGCAATTCAAACCCAAACTTCGACCTTGGGACCTTGTCTCCGCCGTCCATTCCGAACAGTCGCCTCTATTTCGCTTGTATAACTTGATCTTTATCCACCTCGCCTTGACGATATGCTTGGATCTAATGCGTTCGCTCCTTATTCTTCTTAGCATTGGTGCATTGATCAAATACAACAAAACCGCAGTTTACGAAGAGCATTGACGATCCTTGGCAATGGAAACACGAACAATCGTGCAGACGACCAGCCACAGCTCAGACCAACTGCACCCTTCCAAGTTGGAGTAATCAAACAACGGGTGCGACGACAACTCGCACCAGGAGTATTCCTTGGCTCCCCTGTAGCACGCCATACTCCACAACGCACATCGCAAGCTGATCGACTTTTGGATGCGGTGCAGGCCGAGAGTCCCGTTCACGAATTTACGGACGACGATTGGGAAGCATTGCAATTGAGGATTGCTCTAGAGGAGAGTAGGGCTATTGCTCAGACCGCAGCATCAGAAAGCAGTCAACGTCAGGGTGGCACTGAATCACCGCGCGCTAGTACTAGCGCTCGTCCTCATGCCCGAGCACTCACGGAACCCGCGGTGAGTGTGGACGCCAAGACGAGAGCCACATTTGAATGTGGAATATGCCTTGACAATCCAGTTGTTATGGATATCGCGAAAGTTCAACCTTGTCATCATGAATTTTGCCGGGATTGCTTGAGGAGTTATATACTAAACCAGATCGGGGATAGGAGATTCCCAATCGTGTGTCCTTTGTGTTCTGCGGAGCGGGGTGTTGCTCAGCCTGGAGGTGAGCAGACGATATCGTTCCGGGTCTTGGAGTACCGATTTTAATGACATGCAACAATTAGAGATAAACGAAACTCTGATTGCCATCCTTGGTATACCAGACAGCGAATACGCGATCTATGAGGAACTTCAACTAAGCGCGTTTTCCGTTCAGGTTTATTGCCGCGGGTACGAGCACCACCAATTCTGTGAATTATCAGATCTTCTGATTTCTTGACTCTGACAGGTGCAATAAGACGATCAACATGGATCGTCAGGGATTCAACGAAACGAGAATCTTAGATTGTCCCTTACCAAGGTGCCGATACAAGTGGTGCAAGAGTTGTAACCAAGAATTGAAAAAGAATGAGAGTCAGTGTAATGCGTGCGATGGGACTACTGAATTTGATAGGATGGTCAGGCGCTGCGGATGGAAGAGGTGTCCAGGTAAGTGTCTCTCCAATGCAGATTGCAAGATATATCTGATGGACACCGAAAGGATGTTCTGCTGCAGTACAGAAGAACGAGGGATGTAATCATGTGACAGTGAGTTCACAGTCACCACTTATCAAGCAAACACTCACTAAATACGTTATAATATCATGCAGTGCGTCACTCCCGGCTGCAATACGTGAGCTTTCCCGCGAACCCTTTGACGTTCACCTCATAATCCTCAATTGCGATAGGCATTTCTGCTACACTTGCGGGAAACTCATCGTTCGAAGCCGTACCGTGAACGACGTTGCCAGTGAGGCGATCAGAAGGCACTACTCTGGGTTGTTCTCGTGCCGTCAGCACTAGTGAATCAACTCGTGTGCGAAACTCTTCCCCATTTCCTCGTAGCTAAAGGTGTACATTAGTGCTCCGCCACACGGGGCTTGTGAACTTCCGTTGTGTTGCGTTGAGATTCCTACGCCAGACCAAAAAGGTTTAGACGATCGTGTATTCGGTATTCGAATGCGCCAAGTTGACGTGTTCCAACTCGGTCCCCTGACTTGCCAGGATCGTCCGGTACGGCAAAAGAGAACGCTCCAGGATGGTTGATGAGCCAGTCTGCTACGGCCACGTGTAAGGAGAGGGGGAATAGGACTTGGTCCACCACCATCGACCTCTATGGGTGTTCCAGTCCTCGATCGGTCTTTATCCTCCTGTTCGAGTTCTTCACCCAATCCGTGGATGCAGGTGGATAGGATAGGATACCTGAAATGTAGATGATTACGAGGTCGGGGTATGAGTGGGATGTTCGAATTCCAGTTGAACAGCGTCGTTCTTCTATGGCGCGGGAGATGTTGCCGTGCCTGTCTTTATGGTAGTATGTCATGTAGTGGGATCTGTGGTCGATTTCTCGCCGTGCAGACAAATTGTGTCAAGGTCCTTCCCCTTCAATCGCATTAGGGCACTGCCCTTCTAGCTCCAGTCGGGAATGTCGTAGTGTCCGTGGGCGAGATTGACCATGGTCTGATGAATTGGCGTCCTAGAAGTTTCCCGGTTACATCATTACATCACCTGATATACCACGTCAGTCGTGCTGCGTGATTGTTACCACCAGACTAAACTCTCGGTGTGGTGCGGAAGGGAAGGAGGTTGGATTTCTCGGTCGCAGTTTATTTTCGGAGCCGTAAAATTGCATAGGGGGAGGGTTGTTATAGATTTTGAGCATCAGGCTTTTCCTTTCATCCATAAATTTCCCCCATTCTTCCGATGCTCGGGAAGGGTGGGCCAGAACGTATTCGACTCTGTCACTATACGTCTCATTGCATCGTTATGCCAGGTTGGTTCAGTGGTGGAGCAGCCTGATCTTATCCATGATGGGGTTGTCGGCCATTTTCGCGTACCATTCAAACGGGGAGTCTATATTAAATATCCGGGTGGGTGCGGGGTCAGCGGTGATGTTGGCAGGGTCGCCCTTCGCAAGCAAGGTAATTCGGGCACACTGGCAGGACGAGTTACCCGGAATTCCCGCGAGATATATTTGCAGATATATTTTACGGGCATGGGACATATAGTGACCTTGACAAGACTAAGTCCACACGCCGGCTTCAGCGGATTTTCAACATGTTGCAAGCGCTCACACCATTGTCCAAAGACTTGGTCCATTCTCTTCTTGCCTGGGCTACGACACTTGCGAAATATGCTGCTTACCTACTGATCTTGATTAATTTCAAGTCATGGCCGTTCGTCTGGCATTGTAAGTGCTCCAATTGATATTCAACTTGCACTCGAACTTGCATGCTCATCCATGTAGTCCGTATAATGAGGCCTATAATGACGCTTCAGCTTCAGCATTATCTACTTCGTTTGAGAACATGCTTTCGATCACAGCGCGTACGACAGCTAGAAGAAGATAAATGGGCTGATTCTATTTCTCCAGTGGGAGCGAACCCTTTCGAGTTTTCTACCATATTTCACACTCGTGCCAGTATGTAAGGCTCCTTTGATTTTGTATCAATCAATGCTGACTCCTGCAGCCATTGACGATTGTGACTATAATGGACATGTATCAAATTCAAGCTACGCCAAGGTAATATTTCAACTTGTCTTCCACCCTCATGTGTAAACGCGGGTGACATCAATCGCTCGCATTCTGCAGGTGCTAGATTTAGGCCGTGTCAAGGCTGCGTTCGCCACAGTTCCGCACTTTCCCCGTGCAGGTGGATTGTTTGGGCTCGGAGGTGCGCGGGGAATAATCTATCTTGGCGTTGACTTACCAAAAGATAGGCACACACTACAGTTTTGTTCGTGAAATACCCATGCTCTCGCGGTACGAGATTCGGATAACAATTGGAGGCTGGGATCGAAAATGGGTGCGTTGTATGTCTTCCTGCACCACTTGATATCATCTGAACGAGTCAGGTGTACGTTGTCGCAAGGTTTGTCACCAAAAAGAAAGGAGGCCCCAAGGATGCCAAAAATAAAAATACTCTCAACGTTCCAAATACTTTGATTGGCACCATGCCATCTACCGACGTCAATTCAGTATCAACAACCTCAGCGATTGCTCCTAACCCTTCCGGCAGTGAGCCGGATAATACCTCTCAGACCCTAGATGCAGTGGTGGCAGAACTTCTCAGTGGAATAGAAGAGGAGGATGACGTCGTGCTGCACGCAGTTGCAGTTTCTCAGTTATGCTTCAAAATGGGGAGAATCACTGTACCGCCCGCGGTCGTGCTCGCTTGCAACGGTTTTTCCGTTCCGTCTACATCGGGCCTGAAGTATTCGCATCAAAACCCACCGCCTCACTGGAGTACAGCAAAAGACCTCAGGTCTAAGGCTCGAGGTGGAAGCATGAAGAAGCTTCGTAATTTCTTTAAGAATGGTTGGAAGGAGGTTCCCGAGGACCAGAGATGGTGGCAAGATGCGTTGGGAGGAGTGATTGAGGAAAAGAGGCAGAGGAATATGGTGGTGCTCGATTCCCTGAGTAAATGTATGCTTGGAGCCAAAGGAGTATAGACATCATGCGAACCGACCTGGTAATTACTGAGGACAACTCGTGATGGTTTTGTAGATATTGCTAACGTTCACGACGTAATGTTGTGATGGAACACACGATATAAACAAGATACTGTTGTCAAGGTATGGGTTTCGATTTTACTGCACTCGCCAGTCTATAGGCCTTTTTACTTCGGTTGGTCACGAGTTCGAACTGTGAAGCAGGCTTATGATATATGAAGCCTCGCTAGGTTATGTGGAATTTGCCAACTGCTAGCAGTAACAACAAAGTGCGGGGTATATTAGGCATGCAAGTATGAGCTCCATCTACCACTCGATTTAGCCTCAGTTATTCAATCGTGCTTCTCGCTGTTCTTTCTGTATCCTCCGCTGCTCTGGTGCCTTGGCAACAGGACGTGCATCTAGCTGTTAGTCCAAAGTTCGGCACGTTCGAAAGCGATACACCAAAGAGTTTCAATGCTGGCATAGGCTCCCTCACCTCGTATGACACGATCGTAGCATTCGGAGTAACGTATCATGCGAAATGCACCTGTATTTTCAGCTGTCTGGAGATGCCTTTAGGATCAATATACCGCTGGAGGAGCCCACGATCGAAACAATGACCAAGTCTGGGTCGAATATCTCGCTGACAGCGCTGGTGCAAAACTGTCTGATTACGCAGTAAGGACCGTCGTTGTACCAAACAAGTGCTTCAGTAATAATGCGCACTGATACAAATAGGTTGATGGCGCAATCATTGCTAAGTATCTGTGGCCTGATGATTCGGCCTTCCAAGGTGCTAGCTACTTCTCCCTCTCAATGTAAGCACGTGGTTATAGAGACAGTCAGATAGGAATTGACCCGTGACTAAGCTAGCGATATGTTCCAACGAGGAGGAGTAATTCCTGACGATAGCTGAAGTGGATTATCGTGCATATCAACTCCTCCTTTTTCTGTTGGATTTACCCACAATGGAATTCTATTTAATCACCAGTTTGCCATACAACCCGAAAGCCTCTGGTACCTTGCCATAGTTTTCGTTATCGGAAAACGTATGTTATCCGGATTATTCACCCCCCTACGACGCTAAATCCAGAAAATCACCATACAGTATATGCCAACAGCCTTTTAGCCGCGCTCAATTGCAGGTGCTCCCTACATAGCACAGGAGTTCAGGGCTCACCTTTGACCTCTGTCCCTGTTCCGCTATCAGATATTGCATTCAAATGTCTATACCAGTAGTATCAACCAAGGTCGAAAAAGTGAGCCCCGGGGACGCTAGTAAGTACAACGCCTACATTTAACCCGGTACAGTCGAGTAAAGTTACATCAGGAAAGCAACCGTCCTCCCCGCTCCAAATGGTTCCTTGGGCTAGATGAACCAAGACCATGACGGGTGGTGCCTGAAAAACCTCCTCGATTCAACACATGTCCAGCATAAATTAGACCAACTTAATGTTGAGCTGTTGTATACGGGAAGAAGGCGATATTAGCAGTCAAATAGGACGACTAGATGTGGGGTATGTATTCAGACCATTCGATATCCAGATAAGAAGACGAGGAAGAAGTCGCAGAGCGTGCATAATGGCTGGAGAACAGCACACCCAGCTTGCCTCTATCCCTTTTGGGCTCAACCCCTCCCTTGATATGTGGTTTCGGTTATGAGCTCATGCAGACCCAGCATAACGGGTTCCATGGTGATAACAAGCGATGAGACCTTCCATAACCCTCCATAACCAATTGACTAGAAGACATCTGCAGCGGGGTATCGGGGACAACTGCGAAACAGGCTGTGACAAGACCTTGAACCGGGCCGTGGAAGGGTGCTCGCTTAATATCTTCAAATATAAGAGCACACCCATTTTCAAGTTTGAGACGAAAATAAAATCAATATTGAGATTCAAACAAAGCATACGTTGAGGGTGCATAAAGCATAGCGTGCTACTTTTCCTTAGTTGCCACCGGTCCAGCTGTTTACATGCGTTATTAATATCTTTGTTCTGGTGATGCAGAAGGACGAGGGAATACTCACACAGCAGTTCCTGGGAGTTGGTACCGCTATGGTGTCCTCGTGAGTAAGGTGAACCTTATTGAAGAGTACTAACCAACTTACTGCAGTATCTAACGTGAATGTTCAGTCAGCATGAATTACTGAAGGTACTAAATACGAGGACTTACTGCCGTATACATTGTACGCAATTCCTAAACACGGACATGAGTCCAGGCGCATGGAGAAGAAAGCAGCACATACCTGGAGTGCTTGGGGTGTAGGCACCAGGGAAGGATACGAGTCCAGATGATGGGAATGCGTTGTCTGAACCAGTGACTTGGACCTGAATGCAGGAGGGATAAAACTGAGCGCCAGGGTATTGTCCAACTACAGGATCTCATGATATTCTATTGAAATCTTAAGAGTAAGGGCCTACCAGAATGCAATGCGATTTTAGGGAGATGCGGTTAGATCCATTCCACATAGACCTGACTGCAGGGTACTCACATCTCATGACGGATGATGTGTTGACCAGGGCGCATGTTTCAAGGAATAGTGAAGGAGTAGATATGGCTGTTGGCATACAGAATATCCGTTGCCGCCCATTTGCCATCAGGGGTCTTTCCGGCCTCGTAGACCTTGAACTAGACAGCACTATGCCATCTAATCAGGTCAAAAGTTTAGTATGGCTTCCAATCAGAGCTCACGAGGTGCCTGGGCTCCACCTCGTGATATCAGAGGGTCGCACGGGCCATATATGTGATCATGGGTCCAACATGGCTATCCGGCCAGGTCGTCCAGTTCAGTTTAACTGTGGTACCAGCAGCAAACGGTGCCGAAGATAGGTGCTGGTGCAGTAACAAGACATTTGTAGCCCAGCCATTACACTGAACGCTGGGGTGACACATGTCATTCCGTGCGAAGTAATCAATTCCATTTTTCCCAACTTACTCATCAAGGAAAGATCTTCGACGGGACCTGTGCGGACGTGTTAACGGCAGTAGAGCACATTAAGCAGATGATTACCATTCCCAGGTCAGTATTTGCACCTGCCGTCGGTCTATCCCTAGCATCATGCCGTGGGTGCCTCTTGATCAGGAAGAATTGTTGGACCCGAATTTTAACCACCTCATCACTCAAAATGTCGACGACAAAGTATAGGAGATCATACCATGTGGTACTATATTAGAGTATGGAAGTGAACGAGGTGACACTCTGATTTGCAACTGCCAGTGCCTGCACAAAAAGGAGCCACTTTCACGAGTACAGCTACGCCTCCACATCAACCCCTCCTTGCACGAACATTCCGTGGAAATCCATCCCAAGCCGAACCTAATGAACGGATTGAGAACTGAATCATGCCGACTAGCCTCAAAGCTCCAGGACATGCAGTTTTTGCCTTATGGTGCGCCTTGCGCGCTCTAAGAGTAATCGCTACAGCGTAAATCGTAAGTCAGTACTCCCGTGCTACACCCACTGATTATGCTTACCTGCTGTCCTTCTTCTCGGTAAATGACCTGTCACCTCAAGTGACTTGAAAGCCTCCTCATCAATTTGCGTTGCTCTCTCAATTGAGTGCTCCTTTGCTTCTTGAACAAGCCTAGGTGGGTGAGGCACATTAATGGCGTGGATCAAGCGGTGAGCTGAGGTACTCACTGTTCTTTTTTAGCAACATCGCTAAAGAATTTCTCTGGATTGCTTAATTGCTTTGCCTTCACTTGACTCAATTTGGATGACGCCTTCACCACCGGAACCAATGGATTCTCGTCGTCATCTCGGAATATAATCTCAGTGAATGATATCACATCATTGACATCCTCATCCTCGTCCCCTTGATCTGAATCAAATAGTCCATCATGGGGTTGATCTTCCGCATCATCCATTTGCGTCGTTTCATCTATGTTGTCTGCGTCATGTCGCACATCATGCACTTCAAAATAGTCAGGTAGCTGATCGTTAGGGCCTGACTCCATAAAATCCGGCTCGCCTGTCCCAGGTTCTATTGAATTTGATTCCGCGTGCTCTTCTGCCTCAGAATCCTCAATGGTCGTCTCTCGTTCACTGTCCACTTCTAGGTATGCCTCTCCAGATATGCTCCAACGTCTTCCGAGTTTTCCCAGCAGTGGTCTGCGATTTGACTGGTGGTAAGCATGGATTCCGGTTTCCTCAATGTTTGCTTCCAGCGTGTGCGTATTTTCACCAGTCCGTGATACAAATAATGGTAACAGTTCTTTCATGGCAGAGAATTGGTTGGCGCGATCGGTGCACGACCATCCGGGTGATGAGTCTCTGGCAGGATCGGAAAGCACATTGATGGGATAATACATTTCTCCTCATCTGTGATCCCTACCCCTTGCCCAAGTAATTGCACCCTAGCTGTGCGCCATGGAGCAGACGGATTTAGTGTTATAATCTATGCCGAGTAGTGTTCAGAGTATCAGCGCAAGGATATGGTTGCTAGGAACGCACATCGTCTACGTAGCCTGCGTAGGTCTTTGGAGATATGGAGTGGAGGGAACTGCGGAGGATTCGATCCTTGGTCTTCCCAATGGTTGCCACTGGATCCAGGGTGAAGGCGATATACTCGCCAGTTGTTGGAAAATTATGTCGAGCCATCGTGATTTGGTAGCCTAACGAGGTACGAGTGCTAGCTTAAGTACATTAGTGAAAATGTGATTTATATGAAGCTGTGAAACGCTCCTCAGATTTGAGGAGCTTCATAATTGTATTGATCCTCTTGATCCTCACTTTTTGTCTGATTATGCTTTGTGGGTTGAGTGTATCAATATACTACTTATGGAATAATTGCAACTCTTGTCCCATTCCCATCCTGATATCACTGTCCTGGATGTAATTTAAAGAATGGACAGCAAGAGATTTGCAACCTACCTTTGGACTCCTCGTACTACTAGCATAGTATATGGAAATCTGGACAACCTGTGCTTAATACCGTTAACATGGCGGTAAAACAATACACATTCAAAAAAGAAGTGCCACTTCTCAATGCCAGTCGCATAAAACCTGGCTTCAATTACGATTGGGTCCCATATACATTCACCCAGTCCGCCAGATGCTGTCTGTGAAGTCCTCTTATTACTTCTCTACTAGCTACTCTGCCAGTACACCGTCAAAAGCAGTATCACCAAAGTCGCTTGTCGTTGGTGGAATTACGGCACCCTTGCGTCCATCATGCATCCATTCAATGAACTAATCAAGAAAACGGCAGGAGCCCATTTTATGAAAGAATTGAAAAATGATCCCGAATTGTGGCGTCTCTACAATGGCATCGGCTACAGTAAACTGCGCCCGTATATTATCCTTACAGGTGAACTTTATGTGCAAGATGACTGATGCGAGGTAACACTTTGTCTAAGTGCTACATTTGGAAATGCCACTGGGGAATGTTCAGACTCAGACAAGAAGATGGACGACTTCACGAAGATGTTCCTACTTCCAATTCATGCCGATAGCCAAGACAACGTTGAAACGGTAGAAATTCAGCGTTGGCTGGTACCTGGTGGAAAGGTTATCGCAGTCGCGGAAACTCGCAAGGTAACAGAGACGGAATCGAAGGGGGGGCATTGGGGACATAAAGGCAAGGCACTGCGAGACCCAGAATTTAGACTCGGGGGACGGATGGTGAAGGCATTGATAGATATCTGCGTCGAGCGGAAATGGGCTGGGACTTACGACCTCCTCCAGTCAAGCAGGAGCTCATTAAGTCGCGCTTGGTTCGTCGCTTGACACTCAGCGTAGATTTCATAAATGATTTTAACTACCTATTGCAGACGACAAGGAGAGACTTTAAATCTATTCATCCAAGCGGACCACCTTTGCCAGTCAGTATATGTCGATAAGCAAAGCAATTCGGTATACTGGAATATCAAACTTGAATACCTTGAAAGAGGTATGTTACAAAGATGGGTTGTCATTATGAGCATACTAACAGAACACACCGCTTTGGAGGAAGAAATTCAGCCTTGATAGGTCTCGTGGATGGGACATTGCCTCTTCATTAAATGATCATTATCTTGTGTTGTGTGTCGTGACCTAGGAAGGACTTGTTGTGTAACTCCTAGTATACATGGACCATTGATTGCGTCATTAATGATATTAAACCACCATCAATCATTGCTTTTGCTGCTTTTCTAATTGCGAATGTGGACACAATGACGATTGCGGGTACCACGTAACACGTGAAATTATAGCGCAGGAAGCCATTCGTCCAGCAGTAAAAACTCAAAGAAGCATATACATATTGAGGCACTCACCATTTCCCTTGATATAAGTGGTCTCGACTCTCGAGGGTTTCTCCTACCGCCTGGCAGAGACAGGAGCTAATGCATCGGATAATTATTACCGTGAAAGCCTGACAATTGCAAGCTTTGGATGAGTGGACCACTTGGCATGCTCTCTTAGTCACTGCCAGCGCTTTCCCACAGGCCAGGCTTTGGGTCACGCATTAACCTCAACAAACCTGGTTTAACGGGTTAAACCCCTGGGGTTAAGCCCTTAACCCAATTAAAGGTTTAAAGGTTTAACCAACACTGACTGACAGTGATTGAGTGTCATCGGATTGGCATACCCTTTCCCTTTATGGTTGGGATATTGCCGACAGCGCCGGTCGCTGTGAAGTTATTTTCATCGTTGTGAGGCATTACTTGTTGAGGCTCACTTCATTATCTTCGTACGTCTAGACATGGAAGCTGCTTTGTTATCTTGCTGTGTGCTGTTCGGCTAGGTTGCTCAGGAAGAGCCTCGTTTCCAAACAATCGACACTATCTCCTCATCTGAATGTATTAGCATGCTGTGAAGGTGGTACCTGGCGGCATGCCTGCAACAACAATCAACGGAAGTGGTTATTGTATGCCTTATAATACCATGCCCAAAATTATACAACCATTGCATAAAAGCTCCTATTGATCATCGGTTTTGAAATCCCTGATAAGTCGTCACATGCCCCGCAACCAACGTGTGAGTTATTACTGGCTACTTAAATCGCTGTGCTTAGACCAGCTGTCAGTGGGTGCGAGGCGATATGAGCCAAGCTGTCGACGAAATCTGAACCACGATCTGCCGTCACGGTTTCGGTCTGCTTCCTGCCGAAATCTACATTTTGACAGTGACATCCGCATACATACTCTCACGGAAATGGACAAAAGACGACAAGTAATGAGAAAGTGTACAAGGACCAACTAGGTGAATTATTGCCCCACGTCCTAGTTTGATCTGTATGAAATGTTTGATCGAGATAGTAAATGCACTCGCCATGTGTTCAACTTTCCGCCAGAGGCCGACGTGATAAGCCTATCAAGCACGCTAATCTCGAGATGGTGTGTGTCAATGACGATGACGATGACGGTCTGGCAGGATGACAGGGCATATCAATGGTCCTGGGAGGGTTCACCAGCACCACCGCGTCTAAGGCACCAGGTTATACGCACACAATTCTGATGAATGTAATGGGGTAGGTGGTGTCACGGCTGAATGGTGACTATCACCGATATGAGTCGAGCATCAGGGTCAGGTCCGTATTGGGCTGAATCTGACAAGTGCTCCGGCGGCTCGAAAGATACGACGTTTTACGGGTGGACTGTGTGATAATGCCTGACCGGGGAAAACGGTGAGAAGATGGGCGTACTCGGAATTACGATTCCCCCGACGATGCGCAATGACATAACACTCCAACTATCGGCAGAATTGCCGAGTGCGTAGCCAGTAATTATAGTCATTCCACCTTCATTGCGTTTCATTGTTGTTTGTTAAGTTGTTGCAGCTTGTGGTGAAGCAAGTTGCATAGATTTTACGCTGTTGGTTTGAGTGACGTCGATAGCTGTAGCGTAAGGACGATCGATTCGCGAGCTTGGAAGCCTAGATCGGATTCCGGAGCGCAAAGTGCTGATGTAGGAAAGCACTGCCCCTTGTCCCGGTGAGCGCCAGGACCATACCGGATAACCATCAATAGCAGACATTTACTTGTCGGCTTTGTATTGTGAGCCAATGCAAGCTAAGAGGGCACGGTGGGCTCGGCGGCTGTGAGAGAGGCTAAATCTAGAATACAGCTTTGCAAGCGAATCGAGGAATGGAGCTACTGACTATCCGGTACAGGTGTCACAGTTCTTGGAGCGGACGATAGCATCATGGCGGGTACATTTTGACAAGTGGGCAAGGGAAGGTGAATTAGGAGGTTGATACTCCGAGGAAGAAACTGGGTACTATGTCATAAGGCTGCCGAATAGGTCGACCTCGCAAGGAGAGCGCGGGATGTGGTCGTGATATAGGAGGTTCTACCTATTCCTTGTGAGAACTGACTCCTTGAAGCAGGATACGACCAGGCTAAGTCACTGCTGCCTGCAGTGCCGCCAACGGTTGAGTGATTATAGCGAGTGGAATCGAACACCACAGTTGGACTCCTAAGCATGTGGATCTTCAAGGCAGTATGGAAGCACTGAGGTCATTACGCGTAAAATGGGAGCGTTTTGCTCCACGAGAACAGCAATAGCCTCAGAGTAAAAATATAGAGAGGTAGGTGAATAAGGGTACAGAATTGTAAGGATAGACGCTTGATGAGGATTCCTCGGTGGATGCAGCGCGAAGGAGTATAGAGATCACGAAACTTCTTAACCGCTTCTGAACTTCGTAGTGGTTGGAATGGCTGAATGAGGATATGGTTTGGATAAATTTGGACATGCCACAGTGACAGGGGATCTGGATTATTTTCCCACGGGTGATTACTGTGATCTACATAGATTGTCTGGTTGAACGCTGTCATTCGATTTCGTTTAATATAAAGCCCAACGACCTCAACTTTTGCTTTTTGTTCCTCATTCTTACCCCCATCTCACTCGCTCAATCGTACGCATACACCAGCAGTGCCAGCCGTCCAACTCTGCAGTTCCATTTGATCACTTAGCGGTCCCCATGCATCCCCAAATAGTAAATAACTCGATTCCCATCTATTCGGTCCCTTCTTCCCCGCCAACACCAACATCCGCTATTTCAGCCGCTATCACCGCGACACCGCGTGTTTCATCTCCTTTGAACCCCTCTTCAGCTTCCTCGTCAGCCACTTCCTCCACCACAAGTCTCCCGATCCAGGACGCGCTCCCGCTGACTGCGCCTATTCCAATCCCATATCGCAGAAGAGGATACTCAATATCAACAATAAGAGATCTTAATCTTTCGGCGGGGGGTTATCCATCGGGACCAAACACTCCACCTATTTCATCCCCGCTTTCTGGGAATTTCACTCCTCCAACGTCTTTCATGACCCCTGCACCAAGTTTGACTCTTGGAATCTCAAGTCCTGGCTCAGCTTCTACTGCACCCAGACAGCGTCGTACTTCCAATAGGGTCTATCGACAATCACCATCGCTCGGAAGCGAATTGGAGTCATTCTCACCTAACAGTTTTCGGAGTCGCTCACGGTCCCCAGCTCAACGCTTCAACGAGCATGACCATTCACCTACGAAGAGTAATGGTGAACGTACTCCCACTCTCCCATCTGCACCGTTGCTTGCTAGTGCTCCTTCGGCAGCAGGGTGGGGTCCAGGCAGTAAGAAGAATGCTGCGCTTGGAATCGCAGCTCAACCTCCAGGACAACAAAGCCGTTCATTATCTGCAAGTTGGTGGGGTTCTGAAGACGATGAAGAGAAGGAGCTCCGACCTTGGCGGCACCAATCCGGTGACGACGATGAGAAGAAAAAGGTTCCAGAGGAGCAAGCTCAGAGTTGGGAACGAACAAGACACGTAAGTCTTCATTATCTTTAGCTCCTTTTCTTCTTCTCGACTCGTGTGGGCGCATATATGCACCATTTCCCAAACTGCCCAACGCACTAACAGTGTTCTCTTTGTTCCTTATGTGGCGCGTTGCTGCGTTGCGGAAGTGCGGCGATGCGTTTACGTGTTATCGATGTGCCCTCGATCACGTTGAATGTGATGTGTAGGGCAGTGCACTGGCTCCCTTTGTTGTGGTCATTGGTCACATGGTTGTACGTGTCAAATTGGTTCCTCACGGGCACGCGACATGTATTATTATTGATCTCGTGAACACGTCAATCTCGACTCATGCCAGACCATCTCACTTCCGTGCTGCGTCTGTCATTACACCTGCCAGGGGCATAGTCGCTTGGTACTGGAGTTAAACCCCGAGCCTAGTCCACCATTGGATATATGCGGCTCAGCTGGGAATATATGGCACTGTTTGCCTGCGCATATATTCACCACCACCGACGTTGCCAAGAGTCTGAATCTAGCCTTGATCTTATTTGGTTATGCTCCATGCACTTGGATTTGGTTCCGCAGCTCCATGTGAAGCTGATCTTATCTGCCAAGTCGCCGAGAGGAGGGTAATGCTAAATATCGTTTCATCCTCCCTAGCGTGTAGCCAAAGCTGTCGCGTCGACTATCGGAACAGCAACAGACATAGCGCATGAGGCATTGTATATCGGTGTCGACTTGCTCGAGCTGGCACCTGTACCCGGGTTGTCAAGCCTCGCGAACACGTTGCTGAATATTTGGGACGCTGTTGACGCTGTTGACGTGAGTCCCCATCCTCTATATTGACTCATGGCTGTAGAACGTTTCCTGTCTTCTCTCTGAAAAGAATGCACTAATACCATATCTCTTGTTTCATCAATCACTCCTAGATTCACCGACTGGCATGCTTGAGACTGACAGAGCGGTGTGCGGATATCTTGTTGTCAGTCCGGCAAGAAGTGCACGAGGCTGGAGGTGACGTCCAGCATGAGCTCAATGAAGCATTAAAGAGATTGGAGGAGTGAGTCATTTTCAACTTGACAGGTATTAAATCAGACAAGATACTCATAGCTTCCTCCAGCGTCTTCATTGCCATTGCAACGTTCATGGAGAAACAGGCTCACCGACCATTTCTGAAGAGATACCTCAGGCGAGATGAGATCTTGAGACAGATCGCGGATTGCGATGCTGACTTGAGAGATGCTGTGGAAATGTTCAGCGTTCGTACTATTAATACCCTCTCTTACCTCGTCCGCCTGTTTCAAAGTATGCAGTTATAACTCACATGACGCGCATGTTATAGGTTTCCGTTCAGATCCGTATCCTCAAACAGGTCCAAGCCGCAGAAGTTCAGAGAAGACAAGATACCCAACGAATCTTGCACTCCATCATCAACATGCAGCTTCAGACGGCGGGCTATAGTACTGGTAGCCCACCGCCGGCCTTTCAAACACCAAGTCCGGAGAGTAGTCCAAAGTTGGGATTTGCGTCTCTTCCACGATCGGCCTCCCAAGCTACCATTTATGGTTCAGGGATCTCTAGAACTTCCAGTCGCAAGAAAACCGAGGACCGCAGTCCAATTGGGTTGGGACTCACATTTGGACAGCCACTTCCGCAGTATCAGTCTCCCGAGTTGCCGATACTGGAGACGATACCCATCCAACTCCCTGTTCCCGATGTCGATCGAGCGCTGCAGTTTCCCTTTCCTGCCTATTCAGAGCATCCTCCTTCTAGCCAGCCTGCACAAGCTGGTGACCCTGAGCGCTCCGACCCCAGTTCGCACGAAGTCATGGATCCCTTCTCTGCTCCCATCCCTCTCGATACGCTCATGAATGTCCCGCCCGAGGCACAAATAATTCCAATGTTGAGGACGCTATGTTTGTTGCAGAATTCGATGGATGCAGCACATGATATGGTCGACTTGAGGAGTTTGTTGAGAGCTGCGTTGCAAACGAGCAATGATGCAGAGATGATGAAGGTCCTGCAAGTCGGAAGGGATGAAATGCCCGAAGCTATCAAGACCTTACAAAGAGCGTTAGAGAGGGAAGTTGAAGAGGGAACGGGGACCTCAAAAGCTGGAACTACCGCTCTCCTAGGTGATGACGTGAAGGCCGCCGTACCAACGAAGAGCATAAACGTTCGTGTCAGGGAAGCCATAGCTGATCCTGAGCATCCTCAAGTGCAGAAACGACATCTGATGCGACAAGCCGCGCTTATGGGGAATCTTATGACCGCCACAGGAACGGCTGGCGTTGGAGGGATCGTGGAGGTCGCACCTGTAGGGCCGGGGTATCAGATGCCTCACATTGCTGGTGGTGGTCATCATGTCGGCGGGTTCATCGAACCTGGACATGCACTAGAGTTGGATAGTTCAATGCAGAATTGGGTGGCAGTTGTTCCACCGACACCACATAGGCGCAAGACGATGGCGAGCGTTGAAAGTTGTACGAGTGAGAGTACAAGTGAAAGCGATGGATTGGCGTCGATGAGGCATTCAGTCTCGGCTGATGGCGGTGTCCCAACTACTGCTGCATCTCCTCAAGGTCCCCTCCCACCACCAAACGCATTCGCCGGATTTATGATTCCGTCAGATAGTTCCAAGACGATTCAAGGGTATACGGCACCTCATTCAGCTTCTCGCGATACCTTAGATCGGGAATTTATCGAAAATGGCATTGACGCGTTGTGTCGTATGTCCCGAGGAGTGTACGACTCCCTCCCCACTCTTCCTTCATGGACTATTACACGATACGAAGTGGATCGTGACCAACGGGTTGGCCTGGGATTCTTCTCGGATGTGTATAAGGGTACCTGGAAAGGGAAGGTAGTTGCTATTAAGGTATTAGCCGAGACGACACCGAGGGAATTGTTTATACGAGAAGTGGAGATTTGGAAGACGTTGAAGCACGCGAATGTGTTGGAGTTGTATGGAGCTAGCAGTGCTAGTTCGGAACCTCCGTGGTTCTTTGTCAGCCCATATTTGAAGAGAGGGAGTTTGGTGGCATGGTTGAAGAGTTTGATTAGAGGGGGTACGATTGGTGCCGGTAGCGGGGACTTGGGGAGATCGAGGAAGGATAGTTCAAGGAGTTCAGTTGGGATTGGACTGATGACCTCGGTTATTCCGCCTACATCTGCTCCTGGTAGCCCTCGAGCTTCTGTCAATATGGGATCCGGCGGTGGTCTGGGTGCCACGCAGACTGGAGCGAGGAAGACCTCGTTTCCTGATTGGGTTGGATGGAATTTCCCGAGGAAAGATTCGTTGGGATCTGGAGCGATTACGAAAGAGAGGAATCTGTTGAGATATATGCATGAGATTGCGAATGGGATGGAGTACTTGCATAGTCAAGGAGTGCTGCATGGCGATTTGAAGGTATGTATCATTCATTTGTATGCTGGGCGCATTAGTAACTCTATCCCAACGTCCCAGGCAGCAAATGTACTGGTTGACGATCACCTACACTGCGTCATTACTGATTTTGGACAAAGCGAGATGAAATCTGAAGCATATAGGATCAGCGGAAAGCCTATGCCACACGGAACCTTGAGGTGGCAAGCGCCGGAGGTGTTGGCTGGGAATGACCATTTGACGACTGAGGTGGATGTTTATGCGTTTGCGATTTGTTGCATTGAGGTGTTGGGATTTGGGAAGATGCCTTGGCAGACGTTGGATGATGAGATAATAAGGCACATTGTTGTTCGTAAGTCGCTTGGACGTTTGTTTGACAAAACGCTGATACTCGTGTTTTTGTTGTAAAAGGGGAGCACGGTCGTCCCAATATCCCAGATGTTCAACCGTTCACGACGGCTGGACTGAAGGACTTGTTAAGGAAATGTTGGGATACAGACTCGTTCGCGCGTCCGGCGTTTTCAGATATTGTGATACTATTGAGTGCGTTGAGAAAGAACGTGGGCCAGATACAGGAAGAGATGCCTTCCCCAAGGATTTCGGAGCTGAAGGAGATGGAAGGTTTGGGTCAGACGAAGGTCACGGAGTCTCCTGACATGAGACCTGTGCCCTTACCTGAGAATGGGACGTCTTGTAGGTCTCCTGTGGTTCGTTATTTCGTTATGAAGTACTGATTGATGGTTTTATAGCTTCTCACAACGCAGCGGGTATCTTAATTGGAATGTCACCTACGTACACAACACCACCTTCAGGTTCAGAGGCGTCCTCAGCGTATCAAACTGCGACCGACAATTCATATTCGCCTTCGAGCTTGCCAACTAATTATACTCGGAGAGACTCTTCGTTCTCGAGAGGACACAATACTCGAAACATTCACGAAGGTGAAGATTACGGAAGTGGGAGTGAGAATAGGCATCTGGTGGACATGGGAATTGGATTAGGACTCATTGATATTAGTTCGGTTTCAGCGGAATCTACGGAAGGATCTATGAACGCACCGCAACCTGCAAGAATGGGGAAATCGATGTATCGTATGTCGATGCCAGAACCTCAGTTCTTTACGGGATTGGAGGGCCGGAATCTAGAGAGTGGTGAGAGGTCAGTTTCGGTTCATGAAGTTGGATTTGGCCCTGGTTCTGGTGCTAGATCGTCGCTGTTATCTCATTCGATTGAATCACCACGGTCTGGTCTTGCCACTCCAGGAGGCAACGCGGTTGTTATTGGAGGAACCCTTAGTTCGAGCCCTCCATCCGGTGATGGTTTCTTGTCACCATCACCGGAGAACGAGAGAATGGCAGAGATGAAGAATGAAAGGAGGTATAGAATGTTATTGAGCCATGAATTCCATCCGTCGTGTGAGTTTTCTCTCTACCAAATTTTAGTTGGGATGTCGTTCTCATTCTTGTTCATAACCGTTCCTAGTGACCCTACCATTATGGGACCCTATCCACGTTCAGCTTGGCGATATTGGATACCTATCAAGACCGTCCGGTCGATTTGTTACGTTGTTCAATGCCTTCAGACCGCATAAGTCGGCTGGAGGGTTAGCAAGCGGTCTTCCAAACATCAAAGGTTTTGGTAGCTTCCGTACTGGAAGGCAGAGACAGGACAAGAGGAATGCAGCACAACGTGGACTGGATGTGTTCTTTGGATTCGTTAGTTCGAGGAGAGCTCACTCTAAGGCACCGTACGTCCTTTCCTCTCCTGACTCTTTATGTGACTAATGTATGAAGCTGAATTAGGCTCACTATCGCCCGAACCTGGGATTTCCCGTTAAGGTCTGGACATAAAGTTGCGCATTTGTACACGGAATCGACGATGTATCGATATATTGACTCGTTGGGCGCTCCGAAGAGGTGGTTCAGCTCGAATGTGGATCAGATTTTGGAGATCTATGGGCCATTACATCGTATACAAAAGGAAGAGTTGTTCTTGGGTATGTCGCGTCCACCGCCCTTTCCCATCAACGCCGCTAACACTATGAAATCTCGTTGTAGTCATCGGAACCCTGGACACCCCTGCTCATGGTTTATTCATCAGTCACCACCACCCCGACGGTCAAGGCCATTTTAACGTGTACAGCTCTCCAAAGGTGGGAACACCATGGGGAGAATTCACTACAGACAAGGGATTGGCAGGTGACTCAATAAAGCACGGTCCATCTTATAATGAACCTGCCAATGAGAAACCAGTATTTGCGACGAAAGTTTCGAACACGTTAGGCAGTGATGAGCCTTGGAAGACGGTTTTAATTGCGAGATTGAGGTTCAAACCTGATGTGGCTGAGCCGACCAGTTTGTAAATGCCCGGAAACAGGTCTTGCTGCCGGTTCTCTTTTTTTAATACGTAGACATCCAGAGCTCTGGTTGCATCGTCTTGCTGCGGATTGGTGTTGAAGTTGTCGTGTTGTATTTATTGGATTGTACTCTTGTCTCGTTTAGTGACTAGTGATACTTCGCAAATAATTAGTATCTATACCATAGCATTGCATTCGTTTGGACCGTGGATAATCAGATTAGTGTATATGCATATCCGGGTTCGGTATTAGGACCTTTTAATTTGTCTATAGTGGAGTTTGTAATCCCTAGACCATGGACTTATTCACTATCATACATTGTTCAGTACATCATCAGCCAGGGTTTGTCGCGAAAATGGCGAAAACCTGAGGCTTGGCGACGCAGAATTTTGCTATCAAGGCTGTTGGGAGACAGGAGCCAATATTTGGGCTGGCGGTCCTCCCCACGAACCCCACTAGAGGCCGTCCTTTCCATGTTCAAACACGTCAAGTTGTAGTCATTCCTTCCCTTCAAAACTCTTTGAGCATGCGGCATGATCGATCCACTTTTTTCCCGACGCTATTCTGCTTATGTCATACGCCACACAACTCCTGTGCAGGCGTTGTAGTCATAAGTGAGTAATGGGTGAACCATCAGAATATCGCTCAACCAGCGCTTTACCTCAACGGTACCTCCCTGATGGCCCGCAGTATTGATTACGGAACGATGTTCACGACCACAGTGACATCGTTGTACCTTAGACATCAAAACATCAACGCACCTTCCAGAGGCCTTATCTTCGTGGAAATAGTTCATCTGGAGTCATTCGTTGATGAGGTCGAGTGGCCAGCTTGGAAGCAATTGTCAAGGTTTTCTATTCCGCAGTGTTTACTCACTCATACCGAGCTCATGTTCAATAGGACGTTGACCCTGCTTTTCGATTGTGGTTCATGTTCGTCCAGTTCACATCCCTTAAAACCACAAGGCCTCATGTTCAACGGCGATCAACGGTGAACAACATTCCACGGGCACCACCCTTGGTGGAGCTTGGTGGAGGCGAAGGAGGGGATGAGGAAGATGGCAGAGGTTACAGCACACGTGCTAAGAGTTATGACGCAAGGATATAACCAATTGATAACCATCTGAACGCCATGATAACGGATTGTCCCTTGACATGCTGCGATAACTTAAGCGCAATCTTCTTCCCGCCTTTCATGAATACTTTTGGTGATTGATTAGTCTATCTTCTTATCACCATCTACTCCCTTCCGTTATAATTAGCTCGAACGATCAGTACCTTACTAAATATTCGTATGATGGCAAGGCTCGTTTAGCCATCGCACATAAGCAATCCCTTTCCCATCTTGGAGAAGCAGACGGAGACGGTATTGTAGGTTTGATTTGGTCTCGGAGCTGAGAAGGGTTGCGCCGAATATAAAAAATCATTTTCGTTAGGCCCAGTTGTAAGATGTCACTAGTAAGTAGACCTTTGCGTTGTATCTTCCCTGCAAATATGACATCTGATAGATTCGAACTGTCACAAGACTGCGAAGGCTGAATGCCCAATGAAGAAACAAACTGCCCTTGGTAAACCATGCATTCCCCACATTCCCATGGGGTTCATTATCTGATGACTCCAGGAGACATGGAAATTTTGCGCAGCCTCGGCAAAGGGAACTGATTAGATTTGGACAAAATCAGTGGATGAAATCAGCGCAATATATGAAATTTCTAATGCGGGCCCCGATATGTGGCAACCATGAACAGAACTTAAGGTCACTCCTTTACCTAACCTCTCTCCGTCGGGTCGCGTAAAGAGTGAAAGGGTGCTTGCTACATTTGTCATAGGGTATGCGGCACTTGAGCCAATAACAGTATTCCAAGCAAGAGGGGCGGTATCAGTAACGAGCCGGGATGATCACTATCCATCTCCTCGATAATGACGCTCAACAAGTGTTTATCCCTTGACCGTCCAAATCCTTAACGCGAACATTCATCCACTGCTCCGTCTTCGCTGATGCACGACTTTCCAAATTGCAGATTACATTTTGATCCAGCGTTATTTTTTTGCTTGTGAATGCGATCTCCAAACTCTGCATGCGAGGGGCCGCTTTGCCCCACCAGTGTCTAATTTACTTCCGCTTACCCCTGAATCTGTACCGCCGGTGTACTAGAGCACAATGGTCACTAATCATTTTATTAGGTTCCATTTTCACCGAAATACATGAATGAGCATAGTACTTTCTACGCGTTTACTTCACTCGTCCACCCTCATGTTTGAGAAGCCGCAGGGAATAACCGGGATATCTGATGGCATGTAAATGATCTATTGGCACACGTTGAAATGCCCTGCGCATCGACTTCGTCGCTTTGCAGCAATGTCATAAACCCTAGTTTGCGGATCAAAAATCTTACTGATGGGAAACTTTTAGAGAATTATGGCATTTTGCGCACATAACAGTAGACATCCGAATTGGCCAGATCGTTGGATATATAAAATATGGAATGAAAAAAAAATGGTGAAATGGGTATCATACACTGTTGATGCGTCGCTACTCTAAAACTTTCGTTGTAAAACAATTTCCAGCACCACCACCACCCACCGACTCTCATTATCCCCGACGGCCGTCATATCTCGAATCTGTATCTCTGATGCTTAACCTTAACTTCTCGTAATACGGGATGACAATTCCAGACCTGGAGTCATAAAGCGCTCGAATCACTGTACTGGTGATGCTGGTTTGGCTCGAGCCATAGGGTCATGGTCAAGGTTGGTATCAACATCAGTCCGTAATAGTTATCGGATAGTATCGATGATAATCTGTTCATACCTGATTGTTTGTACAATGCGACTGCAAAAAACACGCCGCATCGCAGCAACATGCGAAAAAAAATGCATCGTGGCTGTTCGTAGTTGTTCGGGATTAGATGGGACAAGGTTCTCAAGGAATCAACATTCCTACATGGGTATATTCCATTCCTAGAAAATGCGTTCACACTAGACCTTTATAGTCATCGTTTGCGTGCATTTTTCATCGTATCGATATCCAGGCCAGTCCACATCAGGAGTGGCGACCAATATTTCTAGGACGGATGAGACGTCATATTTGGTAGCTCCGACTACCCTTTCTGCCTCTTGCGGATATAATGTGTCACACTACAATGTTAGCATCTACGTCAATTCTGTCGAAGATCACCATTTTTCTTCGGTTGTGCAGGACCCCCTACCCAAAAGTCGATTCCAATCAAGCTTTTAGTAGTCACGTGATGTTTGGGAGTCACGCAGGCCACCGTCACGTCCTCTCCTATTATGTTGTGGGAATCGAGCCACTTTGAATACTACCTCAGGATCGTGTGCTCCCCTTCTTGAGTCGAGTACATGGTGCTTCGCTATGATATTATTGCAGCGCTAGAATGATTACACCACGGTCAAACCCCGTATCTTTGTCACGATGGAACAAAATAATTTCTGCAATAACATACTCCTTTTGGGTTATGCGCGGGAAGAAGGTGGGTATCAGTGCCTCAGCTCAGATCATCCCTTAGCCTTTATCAATTACGCTTGGGTGAAGAGTCTAAGCATAGTACGGTTCTTGTTCTGGCCACCATCATCACAATGAGGCTGTCCAGTTGTCACGCTTCCCGCGCTCGAAGCCGAGACCCGCGAGCCTTTTGCGCAAGCTGGGGGCCTGCCTATATACGAAAACCGTTCAGTTTCGACCTTCAGCTTCACTCATCTCCGAGTCGGGCGTGGTAAATGGTTCTGGCCATCACAACATCGATAATAGTTTTGCAGAATAGCATAAAGGTTGTCTGACAGCGAATATTATCCATTAATCGCTCGTAATTTCGTCCATGGATGTGGGCTTCGAAATCGTGGAATCTTTGTTCAACACGTACACCAAGGAGTAATCTCTTCCGTTAACAATCAAGTTAATATCGGTCTGGGATGGCAGGGCCTTCCTTGACACTATTTATGATATCTGCTTCGTTGCCCATTCTCGCTCGTGGTATTCAATCGAGGTCTGAACTGAACGCATACCATTATTGGCTCCGATATCACGTCTCATCTTTGCCTGCAAGGTGAAAGATTCGGGCTTGACCTCTCCATATGGCTCCCATTGACCCTAGCTGCATAGTGCTTCCAGTGTTGGAAGCTCCTCACTGCAGCAGTGCATCACTTGTCCCAAACGCATCAGGGCCTGAGTAGTGACAGACAGAAGAAAAGCTTGGCTCGTCCTTTGCATACCGATGTGGGAAATAAGCTCTCTGTCTTCTCTTTCATAAATGATGCCTAATATGTTCATTTCTAGATCCCAAGGGCCGTCAAGCCATACAGAACCTTATATTACAGTTCACCATCACAGGTCCCAGGAACATTAGAAATGAACTACTAGAATCAGGTCCGCGGCAGCGAGTGAACATGCCTTCTCATGATCAGGCTCAGGAAAGCATTTGAACGTCTACCATGGCATAGAGTAGTCACCGTGTGTCAGGCTTGACTCCTCAACTCACCATATCGAGCGCCATAAGTTTTACATCCATACTTGAATAAGAAATGGATGTTGTTACTGGTTCCGCATCCACAAGTTCACCGCTAGTGAAGGAGCTTGATGAAGATCTACTCCCATTCTGCCAGTAGACGTAACGTGTCTCATCATATTGCTCCATTGTCCTTCTGCAGGGTTTGAAGTCTTGATTGGAGCTTATAATAGTCTTCTCCACTACAGGTTTGGATGGCTAAATAAGCTCTCGAACCAAGGGTATCGCAAAAAATTTTACATTATCGTGACCTCAGGCATCAGTAGTTGATTCCAAACGACTTTTGTAAAAGGAACTAGTGGACTTTGAGAGGAAATGGCTGTGTGTTCAAACGAGTTTAATAATTCATCCCCTCACCAAAGTACCTGCTTAGCCATTTAGGAGTAGTGCACAAAGTCTCCACTGTATGTCCTAATCTATTGGCAAAACCTCGGGTAACCGAGGTTTCTCCCGAGGAGTTGGTGTGGAAGCTGTTATTGCCTTGTGGGAATGGATTACGTTTGTTGTGCGACCTGCATTTCTCCATTCTGCTTGTCTTTTCTCGAGGAGTGTATGGATCTGGGATTCCAGGTTCACGAAAATAAGCCTACCGCATGACATGACAAATCACTTGTACGCGCTCTACCCGCGGCACCACTGGTTCGGCTTGGGTTTATTCAGGTCCCCGGCCCGCCGCTCTTCGAGACCTACCTTCCACACGAATGAACGAACGAACCTGACTCGAGCCGCAACCGAACCTGGCATTATGTTCGATGCCGCGAAGTGTTGTGTGGGTTTCGACGTCACGTATCATCCCTCTCCTGAACCTATAAATCATCAAAGGGTTTGGACATCATTTACCCAACACTCCCCCAATGTATCAGGCCACTCATCCTCACATGTCGATGAAACACAGCGTAGTAACACACCCATCGCTTCGTATGTCTTCCTCATATCTCCTTCTCGTCATCGATTGACCGTGCCACAGATATTCGCGACGCTCATGACGCACATATTATCCTTGAAGCCGTGCGGTTGAACATCCTTCCGCTGATCAAACGACGCCTGCTCGCAAGTGAAAGAGAAGAGCTTCGGAGTGGGCAAGTATATGTCTGGGAAGAGGCTCAAGATGAGGGTGGTCTACTACGATGGACGGATGGCAGACGGTGGTATGTGTCACTTTGTGCCTGACGATTAAAACACCTGAAGTAATTTTTTTTTAGGTCTCAAAGTAGAATGCGTGGGGATTATCTATTTTATGAGGAAAAGGTGGAGACCACTCAAGAGGAGAAGGACGCGAAGGCTGCACGAAGAGCACGACGGGCATCCGACCCAAATGCCCTTTTGCCCCCTGCAACACGCAGGAAGGATCGTCCTTCCAAACCAAATGGACTTACAAAGCAAACATATTCTGTCGCGGTCCACCTTCCGGGCACGTCTGAGAGTAGAAAATGGCATGTCGTTGCCTATTTCTCGGTATGAACCCGTGATCCTCTATCTTAATCACTACTCACAATTTGATTAAGGGGAGCGATTACACACGGTTACCTGTCATCGAGAACTATGATTACCTTCGGAGTATCCGTGTACCCCCCGGAATCTTTCTGAGCAACAAAGTCCTCAACACTCGGGTTGATCGCTTTTCCTATTATTCAGATGAAAGCGAGGATAGATCACATTCCCCCCCTTCTGTTTATCATTCCTCAACAACAACTCCTACTGCAAATCCTTCTTCGTCACCCTCACCATCATTGATCCCGGCATTCTATGTCTCACATTCCTCCCTCCCCTACTCAGAGAGGCAGCAGCGGGTACTGCTACCGCCCATCAACGCTATCAGTCCTACCAATCCTCAACAATACTCCCGGCGGGGTTCCATATCATCTCCGGCTGGAGCATATCCGCCCACATATACCCCCTTGTCCACGGAGGACCGACGGGTCTTGAACAGTTTCCGCGTCGTTCTATAATCAAAAGCATTGTCCTATCACATAGCCTATCGCATATTCCAGGTCCGAAATACCACATGCTGATCACTCATAATTATACCCCTTTTTGGTTTGATGGACGTTACTGTGTAGGATAAAACATTGTTTCTATAGAGAATATAGTCCACTTTAGACTATTTGATGTACTCCACCTTCAGGTGGTGTTGAGGGCGTAACATCGCAGGCATATCGGTATTTGAGGGCGATAGTATCATGACAGTGTCGCCTTCCAGATGACTTCGAGAACAACCGAACAGAGGCACGGAGAATGCAACCCCATTGCAACCTTAACTCCATATTCTTGGCGTGGGGGTTCAGCGGATATATATATGTGGGGCTCAGGAGACTCCTTGCCTAAAGTTCTCCCAGATCAATTGAAAAATGGGACAGTATTCTGCGCCGAAGTAATGCCGAGATATTCAAAGATTGGCACAAGGATATTGTCCCGCTGCGTCAATACGATATTTGATCAGCAAGAAGTTGTAGCTTATTTTCAATCGCCTTCGATCTCGATCAAGTACTCTAAAAATCGTACCGCGCCCGCGAACGCAGCCTGGGAACCGGTCACTGATGGTCGCGTAAATGCGAGATCATGAGCCTCTTTGAAATTCCTAGCCGGCCGGCTGGCGCTCCAAACCTCAGTGCGTTGCTGTGGCGGCTGCTTACGGGCTGTCTGAGCAGTTATGCGCTTCTCACCGTAACGCCGAGTGCGAAGTTTGGCGTGGCCATCGCCATGCGTTTAGAATTTATATTGTAAAACACATAAGCAAGTTGACTATCCGCAAAAATCAGGGCATATCGATTCGATTCGAATTCCGTTAAGGCAAGGCAACCCCAGACCTCCCATCTGGCAGGGTTCACGGGGAAATAGCGGTAACATCCACGTGAATCTGTGACAATCGGATAATCCATGTCACGATGGAGGTCTATTTGTTGCTTTGGTTTTGATATCTTCCGCACCTCATCGCAATCGTTGAAAAACTGAGCCGATAAATCTCCACAGTTTAGCGACAAGAAGCTCTCAATTGACAGCAGAATTAAACAGCTTTTAGCAGTATGAGAGAAATCGTTTATATCCAAGCGGGAACCCTTTCCAATTACACCGGGACGCACTTTTGGAATACACAAGAAAGTTACTTTACATATGACGAGGAAGAGGAGGAAGAACCATTAACAAACCATGACATCTCATTTCGAGAAGGGATAGGTCCATCGGTCTGTTGCCGCTGTGTTGTTCTGCTGCCCGTCATAGTTGAACCAGGATATCGTTAGGGGGAACCGACATATTGTCCAAGAGCCATCATATTTGATTTTAAATGTGGGTCAACCACCTCTGCATGGTACACTCTCATTCACGAGCCAACACAGCCAACTTTGGCACACTATCCACAACAACTGCGTTATTTGGTCAAAGCAGCTCGGAGGCTGATGTACCACTCTGGTAATTCTTATGCAGAGAGGGAAGCGACCGGAAATAACGAGCATCTAGGAGTGGTTCTGTTATACAGCATATGCAAAAACCTATCCCTCAAAGCTCTTACCGCACCCAATTAGAACGATCAGACCCGGGCGATGGTGAAACAGGTCTATCGGCGTTGAAGCCGTTGATGTCCCACCAAATAGACGATATGAGATATTGGTCAGATTATCGCCATGTCGATTTCACCCCCAGAAGCATCCAGCACCTCCCTGATCCACCCGATTGGGAAGATACCCTCAAAACATGGAGGTCAGGACAAGAGCTGTTCAGTCGGTTCAATAAAGTAAGTCATGCTGGCTGGTGCACTTTGTTAATTATCTAGGACGATACACACTTTCTGTAGGAGCATGAATTCATGGATACCACCTTCAGGCAATTTCTCGAGGAGTGTAATTGCCCACAGGTTTGCACGCTCCTTAGCTCCTTAGGTTTTCGGACCGACCATTACGGTTAGGGAATCCAAGTCATGAGCGACGCAGGGAGTTTCGGCTCATTCACCAGCGCCCTTCTCACATCCTTCCGAGACGAATATGCGAAAATGCCGAGTTTCGTCCTTCCCAATTTATCGATGAATGTTGCAAGGACCATTGACCCCAGTGTGAGTGAAATTCCCAGATTTATCCCCTGACCACCAATTAGTGTAGATGAAAGGCGCGAAGGCAATTATAAATGACGCGCTTTATCTGCGCTCGTTATATGAACTGTCGTCCATGACTGTTCCCATACAATCTCCATCCACCTGGTCGAGCAATGCCTGGAGTGGAGCGATACGCCCGAACGTAGGAAACATGTCCCAGAATTCCAAAACTCCATCCTAATTCAGCCCCGAAGGTACATAATCCTTATCATGCATCTGCAATCCTATCAGCACATGTAGAGACGATTACCCTTCCTCTACGGTGAGAGTTTGGCCAGCTTTCCTTCAACTAGTGTATTGATGACATGTAGCTCAAAGGGGACTGGAGCTGACTTGTCAAGCTTTTCTGGACAATTGAACTGGCGCAAATCAACTCCATTCTGTGAATTAAGTGGCATATTTCCAGTGCAAACTGTTTTAAATCCAGGGAAAGAACTGTACAACTTCACTTTAAATACTCCAGGACATGTAGGTTTTGTACATACCTTTTTGGTCTAGCTGATCACATGAAATGCAAGGTCCTGACTCCTTATGCTTGGCGGGACACAACAAGAGGCCTTTCGATGGCAGAACTCTCCGCTTGGACAAATTGGCGTGCCAATTCAATCTCCTATGATACTTTAACAAGGTACCGTGTCTCATGAAGGGCATGTTACGTAGCATAGCTGACGTGTAGTGTTAATTGTTCTCAAGTGTCGATGCACCTGCTTACCCCCTTCCAACCTCTTTTCCTCCCTTCTTCACACCCTCCGATCCCAGCGCAGAGAATGTTCCTATCCAGCCCATTTTGCCCAAATCGACAAAAGTGGTGTCGTCACTTGCTACGACTAGCGCGATGGCGACCCTGTTCTCCGGCTATGCAAGATTTGCGGAAGCCGTCACCCAACGAACACATGACCCAGAACAGCTTGGGGTTGACTTGGATGAATTACGGGAACTAGGGAATGAGCTATGGACAATTCACGACAACTATTCTGATGACCGATCTACAAATGTTGTTGACTATCTAGGGGAGGACGAGTAAAAATACAAGGGCATGCTGACCAAATAGCTCTTCATTGTTGACTTTACCTATCAACACAATCTATTGGTTTCGTGATCAATGAAGCTGACTCATAATACCTATGAACAAGGCTTCGAACACAGCGCGCTGCTTCGATTTGCATTGAAATGAATGCAGGTGGAGGACTTCGTTCGGTGAATTCAGGGTGATGTGTTTAAAGGTACTGGCCGTTCTCCGCAATCAAGGTCGACACAAGTGCCAGACGGATGATGTTCCCATCATGCGTCCTACCCTGAGCCTGACTCGGAGCTGATGCTAACTATAATCTATGAACTTCACTAAACTGGGGTTTTGTTCCCTCGACAAGAGCGCATCGATAAAGCTATATAATAGTTTCGGCTGAGTAACAGGTGCGCAGCCGTGGCCTAATCTATTTGAGCAGAGCCACGCACTCTTGAGTCGGGATCTGCTTGGCCCTTGTGATAGCAAGAAAATTTCTCATGATTTAGAGCATTACATCGGACACTCGAAATAGAGATCATGCAATTCGCGAGGGAGCCATAAGATAGCCAACTTCGTATATTAGGGAGAGCTTTGAGCGAAAAAAATCCAAAGTGTGATATTAATAACGACCTCTGTAGTCTGGATGGACTCGGAAAAGGTGTTATAGATCCAGCACATTTATCGTTGTTGACTTGGCATCAGCCTCGCACGTATGGGTTTATTTGCCAAATGGGGTAATCGAGGCCACCATAATTGAAGCTTTATTTGTACATATTGATCAGCAACTTGTGCAGGGATTATGACGTCATGGATGATTTGTTTCAGCGGTGGGGTTGAGAGCGTTAAGAACGAAACCAACTCTCTGTCTTGTCTTTATCTTAGAGAATATGGTCGCACCTTCTTCGTCTCAACTGAAGTGTCCCGAGTTCCAGCATAGTTCAGGTCAAGCAACACCAGGTATATGACATGACACAGCTCGATGAGGATAATCTTCTCATTTCAAATTGCAGGACTAGAGATTCCGGGAGCCTTCCCAATAGCACAAGAGCCTACATCACAAGTCCACCGCAGTTCACTTGCAAATATGATGCCGTGGGGTGTTCAAAGCTCAGATGACGAAGTCGTCGAAACCGTTAAGCAAATGGGAAGTCGTCTCCCTGCCAGGGAGGACTTTAAGAATGGACTGGCCTGGCTTTGGAATAGCCTTTGGAGGTATTTTCCAGGGCCACTGCTAGCATCCTTTCGTGAGTCAACAAGTGTTAAGCTGAAGCATTTACCAAAGCATTCTGCTAGCCGGGTCTCGCATCGACGAGAACTCTGGGGCTGAGTCATACGAAGAGGATAACGAACAGTCCCACACTCGGTGGGCATCCAGTTCTATGGAACAATCACAAAAGCACAACAAGGAGGGCCCTTCTGTAGAGAATATAGCACCGTTCAGGCCGTCGCGGTCTCCGAACATGTTAGACGATCTGGCACCGCGCAACGAAATTCCGACCCGCGCACAGTACCATCCTGGTGCAGATCCTGAATACTCACAACGGGGTGCACTTGCCGAGAAATTCGAACGTCGTAAGCTCTTCACCATAGACCATAGTCAGTGATTTTTAATGATGAGCTGCTACTCTAGATCCACCTCAGGGGGATAAGCTAGCTGGGGCGTTCAATGACTCGCAGATAGAGAACACCCACCCCCAGCTCTCAGAGATGCCCAAAGGTGAAGTGCATTTAATACTGTGGATTCACAGACCATTAACGCTGGAGGTAAGATGATCATGGAGACAAAAGATACTCGGGTGAAGATCCTGCCGCTGTACGACGTAAGTTGCATTGCCCGTCAGGTGCTGGCTACCTTGGCTTATTTCAGGCATTGGTGTGGTTGCTCCCATGTACAGCAAATTCGAGGGACCTCGACAATTCATATCAGTTACCTGAGACTTTTTCCGAACGACGTACACATCAAACTGGGCTGAACGACAAGTGCTCAGGGTTCAGTTTTAGTTCACGTGAGATATACTACTACCTGCAAGCTCAGCTCATGACGCAATTCAGTTGCAGCCCCGGTACAATCACAACAAGCGCCTTTGATTTCCGGTGCTCAGTCACCTGTGGAGCATCGTTACGGGTGGGGAAATCCAAGTCGTGCCTCTGGTACAATCAATCATACCACAAGCAGTGCCGGTGCCAGTGTAGACACTCCTTTGCCCGCCACGTCCACAGCTAATAAGCACTCCCACCCCAAGGATGATTCACCGCTCAAGCCCACAGCAAATCAACTCGAGGCCCCAAAGGAGATGGTAGGTCCTTCTGTTCGTATCGCCGATTCCCAGCTCCAACTGTTTGAACCCAGAGATCATCGGGGCCACCTCGCATCAATCTTAAGCCACGTACACATCCTCTTGGGATGGAAGGGGCTAAATGGAAGGGTGTTCCGTTGTCAGAAGCGTACCAGCATGCCTTGGATGAGGATGAGGATCGCCAGCTCAACTTGGGGACGCGGTATCACGGAAAGTAAAGCCAGGACACTTGAAATTATGGGACTCGCGACGGGGATAAATTATCCATAAATTTCATGCAGAAAATAAATACTTACATGAAAATTAAATACAAAGAGTTATAGTTTATTAGCTACTAAATCTAAATCAATATTTACATATTAATCTCAAATACGGACCGAATAAACAAGAACGGTTTGAATGTAGTATAGGACTGCTTCAATGCACAAATTTTGGCAAAATCCTCGATGCGACTTCCCCATCTGTAGACATGAGATTCTTCCATGTGTGTAAATACAGAGCTACTTGAACTAGCTCGTGGAATGATTGTAGTCTAGAGACCGTGCAAACAATGCCTACAGTGCAACGTGAAACTGTCAAGAACCGCTATTCTGATGGGAAAGCACGACGAGTAGTGCTTACAATTCTGCATGAACTTAGACTTGAAATCTTGCTGCCCGACATATCCAACCGGGACCAAATGCTATTGTCAGCTCGGGCTTATGTCCCTGTATCATACTGAGTAAAATGCAGTTCAGGGCCATGGCGGGCTCTACGGGAGCCTGGTAGTGAACACCTGCATGCCCGCGCAGCGTTAACATATGTAATCGAGTTAACCATTGAGATTGGCATTGCCGGCTGAAGGAATCCAACCCAAGGCACTGGATAGCAGCTTAAACCCCTTGTATTGATTGTTCGAATTAGTAGAGAAGATGTGGCGATCCGTTCTTCCAATCAGTACCCGGCGCAGGCCATCCACGTAGCGGACTCGCATTTTTGTGTCGATGTGGACATTGCCCTTCTTTCCATATATCGATAAAGAGGTCACCGTGCAATTTCGGCTTGATTACGATAGTTTTATGACCTGTCCAGGCAGGGACGTTCACAGCCACTGAAACTGCGAAAAAAAGTCGGCATAATCGAAGATGAGCGGGATCATTCAACTGTCTGGAGCCAATCATAGGAGTTAGCGGACCTAACTTCGAGGATCGAAAAGAGACTTGAGAAAGCCCGAAGCAAGCGCAAGTTGCGCGGAAAAACTTTGGAGAAGCACCCCGGAGCCGTGACGCGTCACACGCCCCATGTTAGGGTCACTCTAAATCTCAAGTCAAGCGTGCGCTAACCCAGCTCCAAGCAATGTGAAACGCAGACCAAACTTGTATGCTTCGGAGATAAAGGGTTTAGAATTCAGGACCTACAAAGTAGGGTTAACCTTAAAGTAAGGCGACTCGGACCGGTAATTGTATTCTCTACGGCCGGCAACCATCGCCAATGACTGGTGGTTGCCAGTGAAGACTTCCAATGGTGAAGAGGAACAATTTTGATGTACTGAAGAGTAAGTATACTCTGACTATCATCACGAGTCTGTAATCTGACCTTACCTCATTCTCGGTCAAACTGGTGGTGCGATGGTACTGGACACCACGTAACCCCTTTGGTCTTATCGCTTGCGTCTCCTCGCGGATGTCTCTTGGAGAAGTATTTACGCCCTCCTCGGGTAAGTAGTCTCGTGGTTGCTGGGTTTGCGGTTCTATGTAACAACCCTCGTGCATTCCACGTAACCTGCCACAGTTGATTTCGACGTTTGTCCACCTTACAGATATTGCATCGATTACCTACATCAAAGGGATTCGAGCTGTATCCTTTTCCAGGGTGCATCGATACCGAAGTCAAGCAATAGTTTCATATATTTGATGAGATTGATTACTATGTACACCGGACATCAGTATCATATTATGATAACGGGTTGAAATGGAAGAGGTGGTGTCGCGATATGTACAGTACAGTACATGATTGGTCAGGAGGCATTTCAATGCTGTCCACGAATCTTGTCCGCTCCTTTAATAGGATTCACTAAGGGTAAGGTAGTTGAAATCTTTTTTTGTTAAAGTTTCGCAGGAAAGCACTGAAGTTGTGCTTGCGGATGGAAACAGACTCATGCCACTCGGGTGCTGAAAATTTTTCAGGGCAGGGTGATCGACGGTTCCAGTGGTACATCGCCATGTGATAGAATGGATCAGGCTCGTCATCGCACGAAGGTACATTCTGATGTTGAGCACTGAGTGAACTTGACCGACTTATAGTTGCGAGGCCTTCATCTTTGGTCCAACGGGTGCTAGAACTGGCAATCTTCGAGAATTCGTGTCGTTTAACTGATGGAGGTGGACTTGGCCAATCCATGAAGAAATCCGGTGGGAGCTTGTCCTCGTTCACGACACTCTGGCTAGTCCTGGGCTCCTTTGGAGGTCTTATAGTGGACATGCTGCATCTTCATTTATCCAGGAAAGGCAGTACTGGGCAGGGTTTGCATGGTCATGCAAAACGAACGGCATTAATAATTGATTTGATTTGATTGTGCATTTCCTCGTATCGATCCCATGTTATCGCTGTCAAGGGTGAAAGGGCAGAGGCTGACTTTTCACCTTGACTTGCATCCGTCGCGGGGTCGGTGCTGACCTCATTGTCGATCTCCTCCAAAAGCTTCAACAACTCTGGGTTGAGCTCTGCAAGATGAACCAATTGTGAGGGAAGTGTTAAGGATGATAATTGCTTCCTGTCACAGACCGCAGGTACCGCCCCTATTTTTCGTTTCTCACCCCTATCACTCGGACTATCTTTCCCCTTTTCCTCTGCACACCGGACTATCTTCCTCTTTCGTATACTACGTGTCCACTTGCCCAATCCAGTAGTATACACATGTCCTCCACGACATGTATTGTTATCTCCACTCTTCTGCAGTGCTATCTTCTCTCACGAACACGTAGTCAACTTCCGAACTCAGTATCTGGACACATATAGGCATACGTAGCACCTTTCAATACCTATACCATATAAGCTACCAGTACATAGCCATGTAACTCTAGCTTATCCTCTTGTATCAACATCGCCTATACTTCACCTCCTATAGCAAGCGCAACTGAGAAACCCATTAATCAGTTGACTTGAACAAGCAAAGTAATCTCAAGTCGACAACCGATCTTGACTAGATAAAGTAGGCTAGGTCATAACAGCAGCATTATCTGTGCTCAACTACCTAACTACTTCGCTCACCCCAAGCTCACAAGTACAAACAAGTAAGTTGTGACAAGGGGCAGGTGGACACGTAGCATACTGAATGGAGAAGTTAGTCTGGTATGCAGCTTAAGAGAAAGAGTAGTCCGAGCGATAGGGGTGAGAAGAAAGAGATAGAGGCAGTCTCCTTAGTCCATAACAGTTTTGCAAGTGCTTTGCGCGGTAGATGAGGACCCAAATAAGCATATGAACAACAATATATTAGCAACCCAGCATGACTTGGGAATATTTTCCATGTCTATTTCTTCCTATTTTTTGAAAAATCCAGATTCATGTCCAACTCAATGAGATCCATCAATTCGTAAATTTTAGGGCATTTTTTGTAATGTGGCTAAATCTTTGGGTAGAGAAATGTTCCAAATAATCCAAAGAACACATTCTTTTCCTCTTCCTTGTCACAACTTACCTTGTGTATATTTGTCGAATAGGGGATTACTAAGTAGATAGGCAGTTGAGCACTAGTGATGCTGCGACGATGACAGTAGGTGTCAAGAAAGATTGATTGATCTGAGGGGAGTCCTCAGAATACAGAGCCTTCATATACATGAAGATCTGTTTACAATCTATTTGTACAATAAATGATAACATACAGATTTTATCAGAGATCATGATGTCATGTTAATAAGGTTGACCGATAATGTGACTCTAATAGTCATTACTGATTACTGCAATACTAGCGCCTGAGTAATAGAGCGCTTATTCTGGGCGTCTAAACTAAGCGCGCGCCTATGTATAGTTGGTGTGTATGCATTAAAATAGCGTATTAAAATCTCGACAAGTTATAGTGTTGATAGCTTATGCCATCAGGAAAACCGTGACATTCCTCTTCTAGTTTTTCCCTATAATTTATCTCTTCCCAAGTTATTTCTGAAAGTAAAACTGTTCTTCTATCACTATAAACACTCAGCCTCTCTCCACGAAGCGACTCCGACGTACAAAGAGTCCCTTCGATGAACCTTCGGTCCTGCACTCAGCAGCCAACGGGTGCCTCGAAGGATTGCAAGTCCGTTGGTATGGATGCTGGGGCATCTTCGAGCCCATCACCAATCTCAGTTCCATCAATCTCAAAGCGACACGGACCAGCCCCGACAATCTAGTAGTAGTAAGTCTCTTGAATCATCTAGAATTACATGCTAACTATGCTGTACCTTTAGAACCTCATCCACGCCCTGTAAAACAGAAGCACAAGCACAAGAAATCTAGCAGCCCCGAACACCCGCCTCAAAACGGGCACGTCCAGACAGTGCCCCCTTGACACCTACCCTTCCTCACCTCGCAATAGCAACGGCACATGGAGACCACGTCTCTTCCAATGTACATGGACTTGGACCGATGGGCCCGAGCCATCTACCAGCAGGTCCAATACTACCAGGTCCATCTCTTCCGGCACTCCCAATGCCGCATCTCCCTCACCAAGGACCAAGCACGAGTCACTCTCCCCTTGCAAACATGCCCCCAGTCCCGTTTATGCATTCAAGTGCTAAAAATATGCCACCACCGGCACCATGGTCCCAAATGACGCCCAACCCATATCAAACCCCATACCACCCATTCACACAGCAACCGGCCTTCTATTCGCAAGGGATGCTCCCAGGCTATGGCATGCACGGCCCAGAGATGGCATATCCTCCATCATACTACCAGCATTCCCCTCCATACATCCCTGGCACCCCAGTCCACCCTCCTCAGTATTTCCCTCAGCAGCCGGAAAATCCAAATCCACATGGGCAGCATTTCGACAAAAGACTACTTAAAATTTTCGTTGAGGTCTGTCGGCTCGCTCTTCTTTATGGTTTCTTTTTTCCTGCCTGATGTAGACATTTGCACGTCTCCATGATGTTTTCTATACTTGTTCTCCGTAATATATAAGCCTGATGCTCCATTCCGCGGCACGATTAAGGCAGTGATAAAGGGGTGGAAACAATGAACTGATTGTGTATTTTGCAGCAGATAGTGTAGCGAAGGTCCAAGTATCACCAGGTAACATTCGGAACAGGGTAGGGAGGGCCAGAAACTGCAAGGGATGACGGAAATTCCTGCTCGTACCACAGGAGTAGTGATCCCCCACGGCGGAGGGCGCGTCCGCTTGCCAAAGCAAGCAAGTCGATCGAAAACGGGAAAGCAGCAATTTCCTGATTTGGGCTTGGGTACAACGGACCGACAGCGTTATGGCATCTACTAGATGGGGTTGACCATGGCACAAAAGCCTATCTAACGGATATCTTGCATAAGCAGAATCGGACTGCCAGAGGTGAGAGAATTGGCTTTATATATGGAGGCCAAATAGCGAAATCCCCGCGACAGATGACGCAGCTGGATAGCATGCATTGTGCCAGAGATAGCGACCAAAAAAATTTTAAGCAAATTTATCGCGGTATTGAGTTTCCACTGGGCCAGTGTCGCTGAAGTGCTCCATTGAAAGTGGTGAGGATAACATCGGGCCGGGGACATACAGACTTCAAACAACCCACAACTCGATCAGCACTTACACTGAACACGCCTTCCTCTTCAAAAAAAAGGCTAAATGATGATGAGGATATTCACGGTCGATTCGGTGGCTAAATTTAGCCTCGAATTATCTTATGTTCACGAATCTCCCTCCTTGGGGGTCAATACAAGCACGTACAGCGCCGTCATCATAATTTCACCTATCCTTCCCGAGTCGACCATGGCAATATCAGGTACATCGAGCGCTACTGTGTTTTCTACGCTCAAGTGCGGCGGTAGGCCCACACTGCCGACATTCATTCCATTTTGGTCTAAACCCGGATGGCCCTAACATTCTCCTAGCGTGGTCGCGCGATTTTTGCCACACAGCCAACGTTCTCCGGTAATAACTCAAACATGGGTAATTTGATATCATAGGCGTGATAACCATAGCCAAATTCCCTCAGTTCACACCCAGCTTTAATACCCTTGCAGTTTCCGTCATCATTGTCTCTTCCTCGTTCTCTCTCTTCAGCTGCACCTGTACCCCCTTTTTCCTGCAATGGTTGAAGAGAAGGCCTCCCATCCAACTCGCCCTACCAGCATCGAGTTGTCGCGCGGTGAACGTTCAATGGAGCAGACCATGTCTCTCACTTATGCGACGCATCCTGCTCATGTATCGCCAGGCGTCAAGCTCCCTGGTGAATTTCGTACTCTGAGGTGAGGGTTCTCTACTACTTGATTACGTGGTTGTATCTTTAACCTTGCTTTTAGTATCCACGTAACGGACACCAAAGAGGGTCACGACCTCAAGACTAAGCGAAACAAGGATACCACAGGTGGTATTGTTTGTTGCCTTCATGGTGGAATACTGACTCCACACAGATCTTTCAATGTTGGAATGGCACACGCTGTCTGATGTTGATGTTTGCCACCGTGTTGGTGTCTCGCCAAAGAGAGGGCTTGATGGTCCGATGGCTGCAAGGCGCCTCTCAAAAAATGGAAAGAATGTGATTAGTCGCCCCCCTCCGAGTTGGCACAGGAAGCTTTTCAAATATGTCTTTGGAGGTAATTTCGCTCAATCACAGAAAACCCTTGAATACTGAAGCTACGATCCAGGATTCGGTAGTCTGCTTCTCATCTGTAGTCTCATTTGTTTCCTTGCATGGTAAGCCAATCCATCGATGATTTTATTATGAATTTACCGTTAACCCTTTGCAGGAAACCCCTTGGAGAACCAAACCCTCAAGCACCTAACTTGGCACTCGCTGTTGTTCTGCTCATAGTCCTAATGTTGCAAAGCTTCTTCAATGCTTGGCAAGGCAGGCAACTGTGCTCCTTCCATGCTTCTTTATAACTCACATACGTATAGATTGGTCAACAAGTCGTGTCATGTCATCAATCAAGGGCATGCTTCCATCCGATGTACTTGTAACTCGTGATGGATCTCAAGTAATGTGAGTGGGTTTCAAAGCTGAGGAAGGTGTTTTGCCGATATTCCCTATGCAGAGTGCCAGGAGCAGAGCTCGTCTTCGGTGATGTGGTTAAAATTACCCTCGGCTCCAAAGTACCTGCCGATATTCGTCTCCTGGACATGTCCTCCGATCTGCGATTCGATCGTTCGATACTCACAGGTGAAAGCAACGCAGTACCCGGTTCTTTGGATTGTACGGATACCAATTGTATGTGACTGCCATTGCCATCCTTCGTTCTGATAGCTGACGATTGCCTCACCTTCAGTTATGGAGTCCAGGAACATCGCTCTGCAGGGTACTTTGTGTGTAAGTGGATCCGGCATGGGTGTTTGTGTCGGGTTGGGGGACAGCACAGTCTTCGGCCGTATTGCTAAGCAAGCTTCACGGGAACGTCCAAGGATGACTACATTGGAAGTCGAAATCATGAAATTCGTAATAGCCATCGCTAGTATGGCACTCAGCGTTGCCGCACTTCTTGCCAGTGAGTACGAGTACTTGCGCCGGATAGGAGGAACTTTGGTTGACCATGATTAGTTCTTTGGGGCGCTTGGCTTCGGGTCGATCATCCTGCTTTCATCAACGTTCCCACTCTCTTGATTTCCTGTGTTTCTGTCGTTGTCGCTTTCATTCCTGGTGAGTGTTTTCGGAGTTCCATCACGACCGCACGTAGGGCTCATGAACACACAGAGGGCTTGCCTATCTGTGTTACTCTCTCATTGACACTGATGTACGAATGATCCTTCTCTTTCTTGGGATATACTAATCCGGGGTACAATAGCGCTCATGCCATGTACAAATCCAATGTCCTCTGCAAATCCCTCAGCACTGTAGAAACCCTTGGCTCAGTTGACATCATTGCCTCCGATAAGACTGGAACGCTAACGCAAAACAAAATGACAGTTGCCAGTGTAGCAATCGGCGAAAAGAAGTATACGTCTGCGGAGGTCAGGAAAGCTGCTATGCAAGGCGATTATGAATCAGAAACTATCCATAACTTGGCAGCCATTGCAGCGCTTTGCAATGATGCACAATGGGATGGGGCTGAGTCTCAGGATATGCCAGTAGAGATCAGAAAAATTAACGGCGATGCTACGGGTAAGTTCACTTGGCATCGCAATTCCACTCAACGTGAGCGCTAATTGGCTTCAATAAAGATACGGGATTACTTCGCTTTGCGGAGCATATTCTATCAACCAGCGGAGTTCGTAGTACGTGGAAGGAGATCGGGAAGATCGCATTCAATTCCAGTCAGTAACCCTCTTCCGATTTGGAATGACACTTGATGGCTTCTGGACTGTAGAAAATAAGTTTGCCGTCAAAGTATTCCGATGCTTGACTGATGTTGGAACGACTGCGCCAAATCCTATTTCGGCAACCGAAACTTTCGATACAAATGATTTCTTGTACCTTGTTAAAGGGGTAACTGCTAGTGTGATTGCTTTTTGATCCTATAGGACTAATCCCTATTCTAGGCTCCAGATGTCCTTGCAAAACGATGCAGTCATTACGTCGACCCCGAGGGAGTGTCACAACCCTTAACCGAGAATGCCGTCGATGTACTCAGATCTATTCAAGAAGAATTCGCAAGCCAAGGTCAACGTGTATTGCTACTAGCGAAGAAAATTATTCCGGCCTTATCGATGAACAAGGAGGTCTTCACGAATGTTAGCGAAGTCGAGGAGAACCTGCTACGGTTGAACACCGATCTGGTGATTGTTGGCATGGCGGCTTTGGTTGATCCTCCGAGGGAGGATACCATGGAAACTGTCAGGGTTTGCAGGAGAGCAGGAATTAGGTTCGCCATGGTTACAGGTATGGGAATCTGACCCTCTCAGAGGAGTCTGCTAATTTGTGCGCGCCTAGGTGACTTTGCGACCACGGCTACAGCAATTGCTCGTCAAGTTGGTATTATCACAACTCCACCCCATGAGCTGAACCACTTCACGGACCTGCTTGCTCACAAGCCATTGGAAGAGGTCGTGCCCTTCGACACTGAGAAGGAACACGATGCCCCTAAGACTGCTTTGGTACTCAGTGGGTCGGAGTTGATGACGATGAATGACTCTCAATGGAAGCAAGCCCTAGCTGTCAGTTTTTTCATCATTTTGAACATTTCGAAGACTTACTGGCTTGGATATAGTTTGACGAGATAGTATTCGCCCGAACTAGCCCTCAACAGAAGTTGCAAATCGTGAAGAATTTGCAAAGTTCCGGCTGCATTGTTGCTGTCACCGGAGATGGAGGTACGTATTCTCCGCCTGTTATTCGTTCTGGAATTTAATGCTCTGCCAATTCAGTCAATGATGCTCCTGCCTTGAAGCAAGCGGACGTCGGCGTGGCTATGGCTGGAGGTTCTGAAGTGGCAATGGTGCGTTGAGACCATGTACATCATCAACGAATTTGCGGCTAAGTCCCCTCTAGGAAGCAGCTGATCTCATTCTTTTGAAAGATTTCTCGTCGATTGTTACTGGTGTCAAATACGGTCGTCTTTGCTTCGAGAACTTGAAAAAGTCAATTTTATATCTCCTCCCTGCGGGTATGCCACCATGATTCGTGCCATGACTGCACCCTAACGATGATCAACAGGCAGTTTCTCCGAGTTGACACCAGTCCTGCTGAATGTCTTCTCCGGTATTCCTCAAGCCCTCAGCAGTATCCAAATGATTATCATCTGCACTGCCACGGATGTATTCCCCTCCCTCTCAATGGTCCGTGAGCAACCAGAAGCGGACTTACTCCTTCGTAAACCAAGGAACAATAAGAAGGACAGATTGGCTGACTGGAAGCTAATTCTTCACGCATATCTGTTCCTTGGTATATTGGAAAGTTTGACGTCATTTGTCGGGTGAGGAAAGCCCCCCCTTCAATGAGAGACTAGGCAGCTAATGGCGATCTGCTGTTGTAGAGCATTCTTCTTTGGTTTTAAGGTTCAAAATGGCATCGGGTTTTCAAGGATTTGGTTGAAGTACGGTGGAACGGATGTCCCAGCTGATGAATTTGTGGAGTTCACCAACCAGGCCCAATCTATTTGTACGTACTGGTAAACCCCTGATCTGCACTCTGAACTTATGATCGTTTCGCCAATTCCCTTCAACTTAATAGATTTCTTCAATCTGGTTATCATGCAATGGTTCAATTTACTGGCAACACGTACACGCCGACTTTCCATATTCCAACAAAACCCATTTGGTGGTCCAGAGACACGGAACTTGTATTTATTCCCTGCGATGGTCGTTGCCTTTGGTCTCGCTTGGTAAGCATTGTAACTCTTATTAATTCCTTAACTCGGGACAAATCAATGTCCGTAGTTTCTTCTCGTACGTCCCGTGGTTCCAGGATGTCTTTGAAACTAGAGGAATCAAGGCTCAATATTTCTTCTTACCAATGGCGTAAGTAAAACCTGAGTCCGCGGTCGTAGTCTCACTAACATACCTACTCCAACTCGTGCAGGTATGGCATAGGAATGCTGTTCCTTGATGAGGCCAGAAAATGGTGGATCAGAAAGTACCCGAAAGGGCTACTAGCCAAGATCGCTTGGTAATTGGGCTGATAGACTTTCACATTCTCTGCGCGGAGATCATCTTCGGCTATTGTAACGCTTTACTGTCTGTATGCGTATGAATCGTTTTGATGCCCAATTGTAGCAGGTGTTATCGTAAATAAAATTTATTTTATTTTAGGGATATATTGAAACCGCTGAAGGTGCTGCTGATACCTCTCCAGAAGGCGGAGGTATCATTACTTTACTTGCAAGGTAAGGATACTTCAATGGTCATGGATCTCATCGCGACTCAGGTTTCTACAAATGACAACGCTCGAGACACTTACTCCCATAGGAAGCAATTCAGACGTGCTTTTTGCTTCTTGAGCCACTTGCGTTTCGCCCAGCTAAGCAATATCCATCTATTCCTCCGCTGGCACTTTTCGGTTCGTCCCCAAGGCGGTCCAAGCGTCAGCAAGCCGCTCCACTCCAGTAGGTGCAAAGAGAAACGAAGAGAGTAGCTAGCCAATTTTATGCTTAGTTCCATGGACATGGTCGACTCACTGTGTTGATACGAAGATTCTAATGGAGAATAGGTCGTTTTAAATTAATGTTGATGTCACGGAACACCCCGCCAAATATCGATATTACGTATTTCCTTTCTACTTCACTGAGCCTCATTAACAATCTCTCTCTATTACCCCTCGATCACTCATAAGATCATTAACTCTACCATCATTCCACTATCACAACGATCACCCCATTCGATCACTCACCATTAATGACTTCATACACTCATTACCGTTCACCATTTACCTCGTCACTATCTTCACTTATCTATTCTCCGCTCACCACTTGCCGATACCACACCACCACCCAACTACCATTCATTCAACAGACCGCTTGCACGCCTATCTATAGAACCCATCCCGACCATCCAATAGCTAATAAGCCGCATCGATCATTCTACCTACGCCATACCTTTACTATTATTTACAACTTCGAAGTACATATACTGCACCGACTACTTTGATGTGTTCCCCAGCTTTAATATTCTTTTAAACTGGGCAACAGGCAAGTAACCTACTTACTCACTCATATACCTACCAATAATATTCTTTTAAACTGGACAACAGTTCTTCGTTTGACTTCTAACTTCATACCGTGATTATACGGTCGTAAGTTCCAGTCCAAGCGAAATATAACTTCATCCCTGACAGTTGAACATGGTGAAATTTACCTAGTCTGGTCCGTTGAATGGGGTGACAGCGTGATGGTCACGATGCTGACTAAATGTACTGATGTCCCATTCAAAGTTTAAAACGCTGAACGATGGTGAATTGAATGTAACACTGCAGGCACGGATTTTCTACGCACGCAACCAGCAGGGAAGAATTGAGCAAATATCGATTCTGAGAACTCTTTTGGAATTCTTGTTTCATGCTTTCCAGCTGGTTCCAGCGAGGAAATGTTACGTTGCCTGTTGTGTAAGTTCGAGCGAGGAGATAAGATGACACACTCTCAACTCCAACAAATCTGGACAATGTTACTGTGCGCTCTTATTTCTCTCTCGTGGCATAGCATACCTCGTATCCGTGCCGGATGACCCTAGTACTATTTTCTCCGACTCATCCCCAACCGTTCTCAAAGCCATGCTCGACGCAACTGGATGCATCCGCGATCCCAAAAGAGTTCGATCATTCTGGAAACTTTTGTGGAACTGCCTAGGCACAATAGCAGTTTGCACTTTATCTCGATTCATCCCAACATGCCGGCTAGAAACGCTACGATGGGGAGAAAGAACATGGCAAAAGGTCAAGACAACTATGCATGTGGTCATCGCATCAGAGGATGTGATTATGTGGCTATGAGACAGCGCTTTACCTCAGCAAATATTTCTGGTAAAGATAAGTTGCGTCTGAGTGCCCGTCATCACTTGAATACAGACTAACCGAGGACAGCGTATGGCTGGACTACGACCCATGGGTTTTCCGTGCAAATGGGCGGGATGATATACGACGATGGGAGATCGTATCACATCGTCACAGTGGATGGGGATGGAACTGGTGATGGATTACTTGGAGGAGAAAGAGAGGTATGAATGAAGACAATCTCAACGCCAGTCATCCCGGAGAAAGAGATCCAAGACACAGGCAAATGCGACTTGCTCAGCAAACTCGTCATCGTCACGCAAATATCCTGGTTTGTCCTTCAATGCATCGCTCGTCATTATCAAGGTCTTGTCATCCTGAGTTGGAGCTAATCACTCTAGCATTTGCAACCCTCAACGTCATCATCTACTTCTTTCGTGGCATAAACCCATTAACTCTAGGTTTCCGAAGTATTTCACCAAGTCCAGGGAGCGGTCGAGGGGACCGTTCAGAACAGCACCACAAGAATGCGGTTGGGCTACCGACTGGTGTGGGGGGTTATCGTTTGGGTGGCCATGGCAGGAATCCAAGAAAAATATCTGGGAGAGGATAAACTTCGATATTCGAAAGCGACCTCCCCCAATCACCATCTGGAAACAATTGCTACGCGACCCCTCCATCGCCGTATTTTATCCCTTTGTCCAAATCATGGGTGAAGACACTGTAAAAGGTCCGCAAAGCGTCGGTGCATATTACAGCGGTGCGCTGCAAAAACGAGATTGAAAACGAGATTGGGGATTAGTCATCAACATTTCATCGCTCATCGGGGTGCTTTTTGGCGGTAGGGTGGAATTTTGAGTTTGCCATGGAACTGGAGCGGGATTTATGGAGGATCTCCTCGATGCTTATCACAATGTTCCCTGCTCTCCTTGGTTTGTTGTTTAATAATTTGAGCGTGAAGAAAACACCTGCAGAGTCTATTCGACTTATTCAAGTTGGTGTCTTCCTTCTCAGTGTTGAGCCTATCTATTACGCGCTTGCTCGGATTTCGCTTATCGTTCAAGCTTTTCTTACGCTGCGTAATCTCCCTCCTTCTGCATACGAAACCGTTGCTTGGTCTGCATATATCCCACACATTTAGCCCTTTTTCGTTCACATCGACGGTGCACGTTTGTACAATACGAGATCGCATCGCTTAACGCTCTCAGTCCACACTCCCCCCTCCGAAAAACGGAACAACGCTATTCGAAAGGGCTCTATATACGCTCACAAGATTTAAACATTAAACACGTCCAACATGGGCCACCGCTCACTGAATAGAGACTGACATCAAGAAACCAACCGTCAAGTTTCTGCTAAAAATATCGTCGCATGCTCAACATACGGATGTAAAGCATCAGCTTGCACTGAACAATCGCAAAACAAGTAGAACGGGCCAACAAAAAAGGTCACAAAAAACGATCCGGTACAAAGTACCTGTATTACAGTAGTACATGGGTATCCGGTACCGACGAAATACTAAAGGGATATATGAAAGAGCGACGATCAAAAGTGAAAAAGGAGTGCGTATAGATAGAAGCACAGCAAAATTGTCGGTGGTGTGGTGTCGTAGAAGCATCATGGGGGATAAAACGCGCAAGACGGTGATTGATAGGACTGGAGACGCAAGGGGTGGAGGGGGTGTCCGCGGTATGGTAGGACGAACACATACCAAAGGTGATGGATGAGGTTAAACTGGTATTCTCAACTACGAGCGTTAACAACCACCGTTCAGACGATTTTTCGGGAAAGTCTGTTTAGCATCCGCCCATACCGTCAAGTTCGCGTTGGTATAAACCTCCTCAAACCTGCAAATCACAGTACGTTAAGCACAGTTTCCAAGGAAACAACGCGCGAGACAAAAGAAAGTGATACTTACGCTTGGATGTACGAACTCGTAGGGTAATTGACTGGATCACAACCAACATTCATCGAATCTCTGCTCTGATAGACCCTGATATAATCCACACTCATCGTAGTCGGAAGTTGTAGATTTTCGAAATCGATGGGACCAAAGTTGGGTGAGAATCCAAGGTTGGCGATGATGTACTGTGTTGTGAGGGATTAAGACGATGAGAGGTCAAATGTGACATCGTGGCATGGAGAGGTAGGCGGAGAGAGGACATACCATAGGTTCTTGGGGAACAGGACGATCGGAAATCTCGGTTCGAGTATCAGCTGCCATTCCAGCTCCCATCAAAGTCCAAGCTTGACGGCCATCATTGATCCAAGTGATATACGAATCGTCAAAGCTGCATTCGCGCACACATACGAGCAAACAAGGAAGGGAAAGACGTCAGCAACCTCAGCTCTTACTCTTCCGAAACAGCGTAGGGAAACAAGCGAAGAGCGTAAACGAAACAAAGAGGCAAGGAATGCTTACCCTGGCTTATACTCAAACCCATATACAGCATAACCCGCATCTGTCAATTCATAACAACTTTGATTTGTGATCGCCAATACACTGGTCGTTTGCTGGTAAACACCTAAGAACGTAAGTCACATCAAAACCCTATGAGGTGGTACGCCAGGTGATGCTAATACTCTACCCACCTCCAACATAAGTGTTCAATACCGCAGTCGGATCATGGAGAATTAGATTGTCCGAAGTGTTTTTCCACTCATATTGCGCCTATATCACATCCACCCATCCATTTACCGCAAGCATCAGATGAAGCACAACAAGGTCCGGACCTCATCAGCTTCTGACACTCAACGCCCAATAAAGCCTCACTACTCACATTGTAGGGTGCCCACTGGGCCGAAACCGAGACCATACCCACACCTCCATCAACTGCTGCTTCGAAAATATCAATTTCAGGAGCTGCTCTTCCAACGTAAGAGCCGTCTGAGCGCATTGGACCAGGGTGGGCTTCTCCGGGGCATGTACATGCAGCTGGATTGAGTCAGGAGTTGGGATAGGGTGGATGGGTGAGTGATGGGGGTTTAGAGCGTGATTATTTTCGTAGTGAAGGGGGCGTCATCAAGATGTGATAAACGGAGAAATGCGGGGAAACGGGCGTAACATCAGTATATTCGCATAGTAGCAGGCATCTGGCCACTTACATAAACGTTGACCAGGAAGATATGACTAGATACAAAACGGCATCAGAATCAGATACCAGAAAGGAGAGACAATAAATGTATCGACAAATTGAGGAGTCTCACCAGCTCATTGTCAGTTATGTCAGGTCCACTTGTGACAGCAGCCACAGGCAGAGAGGTTCCAGGGTAAGTCTGATTTGGCAACGTTCCTACATCACAGGCCTCATAGCTGTAGGGCCACTGTTTCACCAAATCCATGGAGTTGATAAAGGTGGAAGATAAATTACATGAAAATAGTAGGAAGGATGGGATAAGGGGCGTACCATGCCTTCTACACTTGCACCATATCCGGCTCGACCTAATGACATAATGATGAGTAGTGGCTATAGCATATGTGACTAACTATGCCTACCTAGATTGCCCATAGTCCAACTATGATAACAAAATCAATAAAGCACATTTCGAAAGTACGACCCTCAGACCGGGAGACAAAATTTGCCACTTACATGGCCGGCCAGAGACCCCTAAAATAAAGCATATCAGGTCAAGTCCAAGCTAAGGAAAGCGCAAATATAGTCACATACTGTACTTCGGGCGACCCAGGGAGCATCACTCGGGCTAAAATGCCGCGCATATGCGCATAATTAAAGGCCAAAGGTAGTGGACATATGATCATTGATGCGTACCTTCAATATAACCACCAGTAAAGCAAAACTTATTCCTAAAACGATCGAAGTGGTTACGTTTACAGTCAAAATAGTCAAGGATTTCATACCATGATTGGATCTAGACGTTTTTGTTCATCACAAATCCATTGTCAGCATCTAAATTGCATACAAGAAATGTAGACCTACCATGCCAGATCTATACGACAAATCATGGTTATTGATTGGGGTTTGTGGACTCAGTGTCAACCTCAGCGCGCCACCACTCGTTGTAGCTTCATCAAGTCAACCGCCATATAATAGAATAACGTCATATCGTGCCACGTGCATGCAGGGATAGGGTTGTCGTTGGGACATCAACACGCAAGGACGGGTTAAATGTAGGTGGAACCGGGATTGGAGTGTCAGAATTTTACATAGAGTGTAGGGGTAAAAGTATAGAAACGGGTGATGGTTAACATACCTGCTGCAGGATCATACCATTCCAGATCGTTCTACACAAATGATCAACCGAAGGGTTGCGAGGTTGTGGCAAACAGAGAGGACAGGAGAGCGTTTGAGTTAAAGTGATAGTCGCGCGAATGTAAGAGCCATCACAGATAGGTGCAGGGTGCATACTTGCCGTTTAGAAAGCATAGTCAGAAAGAAACTTAACAGGACCCACCGTTCCCCAGTAGTGCAAATCAACTGCCTCCCAGAACGGATCATCGCCAGGATAGAATGTCCTTCCGTCAGTATTGAATTCATCTGAAAACACCAACAATAGGTCCTTTGTCGGGTCTATATAGGAGGGTTTAACGTATGCATCGGAAGGTGTGGCCTTGTCTATCAGTCCCCAATTTCCTGCCAAATCGGGAATTTGACCGGAAGCATTGATGCCGCCTAGATTGAAACCACCCTGGTTGGTCTGCTCGGTTGTAGTAAAATGACTGATTATTGGGTAACCTAGGTGCGGTGATGTCCGGTGAAAGTGAGCAGGGTGGCGGAATTAGTTTTTCAGTGTCCATACCGGCGCTGGTAGAATGAGAGGTGTGAGTGGGTCATGAAGGGAGATGAGGCTAACAGACGACGTACAATAATGTAGTAATGCCCACAATCAGCACTGTCATACAGCCCAAGTTGGCAAATCCTCGAGCAGTAAGGATTGAACCTCCTTTGTCCCGCTTTGAATCTCGACGAGCATCGGGATTGTGTATGTTGTCGTCTGCTTCAACTACATCTATGGATAGAGGTGTTCCCCATGTTGCTGGTGAAGGTGATAGGGAGTACTAAGCGATAGGACGTATAAGGAAGTGCATAAAAATCGACAAGGTGTTGCTACCTTTTCTGATACTGAGGACTGAACGGAAATTCTCGAAATCAGAAAGCCGAACCGGAAGAGAGGGCATATAACAGACTTACAGGATACCTGGATGTATCTCCCATTAAGGGTTGAACGGACGAACGATAGCTCCTTCTCCCAGGAGGGAGCAAATTTGAGGCGGAGGTGTGAGATTGGTGGCTGAACTGAGATCCTGCTTGGAATGAGTACATCCTCAAGGATGTTGAGAGATAGAAAGAAAGTGTGATGAGGAAAGGATTGACGAGGAGTTAACTCCACTAGTAAAATAATCGGTAAGGGAGAAGGAAGGGGTCGGTGGGGAAACAACCCGCCTCCCACACTGTCGATAAGGCTCGGGTTCCTGTGACTATATTTCCATTTCACTCCTTGTGGTTTATTTTTAGGCAAGTTCTTCTGCTTGACCCATCTCATCCCAAGCACCGTTCGTTTGAGCACTACGTTTCTGCACGATGATCTGTCCAGGTCTTCAGGAAAATCAACCGTTAATAAAGTGGATTGGCTTTTTTACTCTCAGTGTCACGCCGCACTCACGTCACGAGATGCGGACCCACGGTGATGCCCGTCGAAGTTTCCGCTTGATTTAGTAGCCCATCTCCATCCCGACCGCAAAACATGGAGAGAGGGTCACGGAAATGGAGGCCGGTCTCGGTGGCAGCACTAGTCGTCACCGCGTCACCGTCGATGTCACGGTCATTGATGACCATCACCATTACTTTTACGACAGAATTGATGCACTAGGGTGCTGAGACGTCGCTTCAATAGGAAGCGTTTTAATATTCGAGCACAAAACTCAGGCTCGAGCTTGCGGGCATTTGAGAGATGTCCGATTTCAAGGAGGAGAGCTGAGCACAGATGAGAGGAAGACGAATAAAAAGAGGCCTGTTGCCGGACTTCCTGGCCCTTTCCGTGAACCTGTCCCGATCAGTTTGTCGAGTATAAAGGCTGGCAGCAGTGCACGACTCCGCTGGACAGTCATTTCATTGCGATTTTCCTCTTACATCCCTGCGCAGTCCGCAGCAAGCCACTTTTTGCCTATCACATCACTGCCAAGTCCGGCTATCATTTACTTCGTTTCTTCCCATTCTATCAGCACCGTTATCGTCTCCCCAAGAGTGAAATGGAGTTGCAGGCAAGACCAATATGGCGCCACCCATTCGAGCTAGCATATACACACACCCAGATGAACCCCTGCCTAGCTCGCTTGCTGGAGAGATAGACCTCAATCGCTACAGGTGAGTAAATCAGTTCGGCGCTAATGTGACTACCGTGCTTCACGGTACGGAAGCTGTTGGGGCCGACGCGTGCCGCCGGTGATATCTGTATCATGTGGAGCCCGTTGCAATGACGACATGTTCCACGTGCACGTTCCAACCACTGCCACGGTGGGACTCGATCCATCGCGACATGCTATGGGGTGTAGAGAACGTAATTCACATAAATACGCGAGTGGCTTACTCCACCAATAAATGATGATATGGACTCTCGATCAACGCTGTTTTTTCCTCTTTATTTCGCCTTTGTTTCAAACATAATGAATGGCATGAAACGCCTGGCGATGTGCAACTTTCTCATCAGAATGCCTTCGCCCATAAGCCAGGCCATGGAATTGATGCTTCCGGATCTTCTAGACCTAGGCCTCTTCCCGGGTAGTAACACGCGGTTTAGAGGCTGTCTCCACCTTCCGCAGGCAGAAATTCCACTTGGAGATCATTAACCGAGGATGAGGGGGTGCAAGAAAAAAAACAAAAATTCCCAATCTTGACACAGCTTTCTCTGTGCTCCCCACATAGACTCTGCCATATCATCGCAGAAATGATAAAAAGTATTTTGCGATTGAACTGCTTTAAGAACGGCAAAATCAATCCTATAATCTCGCCCGCTCTCCATTCAATCATACTCCTACTCCAGCCATGTCGACCTCTCGGGATCAATCAGCTTCAGCTGGCTCTGCGTCAATATACCCTTCAACCTCAACCCCGACCATACATAAATCAAAGTTTTCCTCATCTACTGCATGGGTTGACCCAGCCTCATTGCCGAATTACGGGGATATATCAACAGTCGGGGGGAATGCGCCGGACTATGTCAAGCAACTGATCCTAAACACCTACTTTTCTTATGGAGTAGGAGATGAGGATTGTTTCGGCCATAAAACCGGAATGGACGTCAAATTTACAAATGCCAGCATCGAGCGTCGTATGGAGCATCACGGACGTCTTGAAGCAACAACCGTGGCGGAAGTCGCTGTGGCGAAACGTACGTTGTTCTCATAGTTGCACTGGAATAAGGCCTCACTATGGGGTCGCCGATAGATATGCTCAATGGCGCTGGCCTGTTACATGGTGCATGCATCGGATACATAATTGACAAGTTTGTCCCTTCCGCATCTGAAGCTTCTCGTCTCATAGTTGGACCGAAATGTAGCTGCTGTAGTACACCATTGATCGTCTTGGGTATAGTACAGAGCTCAAACGGTGTTGGTGTCACACAATCAATGAATGTTCTCTTCCATGCTCCGGCCTCTCTGTGCGCATCCATCGTTAGCTCATGCCGACATAAACTGATTATATTCTGCAGGGGATCACAGTTGAGCATTAGAAGTACGTCGATATCTTTAGGAGGACGTGTCATGAGTGCTCGGTGTGAGGTAGGCCCAGTGAGTTTTCGTATGCACCATACGGTCGATTGACAGCACCCTTTATTCAATAGATCGTCGATAAAGATACAGGTCGGCCAGTAGCTTCGGCCTTCCTGAACAAAATGCAGCCCGCTCAGTCAAAGCTCTAGACCTTCCCATATCCAGTTGTTTTTTCTCACACGGAACTCTTCCTCTACACGCTATTTTGGATATGTACAGCGGTACAACCTCCTTCTGGAGCCTGCACCGTGCACAGTATGATGTGTTGACGTTTTTTCCTTTGTTATGTTCCAAAATACGGACACTAAGTCACAATTGTAATCTGTCCTGTGGGCATGGAAGGACTATTTTTACCTACGGAATACCCAGTGATAATCTACCTCGTGCAGACCGTAGCCTATCCAATCGACGATCCCTACTCACCTTCGAAATATATGAAATTTTATAAATCTTAGCTCCTTTCAGACCTTTTGTCTGGAAGCTTGTAGAGGGTGGCAGCATTCCCATCCCCACTTGTGTTGGAGCTTACTATGCCGGACCTTGCCCTTCAAGGACATGACTCTGATGGTGGAATATGGCTCATCATTCGTCGGCATTGTGTTCGGCGCTATTCATTTCCCAGGTGGAATCTGGACTTTCATACAAATCCTGAACGAATTCAATGGAGGGCGTCATCCATCGTTGTTACGGTCGAATTTGCTCTAACTGGTCTCGCCTTCCTTCTTTCCTTCACTGATCACATGGAATATGAAGGATGGAGAGGTAGAGTCGTTGACAAGGTCTGTCACAGTACTGCCTTTTATCGCCGCGGGTACATCAGTCGCATATGTCTTTGCTCGTCTGGCGCTCTCTATCGAAGCTGTTCTGGCCCTTCGAAATCTTCTCCCTTTCAAGATTGATTGCATCATGTACATCCCTCACGTATGGAACATACCCTCTCGCCGTAGGATTGTCCGGAACCTGGGCACTGGAACATCATTGATACCGCTACGTTATCAAAACCGATTTACTTAATTAATATCATACACGTGACGGAATCCATACGCTCGTACCCAGAAGTACTTTTAAAGCTGTATTCAATCTCTACGATTGATACCACTTCTCGCGTAGTCTCTTCCTCTGAACCATAGGCTTCGTTAAAACGATCGCCACACCCAATCCAATAACCGTGAGTACCAACTGAGCCTTGTTAAAGCTCTCACTGAGGATATCAAACGTATTTGACGGAGAAACTCGAGTGAGGAATAAATCCAGACCGTACGCAAAAACGAGGGACGTAGATTCGAGAAGCGAGGGCGATGTGATGATATTTGATGTTTGTGGAATCTAGAATGAGGGAGGTAAGTCGAAGCCCCGGACAAAGGGAATGTGCCACATACGGTATAATTATGGGATAACACCCTTCGGGGCTCATCAGGTATAATAGGATCATATTGGATCAGGCCTTCTTCCAACTCTTCTGAGGTAGGCTTCCTATTCGGTCTTCGTGGGTTCAATAATCTCCGAGGGAATGATTGAATCTTTTGGTTCTCCGTTGCCACTGTTTGAGATTTATGTTAGAACTCTCGAACCCTGCGCAAGCAAGGAAGTCACCTATGATGTCCTTTGAAGTAATTCCGAACTTGGTGGAGGTGGTGGTTAGGGCCGTGAGACCATGAGGGAACACCCAAGACTTTTCCAGAGCTGACAGATTTATCTCGTCAACAGCGTACGTCGACATATCCGCACTATTTCGTCGGATCAGCGACTCCATTCACCATCACTGGTAGATCAAGACAAGGCGCTCGCTCACCTGCTAGTCTTCTCATCGACAGCCTGTCCTTCATACAACTCCACACTAACGATTCTGTATCCTTTACTCCTCTCTTGGTCGCTAACAGTACCATAGTCCCCTTCGTCCCAATAATGATAAACCAGCCAATTCTCCGTCAATACAGCTTTGATATCACAGACACCCCCGGGTAGGACGCCTTTCCTGGATCCCACCATTCTTTTATAGATCACACTTCCTTTAGCTCCATCGATCAGATATACCCCACACCCGCTTCTACGACCTTGAATAGCTTCTTCATGGGTGATTAACTCAGCAGTGAGTAGCACAAATAGCCTCGGGTTAATGTACTTGTACAGCGTCGTTCGATTGCCTAGCACTTTGCCCAGCGAAGCGACCACGTTTGAGCCTGAACCTTGTAAGCCAGCCTTTGAACTGGCAGGTGGGATGGTAGCTTGTATGATTTCAGTAGACGGTGGAGTAAACGTCCAAGTCGGGTATGCGACGTGATGTTCACTTAATTGGTTGTCAAATGTAACTTGATGACCGACCAATCGTTTGTGTTGGCCAAGCTGCTTGTCCCCGCCGTTCTGGATGTTTGCGCTAAGTGCAAAATTGAGAGATGGTGCGATTTTGGAGAAGGTGGAACTCGTTTTCTCGGTATTGGGGTACAGGTGAAGCTAGGAATAAGTTCAAGTTAGCTTAGGGCCATCGTGTTATAACTGGTAAGGAAACTAACTTGCAATGACTCATCCAACAGGGCAATCACCCTAACGTCATCGTGGCTTACAAGGTAGGCTTCCACAATTGCTCCTTGAACGGCATTGATGCCACCAATCAGTTCAGCCTTCTTCGCTTTGCCAGTGGAGTCCTCTCCAGTCAATGCGTCCAGGTGGAAGATGACAGTATCGGTTAAACCCTAGACGATTTGGTGTTAGCTGTCTGAAGCGCACATAGCATCCACTGCAGATGAGTGGCCATACTTACAGTAGTGGCTGTCCTCTGGGTAACGATAACCACCTCTGGCTTCGCTTCTCTCCCCGCATTTGTGCCAGCATCAGAAACGTCAACGTCGCCAACCTGCTTCAGCACAAACAACTTCACAGGTTGAACTCTGCCACCAACTTCAGAGACCGTATCCAGACCGAGTCTCCTGCTCCACATGATTTCGCCGTTGCTCCCGTCGATACTATAAACTTTGCCATGATGTGTGACTGCGACGATGACTTGTCGGAAACCAAAGGTATCCCGTGTCAGAGACGGTGGAGGCAGGGGCGAAGAAGAGGCTATTGTGGCAAACGAAGTTGACGTCTTGCTCGTACTTGAAGATGGACGAGCGTCGTATGACCCAGTCGTGAATCGGTACACAAAATTCAATAGATATTCTGGCAAATCCTTCATAACAATGATTTAAGCAAGGTGAGGAGCCGGGCGTGTTGTAACTTACTTTAGCATCCACAATTTGTCGAACCAACCTTCCAACAAACCCTTCACTTTCGCCTTTCGATGAAGCTAGTTTTTCTCCTCGTGGCATTTCGACGAATTCGGCGGCAACGATGGAACCCAAGCCCTCCTCTCGTGTCCATTGTAACTGATCCCCATGCCAAAGTTGCAGGGCACCGGTGCTAGAAGTAGTCAGTACTCGACTAAAGATGGTTGGGCCACCTAGGTGGTCCGACTCGAGGGCGACCTGTCAAGATGAATCGTTGGTAATCAGAATGGGGAAATGGCTATATGCGTAGGAATAGACAAACATGGGAAATTAAACCATGAGACAGGGAATCAAACGGAACAGTGAAATCAGCCGCAACTCCGAGTCCTTCTGAGAGATGCGTGAAGTATACGTCTGCGGTGGGTTTCTAAAATGACCAGAATGAGTCTAACTAGGAGCATTGTGCAAAGCGGAATGCACTTACGCCAAGTTTACTGGACATGAATATCCTGGCAATATATTCTCTCCCTTTGATATCGAATCCACCCGCGTATAATGATGGAACGGTGGCATCTTCGGGGTCCTAACATGGGAAGAGGTCGGTTTCAAGATCGATAAAATGTGTGGACCTTCTGACTCACTGGGGTAGAGTAATCCCATACTTTAGCCACGTCCAATCCGTCATCCAAAACCTTGAAAATCCGACTTAATCCTTCCTCGCTAACGGCCACAAACCAACCATAACGAGCCAGACCAGCATCTACGATTGAAGTGAATTTCAACCCCTCAAACTTCCGAGGTTTGGAAGCCTTGAGATTCCTATTCAGCCCGACCGATTTGAGTACACCCTTTTCCAACCATAGAATGCGACCATCAGGCCCGTTTGAAGACGCTGTATGAACGACGAGAAGATCGGTGATGGGTTCTTTAATGTTGGAAGGCACGTCGGACGTTGAGATTTCTTTGCCGGTGGCAGGGTCGAGCGAGGTGAGATAGAGCTTGTAACCCTCCTTTGCGGGTCCGATGCCAGCAACGTATATCACAGTGCTGGTGGCGACTAGCTTGGAGTAAATTACACGAGAACTGGGGCGTTATACGAAGGTGCGAATTACTGTTGGCATTTCGTATGGCTCGTATGGAAGAGACTTACGCTCTATCCTTCGCAGTCCACTGCCACTTTGTTTGAGCATTTTTTCCGTCAAGATGGTTGACTGTATGCCCATTGGTAAGAACATATAGATCGGGTTGGCTCGCTAAGTCGTCCGAAAATACGATAGATTTTCCGAGGTATGGTGGTTCCGAGATATGACCGTCCACGATGGGATGGAGTTGTCGTTCTCGTCGAAGTTGACCAGTCAGTATGTCATATATCCTGAGCCATGAACCACCTGGCCCTGAGAGTGTTACAATGACTAAAAAGAGTCAATATGAATCTCACGTTTTCCGATGACATGCTTCGGAGTAGTGTGGAAACATACTGTGGTCATTTTTGTGATATAACAATATCTGATCGTCTTCGTCGTACACATGCCTCCATGCTATCGCATGGGTTAGTTTAGAAGTTCAAGGCATGAACAGAGCACACGCACCAACTCTGCCGTCATACGCTTCCAAAGCTGCCAACACATTATTCTCAGAGACACTCAAGATCAAACTTCTGCCGGGTTCGGACTTGACGGCATGAAATTGAGGCGCAGTTGAGATATGTCCAGCTACTGGAACCCCAATGAGTTCCTTGTGCCAATCCAGAACTCCTACGTCGGATTCGTGTAGCGCATGCGTAGAAGACGCAAACAACCAAAACAAGGATAGTAGTACAGAAACGAAATGTAAGTGCCGGGATTTCATGGTGAAGATTCCCCGCTATAGAGCGGGTACTATCAAGGTTCCTGTGGTTGTGAGCGACGACGACGACGACGAAAGTCAGAAGAGCAGTCGACGTGGAATGGAGTCCAGGTACGTGATTGCGAGGGAAATATATTCCCACGCTACTGTGTCTTGGTCCCCCTGCCGCCAACGCTGCCTTCGCTCGTCACCAACCCCGTTCGACTCGGATACTCTTCTCGTCTGTGCAGCAGCTTCGACCGGGATATGACCCTGTACGAACCAGATAAATGGATCGAGCAACTCCTCGACTGTCGTTATCTATCTGAAAATGATATGAAAATCCTATGTGATCGAGTCCGTTCAATACTCATGGAAGAATCCAACATTCAGCCCGTTTCAAGTCCTGTCACGATATGTGGTGATATACATGGCCAGTTTTGGGACTTGTTGGAGTTGTTGAGAAGAGGCGGCAAGCCACCAGAGACGAGTTATATCTTTATGGCACGTATGTGCTGCTTGGTTTTTCGGGATGTGGCACGCTTAGCCGAGTGTTATATTTCACTCTTCCCTAATCTCCGTTATTCTGTATGACACGCGGTGGTGCATGCGGCAACAGGGTGACTTTGTTGATCGGGGTCATTACAGCCTGGAAACAGTATCCCTACTGCTCGCGATGAAGGCAAGGTGAACGCCTTCTGCATGTCGAGTTTCAACACGACCTAACATTCTATCAGATACCCTGACAAGGTGACGCTGCTCCGAGGCAACCACGAAAGTCGGCAGATCACCCAAGTTTATGGCTTTTATGGTATGAATTGTCTCCTCCGTTGTGCGGTATTTTGACGCCCATCTATTGTAACAGATGAATGCCAACAAAAGTATGGTAGTGCGACAGTTTGGAAGGCTTGTTGTAATGTATTCGACTTCCTGAACATGGCCGCGGTGCGTTCATTAGCAATACCCCGCTGGACAGCTCCTTACATACATCTTGCCATCCCCTCATACAATCTCAACTTGCGCAGATAATAGATGGCGAAGTCCTTTGTGTTCATGGAGGTCTTTCGCCTGACATTCGAACTCTAGACCAAATACGGATAATAGTCAGAGCCCAAGAAATCCCTCACGAAGGAGCATTCTGTGACCTTATGTGGTCCGATCCAGAGGATATTGAAAACTGGGCCGTAAGTCCTCGAGGAGCAGGTTGGTTATTTGGTGGAAGCGTAACTCAGGAGGTGAGATCCGCTCTCATGCTCGCCCACTTGGATCCTAACACCTGCTCTCTGGGCTACCATCACCAGTTTAATCATGTCAACAACATCCGCCTAATCGCACGAGCCCACCAACTCGTTCAAGAAGGCTACAAATACATGTTCAACGAACAGCTAGTCACTGTCTGGTCTGCACCGAACTACTGTTACCGCTGTGGTAATATGGCTTCCATCTTGACTGTCAAGGAAAACGGAGAACGGGAGTTCAAGGTCTATGATGCCGCTCCAGAGAATGAGAGAGATCGAGGTATGCAGACGAGAAAAATGGTGCGTTTTGTGTAATCCTGAATATTGCGATGCCACCTAATGCGTTATTCAGAGCGCGATGCCCTATTTTGTGTAATCCTCACCACGTTTGTGCCACCTAGCCATTTCTTATGTTGCCATTCGAACATTTATACCAACTCTGCGCGGCTCGGTTTTACTCCGCTGTATCTTCTTGTTGTACTTATTTTATTGTATATATCGGCCGTTTGGTATACGTATGATGTGCAATGATGGAATGAAAGATAATTATAAGGTAATTACGACATTTTCGGGATATTGGACAAGTGATTGGAAATTAAGATGCATAGCTGAGAATCGAAGATATGTTCTTCAAGTTATGCAAGTTACTTCGTCTAGTCCCTCTACCAGCAGTAACCCCCCCATCTCGTCAGGCCTTTCACAAAGGGGTGTATGTTCTTCTCTTCGAACTTTACTACCCGTATGTTGCACAAACCGCGGTAGCGGCCATTTCAGATCCTCAGCCTGTGCGATGAGGTCATCAGCCACTCGTTAGTTAACGCGCTGAAGTCCAGGCTTTAATCCTGTGAATGCTTCCCAGCTTCCTTTTGCGCCATATACAGGAGGGAATAGATGACAGAGGCAATGGCTATAAGCAGCCCAATCATGGTTGTGTAAATTGGAGTGACAATCGGTGTGAACATGACTTCGGAGAAGATTGATGCTGCCGCATCATTCTTCATCACATAGTTAGCCTCCTCCCGCCAGTCATTGCATGCTGACTTAGTCGATACCCAGAAATCTCCGGTCCCTTCCTACAACGTCACATACCACTGTTCGTTCGCTCTTGGGCCCATCGACCCTCTTCCCATCATAATCGATGTAAATTGGGTAATCAATCTTCAATGGCTTGTTCCACTATATGAAATAAGCGATGGTATCGAGATTCGACAGTAGCAAAAGAAAGAGTGACGAGCTCGAGTTCGACGGTGAGCGCAAGGCCTTGGATACAACAAGCGATGCATTGTATCACGAATCAACTTGTTTGAACGATATCTCTTTCTCCGGGATTTTGGGGATTTGGAGGTTCAAAAGATCTTCATCGGGGACGATAACCTGATAGTTCACTGTCTTTTGGGAGTAGTACCTCAACAGGTTCCACGCCCGCGTCTAGCCGCTGCCACCTCTCATCGTTGCATTTCAGTATCAATCCACCCGTTCTAACAAAGAAACCTTGCGTCATGGTTCACCCTCTGTCTACTCGAAATCAACATTACCCCAGTGCAAAACTGAACAAAACTCACCTTGATTCTCCCTGACAATTCTTCCCTCTGCTATGCGTTGTCTCAACCCCCCACAGAATCTCCACCTCAGGTGCTTATAAAGCATAGAATATGATTCTCATCTTCATCCCCGTTAACTTCAACCCTGTACCATCTGGGATGGTGCGGTGGATTGAGATGTACGTGCGTAGGGGAATTACAGCAATGCAACTGTATCAAATCTCGAAAGTCGTACGAACTCTGATAGGATAGATATCACATTCGCAAGCAGTGGATCCAGAAATGATGCAGAGGGCGCTGGGGACTCCATTCGCAGGCGACATGAGTGGCGTAGGGGATGCTAGGTATCATCCAAGGATAGCGATGAAAAGAGGTGTAAGAAGCATTGAACGCAAAGGTGGCTGTATGTACCTAAAGCTAGATCACTACTTCTTCGCAGAGGCTCAGTCTCAACCGCAACGCGACTCATACCAAGCTTCGTATTGCGGTACAGCCCACAGCATCGGGGACAACCAGGATCATCATGCCTATGGCCCTGCGCCAGCCTCCGCACACGATACTACCCATCAGGGCTTGATTTGGAGGGAGATGGTGATAATTTCGGCAATGCCGGATATTAGAAAGTTGCAATTGAATACTGCAGGTGTTGCAGGTGTGAGAAATGGACTACGTAGATGAATAAGAATAGTCATGATACGAAAGGACTGAATCATTACAATGGAAATCGACTGAATAAAAATAATTATCGGCTACTTTGCTTCTGACGACACCACCATTCACCACTGCGCTCACCCCTCCCGGAGGTATGCATTATCCATATTTTTGAGGATCACGCTGACCCTTCTGCCTCATCAAAGCATTCGGGTTCTATGCTGCTCATATTAAATAGGAGTCTGCATCATTATATTTTTCGTTCTTGGCGAGTACCGATTCTTTATCTCATGTCCCGCGGGTTGCCAACTGCGAAACAGAACCCAAACAGATATCACTTGAGGTGACCCCTAGTTTCCGGTCTCTTGCTGTTTGATTCCATGACTAAAATCCCTGTTCACAGGATGATGTCTTTTCCATCCCAACGAGGAAGCATGTACAATACCAACTTCACGTGGCTATTCCGTTCTTTGTTGGCCGTTGGATACCAGGACACAAGAACCTTGTCAAGCTACCTCTTGACGTGAAAGATCACTATGAACTGCCATCGGGCATTCCCGAAGAGAAGAGCGAGATGGTTGAGCAAAGCAACTAGGTAGCACTAATTCCTTGAAGACTTGAGGGCCGAAAATCACTGGTGTGGACAACTCTGGATACGATACCATAGAATTTTGCAGGTCGAATTGGGTACGGTTCATTATAGTGAGATATATCTATCGTTCCCTTGACGCGCGCCTATACCATGACGCCTAATATCATGCATCATACTATCAGTTTCGTGATACAATATTAGTAGTAATAGAATTTACTGTTGACCACTCACGTTATGCAGAAGTACCGCCGAGGGATTTGCATTTTGACGTCAAATTGGGATTGGTCCGTGATACAGTATGGAGCCGACAATCCTCGACAATCATGTGAGCGCGTGAGAACGGTTGTGACTAATCGACGCCCCTTTGTATTATGATCGGAATGGAGAGCAAGGCATGTTTAACAACCCTGAATTATCGAGACGTAGCACAGTTTCGCCTTTACCTTCGGGGACAGGTGACTGGACAGCGGACTCACAGTAGGATGCACAGAACTGAGCCACGCAAAGACGATGGTGGGCAATCAGCTTTAGCTGCACAGTCGATCAGAGGGCACAACTGGATGGTCAAGGGGTGACCAAATGGAATAATCCACTGGTTCAAAGTTGAGCATGATGATGGAGGTGATGCCCACGCATGTTCAAGGCTGTCTCCCCACCAATACACCTACGCTCACGAGGTCAAACCCTTCCTAAGAGGTGAATACACCTGAGTGGTGGACTCCTTCGGGTATAACTAGAGTTAGGTTGTGGCTTGGTTTAATCGAGCCGGGTTAGGGCAGCGGTTAATCCCTCTGATGAACCCCTTCGCAAGGGCGAAACCCCGCTCTCTCGGTTCGAACTTCGCGGACCGCAAACATCCGTCGTTTACATACCCCCCCGTCACTTCACGATCGAGTCCCTACACAACAGGCGACATAAGATTTCCTCGCTGGAACCAGCTGGAAGCATGAGGCAAGAATTTCAAATGAGTTCTCAAAGCCGATGTCTTCTCGATCCTTCCCTGCTGGTTGCTGCGCAGAAATGCTTTCGTGCCTGCGGTGTTGCTGCCTCTACAGGTCCTACCCACCCCGCTTCTCGAAGCTGCCAGCACCCAGGGCGACAGGACCGGCCCCCATTTCTACTCCCTCCCGTTCGTTCATCCTCGCTCTTTTCGCTACCTATGCCGCTCTCTTAAGCTTGTCTACTGTCTGGTCTTCTCCAATCGAATACGCAGTTTCATGTATATATTACACCACAGGTTACAAGCAGTGAGATATGACTGTATTTTGGACAGGCGGGCTGTCTGAGGGCCGTGGTAACTTATTCTCTTACTCACTAATCCCCACACACAGCATGCTTGGCAAAGCGTCCCCATTAATGGTGAACATTAATATGCAAACTTTGACCTCTAAACATCCTTAGAACCGCCACGAGACTTGGCCAAATGCAGCGCCTTCGGGTTAGAGGTCATGATCCCAATTCACGATTTAAACTTCCTCTGAAGTTCGTAGGTGCTTACTCAAGTGCGTATTGGATATGCAGTTCACGTTGACGACAGACGCTGCTGCATGTAGCTAATGCGGTATGCCTTATTGACCAGAGCCTATCAGTTGCAGCGCCCATTCTGAGATTGGGAATTGTTGGCGATCCCAGAGATGGAAACCCAAACGTTAAGCCTTCATGGATAATCGCCTGTCACAGGACCAGTTATAGCTAATTAAGTCGGAAAGACGATGTAAACGAATACTGAACTGCACTGGTCACCAACCTTCCCTCATGTTTAGACCGTTGCTCATATTCTTCCTTGCTCGCGCACTTGCATACCCAATTTCTGCATCAGATAGTGCAGATGCTTCAAGCTCACCTGTAAACGGCGTCACCGATTCATCTGGATGCATCCGCGATCCCACAAAGATTCGCTCTATCTGGGACCTCATATACAACTGCCTCGGTACAATCGCAGTTTGCACCTATATCGCGATCCCCAAACATGCCCGACAGGGACGCTTCCTTTTCTCAGAAGTTATGGAGGAAGATTCAGACCACAGTATATGCTTTGGTTGCTCCTGAATGGGTCATCTTGCGGGCCATGCGCCAGAGGTTTGTCGCGTCGGGGATAGCAGCACGATATCGGGGTGCGCGTCGATGGTCCGTATAGTTGGTTATCTCCAGCTAATACGACATAGAATACGGGTGGACAAAGACTCACGGGTTCTTTGTACAGATGGGAGGCATGATCTACGACGATGAGAAACAGTATCGAGTTGTCACCATTGATGGAGGCGGTACTTGAGATGCTTATCTCGGTGGCGAGAGTGAAGAGTGGATGAAAGATATCCATATGCCCCTCATCCCAGAAGGAAGAAATCCAAGACAGAGCCAAGGGTGATTTCCTCAGCAATTCAGTAGTAGTGACGCAAACCTCCTGGTTCGTCCTCCAATGCATTGCTCGCCATACCCAGGGTCTCGTTGTGACGGAGCTAGAACTAGTCCCTCTGGCTTTTGCGACCTTGAACATCATCACATACATGCTGTGGTGGAATAACCCTTTGACTGCAGTGTACCCGATATATTTCACGAAGCATGGAGAACGATGCCTGTGTCAGTCTCGGAAAACGCAATTCCTTGAGGGTCGCTGGCTCCCGTAACACGAATTAAATGTACCCTATATCAAAAGGAAGGTATACAATAGTTCCAGTACGGGTGAGGCGTTCCAGAGTCTAAGAAATGGTACCATTCCAGCCATAAGGATTTTCCAGTACATTGCGAAGACATTGGTCGTTTCCAATGAAGCAAAATGGATCGTGATTAATGCCACCGCAACCGTACACTTCCAATTTCACCTTGTACAGAGTGAGCGTTGTAGAAATAACAAGTAACTTGACCGGACATACCTCTGGCTGGGGTCCTCAATGTGCCTACGATACTGTAAGGAAGGGATACAAACTTTCATCTGGTTCATCATGAGGGATTCGAACATGGTCGTGACAAGACATGTAGGCGTGAGTCGGAGATAACGAAGGTGCCAGTGTGGATAGAATCGAGACTGCATTTGCGCCATAAAACTGTTCGGCGACTGTTTAATAAGGTAGTAAGAACGGATTAGGATCAAGAACCAGACAAGCAAAAAATGATCGACTCACAATCTCCTGCAATATCGGAAAAGTGTCATCACCGATAATGATAGCTTCTTGGCCACCGCCATCAAGCTCGGCGTGCAATGCGCTATCCCCACTCTCGCTTTCATCCAAAACCAGTCCCGAAAACTTGATCTCCAACTCTCGCAATCCTACCAGAGCCTTTGCAAGCAAGTCGAACACCTGCGGGCTTAATGCAGAAACCCTAATTCTCAATACTTTCAACCATTGCGGTGTTCTGCTTCCGCAATTCGGTGTCCGATAGCCATCTGTAATAGGTCTGCGATGCGCCACCGTCTCTGCGATCAGATTAACCTCTTTAAAGCTCAACTCCCGATCCATCAATACCAAATGTACCAACGTATTCTTCGACCGCTCCACAAGTTGCACTGGAAATGATAGTTCATCTCTCGCGCTTGTGCAACCCCTTACACCTCTACCCGCATACCAGCTCGAACTAGCATGACTTTGGTTCGACATTAATGGGCGTTGGAAGAGAGTTTGTACGGGTGGTGCGACGACCAACGTATGTAGGTCATGCAGTATTTCCGGGTATGAAAACGTTTGTTGAGTCAACCAATTAGAAAACGTCGTATAAGGCATTTTCTTGGGATGATCGACAACAGACGGGGCGGCAAAATCAAGGGGTAATGAGTTTGACAGCAACGGGGGTGAGCTAGTTGGTGCCAGTGGTATGGCACTGTGCGGCCAGGCGTGATGTATTGTCGCGTCAGGTGCAGAACGTAGGTACACCCCAAAGGGTAGCCGATAGGATTCTGTTGGCAACATCCTAACATCCTGAAGGATTCTGGAATGATTTCTCAAAAAAAGCATTAATCCGGAGGGGTCGGATAATATTGGTGGGTAGAACGCGATGTTCAAGACCAGAGAGTCGAGCTTTGTGAAGTAGTGCAAAGCGAGGGAATTGAATAACCCCGAATGGTCACCGATAGCAGAAGAGATGAAATTGATCTTGCGGAGATGGGAGGTGAATCGCGTGACAAAAGGTGCGACGAGGGTAGAAAGAATAGAAGTCTCGTGATTGGCGTTGGTGATGGTCATTTCGGGAGCGAATCGGATCGTGAGTTCCTCAAGTGAAGGGAGAAAGTCGTGTGATTCGATTTCGGAGTGACATTGCGATGATGAGAACAAGGCCTCCCAATCACCTAAAGGAACGTTGATGGTCAATTGCCGTAGATCAGCTCCAAACGCCCGCCAAGACCGATCGAGAAATGGGGCAAGGCTGGGCGTCGATGTATTGGAGGACCATCCACGGGAGGCTGAGATGATCGTGAAGTTGTACACGTTTCTGAATCCGGAGATGGCATCTTTGGTCATTTGACCAAGAATTTCCTGAAGGATCACAACGCTAGATTGTTGGTAATCATCCGTGGTCGACGAACCTGAAGCGTGGTAATGTGGCGGATAACTTCGGTAGCGCGCGTGCTGTCGACGACGGGAAGAGCGTTCCCCCGTTCGTTTGCCATTGCCGGGGCCCGTCGTCGGTGGGCTTGGCCATGATGCTTGCCGAACGCTTTGAACGTGTGCGGGGTATATGCATATTAGCGGCCGACATTCATAGGTAACCTCTCTGAACCACGTAGGACAAAGACAAAACGTCTTTACTCGTTCCGCCACAAAGGGATCCCTATAGCACCAGATATTTCCGACCCGAACATACGCGATGCTTAGCCTTCCATGTACTCCAGTATCAAATGAGACTCACCTCAACCGTCTGACCCAGTTTACGGCGCTCTGACAACCAGGAGGATTCAAAAACTCCACATTCCTGTACTTTTCGTTTAATGCCAAGTCCAAAAAGGCTCGATTGACACTGTAGAGTTGTAGCAACGCATTAGTGGGCAAGAAGGATGCGATGTGGGCCCAAAGGTCGTATGGAAGTTCAGGAATAGGCATGACCAGTGTGAGCGTGGCAAGCCCACAAGCTCAAAAGATACAAGTGGATAGTAACGCGACCTGTGATGTGGGGTCACGGTGAAGTGTCCCTTCAAGCGCCATATTGAAAAATGTGTCCTGACGGGTAAATTCGGCTTCGCATCGGTCGTGAAGGGCTGGGACAAGACTGCGATACGATCGGTACTGACTGTTGGCCGGCTTGGACCAAATTTGGCAGCCCAGCATCTTGATATTCTGTTCTCCGCTCACCGACTCCTTTGTAATTTCACGTGCTCAGGGAAATGCGCCCCCCGTCACAAGTGACCACATTCTCAAATGACTAGGCCTGGTCTTTGGCTACTCTGGCATCGATATCGATATCGAGGAAAAGCTTATTCACGGGGTGCATTGATCACGACCAGACTCACTTGGCGCTGATCTTCTCACCTATTCATGGCCAGCAATGCCCAGCAGTGTCGGGCCGTCGATTTGTTGATCACGGAATACAGAAAAAAAAATTAAAAACAAAAAAATTAATAAAACTGCCCTGCAGTGTTGTTATTAACCCGGTTAAACCTCTGGTTAAATGGGTCAATGGAGTGACCCAAAGGTTTAATCTCTGGGGTTAAGTTAAGGCATGACTTGTACGCGTGACTCGTGGGCGCCTACTTAATAGTCATGTCACTCTAACAAGAATCATCCATAACGTTTTTAATCAACGGGAAAATGCATTGTGATAGACAAGGATAACGCATGACAACGCCCTCTCACTTAAGATGAAAGCGCTGGAACTCACCCTCAACTTCAGGATCATTTCTCACAGATGTCCACAAACATGAGTGGTCTGGATACAACTAGGTCCTAGAAGACGAAGAAACCGGGCAAGGTGGCGAGCATCGCTATAATATCGAGGTCTAGGTGTGTCGTTTTTGTTACCATTATCCTCACCTTCATTGTCATCATTTCCATTGATATAAGCGGTCTCGACTCTCGAAGGTTTTCCTACAGCCCTGGCAAAAACACTGGCAGGAGCTGATGCTTATTACTATGAAAGCCTGACAATCGTAAGCTTTCGATGAGTGCACCACTTGGCGTGTTCTCTCAGTCACTGCCAGCCCTTTCCCGCAGGCCAGGCTTTGGGTCACGCATTAACCTCAAAAAACCTGGTTTAACGGGTTATACAGACCGGGGGATAAGCCCTTAACCCAGTTGAAGTGTTAAAGGGTTAATGTTAACCTTTCCAACACTGATGCCCAGCATACATACCATGATCTTCGGAATCGAGGGTCAATGTGACAACTGCATTTGGAATCTCCTGCTGGTTAATACAATCACGAACAAGGCACCAACTCGGGCTACATTTTTTTCTTTACGTAAATGTACCTGGATAGTGTGACACTCACGGCCATCATGAGACGAAGGGACGAGACGATGCGTTGTGCATCATGCCTAAAATTCATGCATGATTGCGTTGCTACTCCACACAACCACGGAAATATCAGGTTCCGAGAATGCACGCTGAAACAAGTTGAATCGCATTGGCAAAGTCTACGTTACATATACAATAAAAACCAATGATTTTCTCAATACTAAATGAATGATAATATTGTAATGAGCAAAGTTCCAGGTACAGCGCCATGAGAACCGTGTATGGAGGGTGGCCTAACAAAAACACAACTGGGGAGAGGAGTTGACTAAAGCTACACTGGGTCGAGTGGATGTGCTCGAGAAATGGGGACTGGGGGTAATAGGGATATATCAGATTAGCAGATGGGCATTGTGGATGTTCGATGTACGAAAATGATGCTGGAACCAGGGCAATCGGGGAAGGTGAGAAGACCGTAAAGGGATGAACACCTTAAACCATATCAGGGGTATTAACTTTCATTCCATCGTGTGCGCTCGGAGTTGGGCTTGTCGTTCGAGAGGTCTCTTCAATCTCTGATGTCCGTGTGACTGCAGGTGGTGGGAATGCAGATATTTTCACGTCAACGGGGGTGTCAACGCTTGAGGAAGAAGCTGATGCAGAGACAGGTGAACTCGCGGCCAAAGCGCCACCAACATCGTTGAGTGTGAGAGCACCGTACGAGAAATCGGGGTTGAAGACGTTGTCATACTTTTCCTTAATCTTCTCCCCATTTTGGCTGGAAGTATAGTCCGAGATAGAATCCAAGGAATTGCGTTTACCAGCATTTCGTCGAACGAAGCTTGGGAGGGTACCATTGCTAGCGTTGACGCCCTTAGACTTGGATCTATATCGAGCAGTCAGTTATCTGAACTTTCCCCATAAAATGGCCAAAGGAACATACCCAGCACCGTTGAAGGTAGTCTCGTTTGCGGTGGACAATCCAATAGTCTTCGAGATGGTCCTCGCTGCAGATCTATAGTTCTTCAAAGCTTCGTCGGCGAACCCAAAGAAGGCAAAGAAGACAAAGGGGCAAGCAACGATGACCCATCTCGATCGTTCCACCATATCACTTGTAGATGGGTCATTCCTCCACAGGATAGCGGGGATTTGATCGACACGTTGGTAACCCAGATGCACATAAACCCATCCTTCGTAAGCATAGACGTTTTGCCGAGCGCTGAAGACGAAGGCATAGACAGCGAGTGGAATAGTTCCAATGATTTCCAAAATACCGAGAGCCATTAAGCGGAAGTAACGACTAGAGCTCAGGTTCCTGTATCCACCGCTACCGATAAATTCGTTCATTTGGGATCGTGTTTTCCAGAATGCCCTAATGCTAAGCACAGCATAGACCGCCGAGACCAATCCAACGACGATGGGAGGGATCTGGTTAAAGAGGTATCCGGTAACCACGTCGAAAGTGAAGGAGGTGCACCCAACGTCTTCATAAATGTTGTATCTGTGGCCACTGCCTAAGTACTCTGTAATAGGCAATTAAGGATGATATCTGTGCTCGAAACTCGTTAATCACTCACGAAGAGCCATATTAAGTACAGGGATTCCAAGCCCAATGGTAAGATCAACCAGGACCTCTCGAAATTTCTGCAAAAGTTGGTGAGAAAGGGAACAAAGGACGCACGAATCTTTCAACTCACGTCAGCAGGACCAGTAGTAACAAATCGTATCGAAGCAATATGATATAGTCGGCGGTTGATGCAGAGTGAAGCAGCTGGTATGCCAATGCTCACACCTATGAGCAATCTAGTTGTGATATCACAGTACACAGGCGCCGCATCGTAGGCATTCCCATTCCATACGATTGAGTCGATGAATAGAATTAAACAACCGGTTGCGGCCCAAAACATGTATATGCAAGTACCGACGTTCCATGCTAGAGCAAGAATTAGGATTGGCGTTGATGAACTATCAGGTCAATGTGCTTACCTTCCATGTGCCAGGGGAACGGAATGCAGGAGAGTAGGAAGCCGATGAAGGAGAAGATGGAGAACACATAGTTGGGCGGTGCCATTGGCGTCGCTATCACAATTCAGCTTCTACCCCGGGGTTATTTGGGAGATGTCGAACGATGCGCTCAAGGCCGACAACCTGATTGTGCTCAGATTGTGGTGAGCGGATGTAAGAAACACGGGGGAAACTGCAACTCGTGTCCACAGCCCCTTTGGTTTTAACAGCTACACACTTTGCCCATTCTCTTGTACGGGATTTGGTACGTCCTTTGTGCTGCATCAAGGAAAACACTCAAGGACTCCGGAGAGGCTGTATCCCAATATAGGTGTGACCTTGTTGATTTCCATATTGGGAGCACCAAATTTGGGTGGTTGCTTATGATCGCCAAAGCCGGACAGGTCATGCTAATATGCATTTTCGGAAGTCGTGGGAGGGATTTGGAAGGTGACCCCTGGGGCCGGGAAGAATGAACAGGATCAGGGAGGGCGGTTGAAGGGCTTTATCAAATTGGGTTGAAGTTTGATGGGATATCGCCACGTGAGGTGATTTTGAAGAACGAAGAATCGACGGGAATGGGAAGGTGAATGGATGAGGGTCATCAAGATCTTGCTAATCCGTGATCATCGTGGGCTTCAAAAGGACGGGTTGAAGGTAGATATTGCTAACCACTCCGCTTGGACGTCGTAATTCCAAGGACTCGAGCTGGAGGTGAGACCAAGTAAGGCATTTGATGAATATTGCTTTTTCCGACCGATTGGTGGGAGTATTTTCACGTTGAACGGCACGAGGTGCGCTTCTGTCCCCTACCGGTTTCCGTGGAACATCCGGAAGTACGATAAAGCTAAGCAACCTTTTGCACCCATGCTGCACCCTGCCAATTGCCCAGAATATTCCAGGGGACGGAACGTGGATGAAAATAGCCTGATGCTTACTCTGAGTCATCAAGAGATTACCACAACCCGCTGTTGACCGCACGTGTCCGCCATTGTTCCCTCCTTGGATAACAAACAAATACCACATCTACTGTGGACCCACACGCCGAGCCTAATTCGTATGCGAGCGTTGATTGCTCCGATCTGTCATTGTCCCAACCGTGGAAGGCTACGACGAAGGGTACTTGTTAAAACTTGACAACGTTATCAATGCCGTCCGCTCAAAATGCCTGGAATGATGAAATTCAGAAAAAAATGATATGAGAGGTGGTGCTTGTATCAAGGAGTACTTACATATCAGCTATAGAACAAGGAAGAGGCACGGTTGCTAATGGTATTCATAGCTTTTGTTCGATTTCGAGTGGTAGCAACTGGGCACTGTCTGTACATCGCGGACTCGTGTGCTAGCCTGAAACTTCTGAGAAGGAAGCGAAGAAATGGGATGACCAAGTGAAAGCGATTGCAGTAGAGAGCAGAGACACAGTTCAAGGTAGTGGAAGGATGCAAAAAGTTTCTTTCCTATCCAGAGGCGGATAACATATGTATATTTCCCTCGTTATTGTCTTTCGCATTCGACGAAAACATAGCTATTGTCTTTCCACGTGGGAATTCCGAAATGCGACCGCCAGGTGACTGGTTGGCTTTACCAAATTAGGGCAAATCGGGCTGGCGCGGGGTTGGAGCCGAAGGACGGATTAATAGTAGCTTTTGGGTGCATGAGCGAGGTGGGTAAGAAGAGAGATGGGTGGCGAGACAAACGAGGTGAATCGGGTCTTATACTGGAGTTGAAGGATTGTGGGTCCAGCTGGAGGCCGATCAATCACCACGCATTGAGCGGATTTTGTTCTGCAAGTGGCTTGTACGTATTCGTACTACCGAGATCGTTAATCTGAGCACCTTGGAACATCATTACGAGCTTAATAGCTGATAAACTGGGTCAATTGATCGATAGGCATCTATAATACACTGGAATACTGGCTACAGGCGTGTTCGGAAGGCTAAAAAGACATAAGGAACTATCCCACTAGGAACTACAAACGACATCACTACTTTCGTATTAGCATCGTATCAAGTGCGAGGACGGTTCCGTACTTCGGATCCGGGTGGAAGGGGGTGAGCAAGTAAATGAGTCTTTAACAAATGCTTTACGAATGATTGGATGTACAAATAAGGGGATTAAACGAGCATAGACGTGTGGCCAAAAAGAGGAGTAGAAGATCGAAGATGGTTTAGCAGAACCAAAGCAAAACTACAAAGAATTCAAATCATCACGTAGAGTGATAAAATAGAGATGATTAGAGTCGAACAGAAATTGATGCAGTAGCTGTCGCAAACGAGTGTGAAGGACAAGCGGATGAATGCAGTCAGATGACTTCGTATACATACTATAGTGTCACGATGACAGTGTCAGCGATTATTCGGAATTAGTTGCGTAACGTATTGTCAGAAAGTAGTCTTGCTGCTGTTATGGCTGCAGTGGAAAGCGTCGTATCAAGTATGCTGTAAACGAGACTTTGAGTTTTGAGTGGCATATATTGCTATATGGTATCCATCTGCAAAAATAGAGTGAAGAGGAGCGCACATTATCCAGCACCTTCCAGATAATTAGACGGTTTCTTGGACAACCGTCATGTAAATCACCTCGCCAATACCAGATCCCAAAGTCGAGCTAGAAGCCGAAGCTGAGCTTGCCCCGCGACCATGTTTACGTCCGTTGCCATATCCCAATCCTTGGCTTGAGGAAACCAAACCCAAGCTCATTAACCTGTCTTTGCTCCATCTCCCGCCCGATGCTTTCCCACTAGAAACGCTTGACATCGAAGTGGTTCTACCGGAGACCCTGTGATTTGGAGTTTTGCTTGCGGTGGTGTCAGATGCTGGAGAACTTCCCAGAGTTGGTACGGGTTCTATAGTGGAACCTTGGAATGGCCGACTCCTCATGTAAGGTGGAGTAACTGTAGAGCACAGTGGGTACCCGAATTTCATTCCGTTCTCATCTGTTACAGTAAGCGTGGTCGGCCACGATCCAAAAGCAGGTGACGCGCTCCTACTGCTCGAAGCAATAGAAGCGGCATCCGTTGGCTTGAGCGAGGATTCGTTCATTTTCGCAAACTTTTTCCTGGTTGTCGAGGAAGGTGACAACGGCGGGGTTGTAAAAGGCGGAGTGGGCCAATAGGCATCCAAAACGGAATCAACGGGAGAAGACGATCCATCGTCGGGTGATGTCCCCAGGGGTACACATAAGCTATTTGTAGAAGTCATAGACTCTTGGGTCGTAGGACGAGGAGTGGGTGTTGGGGCAACAAGGGTCGTGGCAGGAGCAGACACGGGGGGTGGGGGTGGGGGTGACGGCGGAGGAGGTGAAGGGGGAGGAGGTTTCCTCTTGCTGAAACTAGTGGACCTCTGAGGAATGGCGGTGGAGCCCGCATTGCTGTTGACACTGCTAATCTTCGTTGCGCCCATCGCAATCACTTTGTTACCCATTGACGTCTGCAATGCATGGTTGGCATAAGTACTCCTTCTTGGTGAACTATAGGCCGGAGGTGGAGACAGTAAAGGCGATAACGGGGACATCGGCCCAGCAGTCTCAGATAAAGGCGAATTCAATCCCAAAGTCTTCGCAGGTGGCGAACCAAGATACGACAAAGTCGAAACCATGAACACGTCATCTTCCTTGGTCTTGCGTTGCCGTTGAAGGTCTTCGGATCGTCTTGCTATGCTCGTTTGGCGACTTGGCGTGATCTTCCCACTGGATATTGGAGAAGTGGACTGATGCGTAGACGTTGTGGGCAACTGTATGGGGGTGTATGCTGGTACGGGCGAAGTATTTCGAGACGCGACACCACCTCCGCAGCCGATGTTATAATTATCACCCACGTGGAGGTTTGGGCTGGGACTTCGGCTCTTCCACCCGGACGGTGATATCGACTTCATACTCGAATTTAGACCAATATTTAAATTTGTAAGACTCGGCATCTTCTTGGGTCTCTCGGTCAAATCCAACATCTCATCCCAGCCAGATTTCAACTCAATCGACCCAGGGGACACATTGGGATTGTTGGATTTCCTCAGGGACAAGGAACGGGAAGGTGTAGCGGCCGGTAAGGGGAGGAACGTCCGGGAAGGATTCGGTGGGAGAGTGATGGGTTTCGTCCAGGGGTTAGAGGATATCGATCCAGATTTGGAGGGTGAGAAAGTGGATTTTAGCCGGCAAAAGAATCCCGATCCCAAGATGGCGTTGGGTGGTGATTCGCTGGGCTTGGGTGTCGCCCTAAATCAGAAATAGAAGAAGGAAAAGATTCCAAATGTCAATGAATTGGCACCAGTTACGACAAGACATTGAGTATGTATATAGAAAGATTTTGAGATTTATGGCGAATGCGAGGTAGGGGCTGAGGCTACAGGATTGAATGTATACATGGGAGCAACAGTAGATATAGAATAGTTTACAGCAAGCAGATGGGTGGGGTAGGGGGTGGGATTAAACGCACAACTCACTTCTTCCTCATCATCACAGGGGATATGTTTAACCGGATGCCACCCCGACCCCAGAACATATCTCTAATCTCTCTGCCTTCTTCACCGACGGAAAATGCAGCGCAAAGATAAGTAATCGTAAGAGTAATAATCATCCAAACTTGGACCCTTGTGGGTTCTCCTTCTTCCCAATCGGAGACGATGGCGACTTGTGATCGGGCAGCGCGGGCAGCCGTCCACGAAGTGAAAGGTACGAGCCAGGGTGGAGAGAAGACGTAGAACAGTGACAAGACAATCATGACGAATGTGAGGGCCGACGTGACGACAAATCGAGAGTAGTATTTCGTCGAAGAGAGTGTGCAACGAGATTCGATGTGCACCGCAAATCGATCAGCTGAGAGTGAGGACATGTGCCCTATGATAGTTGCTAAATAGAGAATTAATAAGATCGCCAAGCTCTGTCGGGATGAGTGGGAATATATGCTTACACCACAACAAAGTGGAGGCAACAGTCAATATGAAACATGGTCCCATCATCAACACAATTGCAGGTGTTGCTGGATAAATAGCTGGGAAGCATCCGTAGTTTGGGATTATTTCAAATCTGTGATTCTGCACAGCGAAGTCTACATTTCAACGTCAATAGCTGATTTAGAATAGAGCGGGTTGACTACTCACGGACGAAGAGCACAATCAAGGGGAAAATGTAAGAAAGCCCGAGCTCTACCATCACCCAAATCATCCTCGATCTCGGGTCGTGCGATACCGAGCGGTTGGAGGCAAGTCTCTCAAGATACAACATGGTCGCCACCAATGAGCCTGGGATTCCGACCTTGGCCGCCACCACCAACTTGGTCGCTATAAAAAGGCAAAGGTGGATTATTCCGAGCGCTCGTGCTGCAATGAAAAGTAATACGTACTGATATCACACCATACAGGTATTTGGATCGTCGTATTATCAGCCCAAACGATTGCGTTGACTCCATCAGTAATGTTGAGGATTAACAGCCAGATCAGCACTGCTGTCGCTGGTATACTAGTGCGGATGCATCGCAGAAAGAATAACGGTAGCAAGAGTGCTGAGCATATGAATGAGAGTACGGGTATTTCGGGTCGCATGGTAGTCGTATAACGAAGTGATGTGTATCTGATGGCCTTGTTGGATGCGTGAGATACAAATCCCTCGAAGGGAGAACTCGGGCGGGAGAAACCAACGACGGTAAGAGGATAGAGCTTGTGATGGGGACGGGAAAGAGGGCAAAGGGCGTTATCCCTGAACCTTGAAAACCGAGACTATTAGAGGAAGCAAAATACAAAGGCTGCTCCTTCCGCACAGATGACGGCTGTGATGTACTTGCTAGACTTGACCAGAGCTGGAAAGTGCAAATACAAGGCCAATTCTGGACACAAGGCATTATAAGGCAGTTTTTGGGAAGGCAACCGGGTTTAGTGAGACTTTGACAAAGCCATGCACGGATGAAGAAAACCCTGAGGAAGGGTTGAATGGCACCATCAATGTTTACCATCCCAAATCGGCAATGTGTATGAGTTACCTGATATGGTCGTCAGCGAAGGTGCGATTGCTGCCGGGAGTTTACGTGGGGGTTTCGAGGTCCCATTCTTCGACCAACACCACATGGGTTGGAATTCTGTTTCGAAACGGTAAATGGGGAGTCGGGCTGTTGAGCGGCTATTACCCAAGTCAGGACTTCAAGCCCTTGAGTTGGCGCATACATGAGTGGAACATGCAGCACAACTCTCAACATCAATCTCGTGCAAGATGCTGTTTTGCGAACCGCCGGCACGAATAAACGAGGAGCGTGGGCCCTAAAAGAAGGCACAACTTTCCGACAAATGAACGATAGCCCCACCGACCTTTTCACCCTCACATCATCGCCCGTCGTAGTGGAACGCTGCACATCTTTCTCGACGTCGTTGGACGAAGGTGAGCCAACGATCTCAGGACTAAAAAGGGAGATCACATGACTGTGATGATACTGACAGGGATCGCGTGGCCAAAGCACCCTGCACATCTCGCTCGAGCATGCCCACTGCTCCTCTTTGCCCATCCTCCCAACCATGCCAGTTAACCACCACCATCCTACTAAATACTCTTATAGGCATGTTGAGCCTCAACACAATCTTCGTCGACGCATGAATCTCCTTGAACGGGTCTCGAGCCTTAATTCTGTCCCCATACCAATAGCATCGCCACGAGAAGGCCGCAGTCGAGAGCGCAAAGGGCGTCAAGATGATGCATCGCCATCGACCTCAACAGACTATGAGACAAGGTCCGAGTCGACCAATGATGCGAGTCAGCCTGTGAAGATCGATGACCAGCCCACAGGTAGTCGCCCGCCGACTTCAATGTTACCAACGCCTAGTCCTAGCCCATCCCGCCAACGACCTGCGGGCGCTCGCGACACTCCTGCTCGTCATGGCACCTCTACACGCACTCGCCTTAAGAAATCCTGGTACGAATTCGACCTGGCGGTCCTCGCCGCAATAGTCTCTCCAATTGGCAATTGGCTCACTGGAGGGGATCACATAAAGAACCTCCTCCTTATCATTCTCTTGATATTCTACTTGCATCAAATAATTGAAGGTATGGTTGATATCCTGTCTGCCAAATTGGTTGCTAAGCTCGTTCCGTTAGTACCCTGGGCACTCTATTTAGACGCTCGTCCTCGCCGTCATCCCCACAATCTTCCATCACCGCAATCCCCTTCCCATTTGTCTCCCACTGAGGCGTGCTATTTTCAGGCAGCGTCGTCCGAACTTCATCGTCTTGAGGTGTTTTTCCTTTGTCTAAGCGCCCTCTCCCCATTATTCGGCTGCCTACTTCTCCAAACCGCAACAGCGTCCGTATTGGGACCAGATTCCATATCATGGTTTTCTAGTGGTTTATTCGTTCTAGCTACTGGGATGCGTCCTTGGTCCCACATAGTTGAACGTCTCACCGAAAGGACGAAGTTACTCCATGACGTCATACATTATCCGCCCACTCCAGAAGAGGAAATGGGCACCATGAGCAGAGAGGAGAAGGAGGAGATATTCGCACACATGGAGGAGGCTCTGAGGCGAGTTGAATCGTTGGAGAAGTCGGTGGTCAAGATGCGACTCAAGGTCGGAAGAGAGCTGGATGACGTTTGCGACCGATTGGACGACGGAATGGCGACGATGACGAAAAACACTCGAAAACAAGATAAAAAGTTGGATCGACAGGAAGGAAGGGTCCTATCTATCGAAGTAGGTTTGTGTGAGTTGCAGGGTAAAGACGCGCCCGGGCGAGAAAGAATGGATGCAGCTGGTTCTCGTGCACTTTCATTAGTGGATAGAAGTGAATCATTGAAATACTCGATGCTAGCACAAATGCTGCCTCAATGGCTATATTCGCCCTCTGCGTCGTCGCGACATCGAGAACTATACAAGCTGGCCAATCGTGGTGGTCAGCCCCGGCCGCATGGGCCGCATTCACGGCCACCACTGCGTTCACAATCATTGGGAACACTCCTTATCACGCCCTCTTCAAGAACTTATCACCCTGGGGACATGGAGAGCGACCATGATCAAGGTCAGAAAGAGGAGCGCCATCGTGATCAGCAGGAAAAGGAGAGGATAACGAAGGACGAATTGGATACAATGGCCTCCACTGTTGATGATAACGAGGGAAGAGGTATTATTGCGACGATGGTTGCGAAGCTAACCGCTGGAGTTTCGGGGATGGTTTACGGGGTCGCGCACTTGGCTACTTGGCCTTTGAGAGCGATTTGGAGGATGGTATGGAAGGCCTATTAGGGTCTTTCTATTGCACTTGGGTGGACCACGAAGTGCGTGCCTGTGTGAATTGCATTTCGTTGTCTATCCCCCCGTTTCTTTGCATGCGATCCAATTGATCAAAGGATGGGTTAGGATTCGTTGTATTCGTCTAATTGGCCTAATTTAAGGCCTTGTATTCTTAGACTGTGGCATTATGTTTCTTGTAATTGTTCCGTTTCTGATACTGTACGTCCGGAACACATTTTCTTGATCATCGCAAGTATTCGACCCACAAGCAGTTCAATTAACCAATATAAGGCGCTCAGGGGAAGAGCGCGGCCAAGAAAAACACTTTACACAAATATAGTATATAGCTTTAGACATGAATCACCCATTAGGGGAAGGCGGGAATGTTGGCAGAATTATAAGTGCCACAGGGCTGATACAATGGCCATCAAGAATTGATTCTGGGGAGGTGTGTTACTAATTGTGTGCGTAGCTAATCCTGACACTGGATGAGAAGGGAAACGTCCGGTTTTGATGCAGTCAACCCGATGTGCATATTGGCACGAAGTTGAAGGAGGAGGTTGTCATGACCCACGAAGGTATAAATGCGCAGTGCAATCGAGTTATTAGCACATATAGCTTGATAATAATGTGATACCCATGAAGGTGAAGTTCAAGACGTGTTTTGGGGTGGTGATAGCCGGAGCGAACTAAGCCGATCGAGGCCGGATAGACGTTGACAATGACAATGATTGATGGTTGGCAGCCTCCATCATGATGGAATCCATCAGGCATTTGCTAGGATCGCGGCCGCAGAGATGAGGCAAATATCACTAGACCACAGCGCTGCGATCCGGCACACACATCCCACTGGTGCATGGGACATAATGGATCATGATTGACAGTGCCAGCATCACGATAGGACCATAGTATGGTGAGTCGTCCATCCAAAACGTACTGTAGCGACACAGAAGTTAACTTGGAAGTCACATATGCCAATTTTTTCTTTTGCCCGTAAGTTATTCTGATGACTCGACGAAGTACCAATGCTTCGGACTAATTGACGACTACTTACAAGGAGAATTTGATGATTTTTGATTCTGTCCAGGTCCACAACGGACCGCGCGAATTGTCACATCACGTGTGTGTGGCAACCTAACAGCTGTTGGGCTCAGTGGCGTATGTGGCTTAATTCTACACTAATATACATATATAATAAATTACCTCAAAATCCATCACAAGCCACAATCACCAGAGTTCTGTATCTATCGACGGACAATCCACGCGTTCCTATCAGTGAAGTCCTTGCTATGTCCGCAATTAGCCCACGACCATCTTGATGACCTCGAGTCGTTTTTCTACATCCTCGCTTGGATCGCCATCGCGTATGAGGAGCCACAGAAACCAAAAACAGCCCTCCCAGAGATCCTGGTTGGTTGTTCGGATGACAAACAAACTGTATCTGGTGCTTACAAACTCCTCTCCATGTTCTCCTACAAGGAATGTATCAAGGCGGGCATCTCGGACAAGTGTAAAATGTTGGATGAGTTGCTTGACAAGTTACAAGCCATAGTGTGGTCGAGATACGGTACCCTCTTCTGTGGTGCGGCTAAATTGGCCGTACATTTGGAAGAATCCAAGGTGGATCCAGAGGGGGACTATCGAAACGTCCTCGGTGCAATTGATGCGTCGTTATTGAAATCACCTGACGCACTTGCCATGTCATCGAAGAGTAGAAAAGCTAAAAAAAATCAAACCAAGGGAGGGATACGGGGTGGTAACCAAGACATTGAAGATCAAGAAGATCGCGAGGATTCAGGGAAACCCCGTCAGATTGGTGATTTAGCGTTGAGGGATGAAGACCTGGAACATCAACGCACCGGTCGGTAGCATGCACACTTGGGCGATCCCTCTAGTGACGCCCCAGAAGATATAGCCGCCTGGCGTTGAAGACGCTGGGAATGACGTGATTATTGATGGCAACAACAGTCCTAGCCATGACGGAGTCGGCGGTCGTTCGACAGATATCGCGCAGAGACTACGAAATAGTGGTGCACCGTCTTCACCAGAATGGTCACCCCAAGATCCCAAGCGTTCCCAGGAGGACAGTTCCGATCCCTATGAGGATGTGGATTACAGCTCGCCAACACGGCCAACTAATGCTGTCGGTGCACAAAACGAAAACGCAGCGGCCCATGTTTCTCAATATGTGAGGCCGCACAAGAAGCACTCTCGCCGTTTTTGTTAGGTTACGCTTGATTCTTGTGCTCCAACGAGGATGCGATGCGAATCTGCTAGTTGCTGACGGCACTCCGGAGCGACCAGGACCTATTCAAGTACAAGTAGTGTCATGTTGTATTTCACCGTATGATAATCTGTAAATTGTATCAGCAACTTATAATCAAAATATCAAAATTACGTATCATTGGCTCGCGGCGAATAGCATTTAGTGATGCGGATGCGAGGATTTTGACGTTTGCTTTATTCAGAGGGGAGGGCGTATCAGCAAGTCAAATGCTCTTGATAATCTACCTGGACGTCCCCGTGCATTACCGTTTGAATGCCGATTACTAGAAGACATTTTCACTTGAGAACCAGATGTTGAGGACTGACTGTTGTGTAAAGGATACGACGATTGTGCTGTACGTGCGGGCGCTGGCAATCAAGGTTAGGGGAGGATTTTGAGATACGTGTGTGTGTGGGGAAGGAATCAAGAAACGTGAAACTGTCTGTGAAGAAAGAACTTCTCTCATCAAGATCATCAGGACTTCTTTCTGTCTTACAAGGGATGGTTTACATTGAGGATGGCAGTCAACCAGGTACACAGCACAAGCCACCTGAACAAATTACGTGACTTTTACAATACGCGTAATATTCGTGAAACATGCTACGGTCAACCCAGGTACGAGACGACTTGTCCCTATGTCGTGAAAGACCTCCACCCTACGACATCAGAAGTCACGGCGATGCCGAGTCTACATTCAACGAACACCCTGAAGAACTTTCGTCATCTTGACCATTGGTCGAGGACGGTGATGACGGTGCCAATGCGACAGGAGCACACGGCAGCATTGAGTAGATATTTCCTTGATCTGTAGACACGAAGGAGGAACCAGATTGAGTCGCAGCCCCACCTCCGATGAAGCCTCCAGGTTGCACGGTGCTAGAATACATCATTCCCCCCATCCCGTATTTAGCAGCAGATTGCTGAAATGAATTGAATTCTCTTCGCTCTTTTGCTTCCCGAGCTTTCATTTTTCGTCTTTCCTCCCGATATTCCTTCTCTCTACGTTCAGCTCGTTCTCCCTCGACCCACGCCCGAACTCCGTTCGCAGCTTGCACAGGTTGTTTCTTGCTCGACAAGAGATATCCTTGTAGTTCGGCAGTGGAAAACTCATGCGCGGGTACGTCGTCGGTAAATTGCTCCGCCAACTCTCGCATCTGAGCTTCATCAAACGCCTCTTTCTCTCCCGCAGAATTCAAAGTCTTTGATGAAGACGTAGGGAAGAACCGCAAAAACAATGCACGTGCTTGCTTCTTCGTGGCGAGTTTGTATTCAACCTTTCTATCGATCCTTCCTGGACGGAGGAGCGCTGGATCGAGTCGATCAACGTAATTAGTCTACGTGATCAAACGTCAAATGTCAAGACACGCAGCCCAAGACTCAAAGATGAAACGCACAGTCGCAAAGAACAGCTTCCCTTCTTCACTTCCTACTCCGTCTATGACATTAAGCAGGCCTGATAACGTCACGGGTGACCGACGGCCACCTAGTCCCATTGGTGGTTCATTCATTATACCACCGTACTGGGGTATGGGGGCAGAATCATCTTCTTCGTTTTCCCTTGATGGAAATGCGCAATCAATATCTTCGAGAAGGAAAATGGAGTTCTTTGGGATTGATGATGCAGCGCGTTGGAGAAACCCATCATCCACGCTGGAAAGAAGAACTGTTTGGTGATTCTGCTAGTCAAATTAATTTGGTATTACTTACAAGCTCGAGGATAAACTCAATGAATATATTTCCAGGCCGAGCTCCCCTGCCTATTCACGGATTAGTTACGGCGTGCATTCTAAAGAAAATTCGGCCTACAATAGCATAAATGGTGGAGCCTTCATCATGATTAGCCGTTGTTGGGTGATTGACTTATATGTTACTCACTTTTTCCAGTGCCAGGTGGCCCGTGTAATAGATACCCTCGTCGATGAGGAATACCGGCATCAATATACCAATCTTCCGTATCGATAAATTCTTGGGCGTCCTTGACCAAGGAATCGATAACGCCATCTTCCAAAATTATCGAGCCCAGAGGCCGACGAACTTTGTGCTTGACGTTATTCCATACAAAGGCAGGTCCATAACTAGGCTGAAACAATCGATTAGAGTGGCCATAGTGGAGAAGAAACAATGGAGGTTGGCATTACCATATCGGCCATGTGAATGGTTACGTTTGGTCTCGAGACTTCAAGATATTGCAATCGGGCTTCCTCGACTAGTGCGGAGAGCACGGCAATATTCAATGCATAGATTCTAGCATTAATGGACACCGAGGTCAAAATTTGAATCCGGAAACGATACAGAGGGGTACTCACGTCACGAAAATGGTCGATCCTGCTGGCCCTCCAAAATGGGACGTCGGGTGCCCTCCCTTACTCCTCTTGATTTCAATCCAGCGACCCTTCCACCTGAACAGCCGAGGCAATTCGAAGGTCGGCACATAGTCCACAATTCCTTGTGTCTGCGCCTCAGTAGCCTTGATACCCCATTTTCTTTGAGAATTCTTCGCTGTAACTCTAAAATCTTTCGACCGCCGCCATACGTTTTCCTGAGTCTGATAACATAATTCGCTCGACTGAGAACTGGAAATGATCGAAAAGCTGCAAATGGTCACCCACCAAGAAAAGCACGATCCACTCGTATGCAGGGTCCCCTTCATCAAACTGAGCAGTAATTGAGTATTCTGCAACGTTTTGTTCGATGAGGAACAGGGTCAAGGAAGAGTTATGTGTCAAGACGTACGGAAGCGGAAACGTTCGATGAGCCATTGACATAATCTCCTTCCCGTTTCAATTACAGTGCCCAGAACTAGCAACCTGACGCTGTCGAAAACGTGCATGTTGGAGAATAGCGAGGCAAAAAAAGACAGTCCCAAAATGTTCGTAAACGTTCCTGACAGCCTTGACCACGATGAAGAGGATTGCGTTTGAGATATTGAAGGGTCAATAGGGAAGCCGTATGGAGGAATGGGAACACTCATTGTCGGTCAAAGCTTTCCGTCGAGTGATGTGGATGTAGAGGAAGGAAGAGGTTGAGGGTACGTGGGGCTAAATGCGCGCTGAAGCGATACTATGCTAATTGTAAATGCCGAGGATGCGCCATGAGGTCAATGCCCGCTCTTGGGGAAAGGAGTCACGGAGCTAATTTGGGTGAACTCGCCGCCCAATGCGAAATCCCTGAGGATTCTCCTGAAACAAAGTTTCTAACACTGGCGTGACCGGAAAGTAATCATTTCGTAAAAGCTTGGTGTTCTTCAAGAGAACAATCCTTAACTTGGAGCTTTCCTTCATAGATCCAAGATGAGCGGGAGGAGCCAAAGAATTCTGCGGTTGATGCGTGTGGGACCAGACAGTGACAAACCGCCGAAATACCACATGCGCACCCTATTTCTCACGGACTGGCTTGAAGCTTTTAAGTACTCAAAACCCTATTATAGCTCCCAGCATCATTGACAATAGTATATTCAAACGAGCGAAATAATCCCTACGCCCCACATCCAAACCCTGTGTCGTTGCCGATTCAGTGACATGAACTTGTAGGAAATGAGTGCGTGCTTTCATTAGCTGATTGCCGATAACTTTGAAAGCAAGGCGCACGACGCAAAATTTTGGCTTCATGTGATGCAGTGACCCCGATATCACCGGGGCTGAGATAACAAGGAGGACGACCAAAATGATGCACAGCCAGAACCCGAGACCCGGCTAGATGAGGACTCGGAGCATAGTCATCTCGGTCTTCTCGCTGCGCAGTTGATACGTCCAGCTGAGCTAATTGTAGAAAGGACGGCATTAACGGAATCTGCAAAGTCGAATTTGATTGGTCCTGACGTACTAAAGCCACTTTAATTGCCTTCCAGCAGGAGAGCAACTCCAACACACCTTCAGGTATAGGTGATGAAAGTACGTCGCTGATTAAACACCGGCAAAATCTACACACGATGGAGCAAGAAGCGAATGCACATTTGACAACAGTTATTCAAAAGCTGCGCCGTAACCAACGATCATGAATTGTTCAGTAAGACTACCAGTGGCGCACGCATGTGGATGGTATTGTTGTAAAAATGAGTAAAAATTCGTTGCGGACTGCACTTCATTCTCATCCATACATGCCTACCCTACGCTATGTCCTCTCGTCATGGCAGACACTATGCGCGACGCCTTCCACATTCGTTCTGTTCCAAAAGGATCTGTATCATATTAGGACATTCCATAATACCCCACACGACCACACTGTTCACGCGCCCACGTCAGCCCGCCGGCCTCCGATAGCGCGTCACTGTGACCTTGCAACTCATTTTGAATTCGCACATACTGCTGGAATGACTTCTACCAACCAAAGCAACCCAGAGCAATATCGCTTGCCAACTAACGTCAAGCCCGCGCATTATGACCTCACCATCCGAACTGACTTGGAGAAGTTGACTTTTGACGGATTCGTAAGGATTAGGTATGGGCAGCTCTATCCAAGGCGTTAGACACTGTGATGAAATGACTCAATGTCGGGTTATAGCCTACAAGTCAAGGAGGATACAAAGCAAATTGTATTGAACTCATCGGAGCTTGAGCTTCGAGCCGCGTACGTATAGATTAGATGATTGTTAGGAAGCGCATTCAACAATCTCTGAAATTGCTCTAGTACTATCTATTCGGATGCTTTGAAGATCGAACAGACGCAGATTGGTCAATCCTTCGACTCTGCACAAGAGAGGCTTACCCTAGAATTCCAACAAGTCATCCCTGCGGGTTCGAAGGCTGAGCTTCGACTTCCGTTTAGCGGAAAGCTGACTGGAAGTATGGCGGGATATTACAAGTCGGCTTGGGAAGAGAATGGGCAGACCAAGCATTATGCTTTGACCCAATTCGAGGTAAGATCTGTGATTGGATGGAAGTATAGATGCGATACTAAGGATAGGTGATAGCCTACCACTGCAAGGCGTGCATTCCCTTGCTGGGATGAGCCAGCGTTGAAAGCTACCTTTGCGCTCACGTTGATCTCCCGATTTGATACTGTCAACTTGGGCAACATGCCCAGTGTCCAAGAGGGCTTCGTCGGTCAACATGGCTCCATCTCCTACCCAGATCTTGCCAAATTGTTCACAGTCTCTTCTGAAGGCGAGCAATGGAAGTACACCAAGTTTGAAACCACACCACTCATGTCCTCTTACATCGTCGCATGGGCTAATGGACCCTTCAAGTCGTTGAAGACGACGGTGGAGTTGCCCGTCAGTCAGAAGAGGATCCCCCTTACGATCTATGGTAGGGCAACACGTTGAGGTTCAATCCTTTTGGAAAAGACTTATTTGTCCCCAGCTACCGCTGATAATATCCATCAAGCTCAATTCGCTCTCGATGTCAAGGCAAAGGTTTTACCACTCTATGAACAAGTGTTTGATGTTAATTTTCCGCTGCCGAAACTTGACACCCTTGTCGTAAGTCTGCTCGTATCATTGCGACTCTGATCACAACTGAAGTAAAATAGGCAAGTGACTTTGATGCTGGTACGCCTCATTTTTGCTGCGTCGTGGAATGAGACTTACGGATGTTGCTCAGGCGCTATGGAGAACTGGGGTTTGATCACTGGACGTACGAGTGTTTACTTGTTGGACCCTGAAAGGCCGGATGTGGCTACCAAGAAATTAGTTGCTTCCGTTCAAAGTCATGAAGTCGCGCACATGTGGTACGCAAAGCGCGTTGTGACTGAGATATTATTGGCTCAGTTGCATCTAGGTTCGGTAACATCACTACTATGGAGTGGTGGAATTACTTGTACCTCAATGAGGGTCGGTTCTGCTAGTCTTCTCTGACTTTCTGATATTAATCGGTGGTTTGACAGGATTCGCCACATTGGTCTGTCAAATGGGTATCTTCGCGTTGCTAAATTATTGATGCTATGTGTACAGATGGGTGAAGTTATCATCGCAGGTAAGTGTCTCTGACAATTTAATCAAGTATGACCTACCATTTCTCCAGACAAGCGAGTTTTTTTCATTATTGCGCGCAACTAAATCTGACAGTGTCTTAGAGTATTTCCCGAGTGGAAAGTGAACTCTGAGTTCATAAATAGCCACTTGAATCGAGCATTGAGTTTGGATGCCAAGTTATCATCCCATCCCATTGAAGTCGACTGCCCAGACGCAAATCGAATCGGCCAGGTATAATCTCGCAGTAAACTCGTAGGAGAAATTGCTAACACCGCACAGATATTCGACAACTTGTCGTATTCCAAGGCCGCTTCCGGTAAGCGGCGTATGGGGGTTGGCTATGCCAAAAATTCTGACAGATTGCAGTATTGCGGATGCTTTCCAATTATGTCGGGGAGGACCGATTCCTGAAGGGTGTTTCAATCTACCTCAAGGGTAAGATGTTTGCGAACAGTGTCACCAACGACCTTTGGGAAGGTATCACCAAGTCCACTGGTAAGCTTATTTGACGGATTCGTGTGGCGAGCTTGTGCACAACCGTAAATCGCTGTGTAGGTATTGATATCATCAAATTCATGGATAACTGGATTAGCAAGGTTTGACAATCCCACCAAATTAATAAACCTGCCGTTGGTTGATGCATCTGTGATAGATGGGGTTCCCGGTATTGACAGTGACCGAGAACGAACAGGGGATTCATGTTCGACAGGATCGGTTCTTGGAGACAGGCCTTGTAGAACCCAAGGATAACGAAATCATTTGGTAAGAAACGTTCTTGACTTTGCTATCCCCGAACTCCATATACCCGATGTTATTGATGACTAACTACTTGAACCGTTCGGATATTTAGGAACGTGCCATTGTGCATTCTATCTGTTGGACAAGATGGGAAGCCTATTATAGACAAGGCAGCTGTTCTCCAAGAGCGCGAGAAAACCTTTGCTGTTGACACCAGTCGGCCGTTCAAGCTTAATGGAGGAACTGCTGGTGTTTGTAAGTGCTCAAAGCTTACACATTCAATCACGTATAGCTTGCCAGCTGACGCGGTAAACCACCTCTTCTTCCTTCCATGATTCCCCTTTGCAGACCGCGTATTGTACACACCTGAGCGACTAGCTAAGATCGGTGCTGAAGCAGCAAAGGAAAGGTCTGTATTCTCGGTCGATGACCGTCTTGGTCTTGTCCACGATGCTCTGGCCCTTTCCCAAGCCGGATTATCTCAACTCAGCAGCGCCCTCACTTTGATCAATATTTTGAAGAACGAAAAGGAATGTGAGTGAAAATGTCTTGTTTTTACCCTTTTGTGAAGTGTGCTGAATAGACCTACTTTAAGATCTTGTTTGGTCTGGTATTGCTGAAACTCTTGCAGAATTAGTTTCTATCTGGTGGGAGCACTCTGAGGTTGTTGCTGAAATTAACGCTTTCCGCCGGGTATGTCTTAAATAACCCGTATGGACTAGGACTCATTGGTTGATAGCACCTCTTTGTCCCCATCGTCATCCGCCTGGGCTACGAGTACCATGAGGGTGAATCAAATGACATTCAGCAATTGCGTACCTTGGCCATCTCCCATGCCGCTGCTGCTGGCGACGAAAAGTATGTACTAAATCTGTCAGCGGAAACGGAGAGATGTAATGACAGGTTTTCGTAGGGCTGTGAACGAACTCAAAGCTCGTTTTGCTCACCTCCTCAAGACTGGTGATGACTCCAAGATTCCTGCCGATTTGCAGCGCGCAACGTATACTACAGTATATCTGCTCTTTCCTACCTTGGTACCTGTTGTTGAGACTGAACAACCATTAGGCTGTTAGGTTCGGCGGACGCGCGGAATATGATGCCGTGGTTCAAATTCACGATAAGCCAAAGACCCCTTCGGCGCGTATTGCTGCCATGTAAGTTTAATTGATCCTTTTCGTGAGCAGCGAAGCTAATGACTGGTGAAATACAGCGTGGCAATGTGCTCCTCTGAAGATTCTGAATTGGGGAAGGAAACCTTCAACTTTATCACGAACAAGAGCAGAAGCCAGGATGTTGTCTACTTCTTCCAGGCCACCGCACGCAACCCCAAGGCGAGGCGGCCGTTGGTGCAATACTTCAAGACTGAATACGGCGCTGTAAGCATTTTTTGCGTGAGATGATACCGCGGGATTATTTTTCTGAATTCACCCTTCATAGTTGGTCAAGCGTTTCGATGGCAATTTTACGTTTACCAGTCTCGTCAAGGTAAGAGATTTGTTTTAACTTGTCTATCTCCGCTGATTCAGGTTGATCAAATTTGCGCTGTTGCGTGATATAGATATGCTTTAGTCCTTTGTCTTCACAGCAAGACTATGATGATGTCGTGGCATTTTTCGAGGTACTGGAATCTGGTGCATTTGGGATATTCCCATGTGGTGACAGACCTCTTTTGAAATTTCTAGAATAAAGACAAGTCCAAGTATGATATGGTCTTGGCGCAGAGCTTGGACTCGATCAAAGCGAAGACAGCCTATATTGAGGTAAGTGACAGCAGTTTAAGTCTGCGGTATTAGGATATTAATGATGTGCACAGCGCTCTACTGAGGATCTCAAACAATGGTTGGACAAATGGGCACGGGAGCAGAGGGCTGGTTTGTAGGATTGCCTTACATAACGCTGTGTTTGTACCATGGGGAAAGTAATTTTTTCGTCGTGACAGCGGATTTTAGCTTGCCGGCCTTTGATCTTGTCCCCGATGCCGTGCTGAATTCACAACTGCCCAGGCACCCATACTGCCCTTTGGCCTTCAAAAAACCGGCTTTCAGCCAGCTATACCTTCCCCGTTCTCCTCACACTCTGGCCATAACTACACCGCCTCTGGCTCTGTCAGTCCCACTTTCGGCAGAAGAGCAACAAATATCGCAGTCCTTCTCAACGCTGATTCAGAGCCTGCCGTCCGGACATCTGCCTGTTCAACGACGTTGTCACGCCTTCTCCACGGTGATACGACCGAGGACAAGCTCAATAGCTCCGAACCCTTTCACCTCAAATTCAGACTGGGATTCTGTTCGTGATTCTGCACAGGAGTCATCTCTGTTATCTGCATCTTCCACCCGTTCCTCGCAATACGCTCACTACCAAACGCTCGATCCTTTGACTCTCCTCCTTCGCACTGTTTATTAACTTCTCGCCTCTATTCATCCTCTTCAGCCGTCTCTAGGCACTTGGAGCGATCCCCGCCACCACTGACATTGCCCCAGGCTCAAGATCAAGGCAAAACTAAAATGCAAATCGTCTCTGTTTATCACTCATCTTAGCCACTTCGGCACCATGCTCAGCTAACTGCTACCCCACCCCCGAGTCTGCGCAGCCCTCTCCAGACTTGCAGTGTTGTGATTCGGCTATTGCAATTGGTGAGAAGTGAATAAATGATATCTGCAGTAATAATATATCTACAGTACGTATAAGCCTGTATGGGCCACAACCCAGAAAATTGGACACTAAAAACACCTATTGATACAGCTGTCATTTAACTTCGCTTTACAAAAAGATGTATGTAAGTATTTTATGGGCCTGGAAGTGACGAAAGCCGAATAGGAGGGTGCCGCTCTGGAGAGATCCGTTCATCTCCTATAAGTCAATCATTCAATGCATTGGACGCTTGGGTGCTTAGGATGGTTAATGAAAATGATTGCTCTATCGCGGTTGGTGGCTCTGCTCTATCAACCGTATTTATTCTATGCCGAAGTTGTAATATCCTGATGTCAAACAGTTAGTATATCCAGGTGTGTCCAAACAGTATCATGTGAGGATACATACACACGACATGCCTAAGGAGTTCGGATTCAGCGACGGCGAGAAAGAGATCCTGAATGCGATACATACCACAACATTCGACATGATAGATACAAAGGGTAGGCCAGAGAGATTGAACGTCCAGTTTGGTCTAAGTAATCCCTCAGTGAGTCGATCAAGATTGTCGGCACAAGTACTCACGCATTGTATATGACACAGACCACAACATTCACGATGAGCACAGATGTAAAGGCCCAAAGGCCTACACAATACGTTTCAATTGCAGACCTTCTTTCATTGCGAACGTACACACACCTTGCCCAATAAAGAATCTTCCCGCAGCCGATTTGTTTGTCAACTGCTTCCGACAATGCTAAACCCGTTCCCTCAGTCGTGTTATGTCACGGAGCCGGAGTTTAGACACTCACGCAAACCACAACGCATAACGAGAGGAAGTCCATCGAGATAGCTGCCAGCTGTCAACGTTTCCCGTCCCAGAATTTGATGTCCAGAATTCCAGCTTCTCTCAACGACAACGACAGAGTAAGTCGCGAAGGACTCTGCTTACCTGTAGCATCTAATGTAATGTGAGATCCCCGGTGGGTCACAGTCGAATCCAGCAATGCGGGGTACATAAGAAGCAAATCATCGCAGGAGAACGGACCGAGGAAGCAAATCAAGAGCGAACCACGACAAGAATCAGTGAACCGCTCACCCCTATTTTCAGCCCCATAACGTCAGTCCCGTAGTCAGGGAAGCATCCGCCTATCCCCGATTCTCGATACGACTCGACGGATAATATCGGAGGATTAGTGCAGAATACCCAGATACAAACTCCCACTAGACCAGCGAAACAAAACGTTAGTAGGGCTGGAAATAACCTGTCTGTGAATGCATAGGCTCGGATTAACATCACAGCTGTCGGTCGTGGTGTTTTTATTTATTCATTAGGAAAGGATGAAATATCATGGTCGTTGCCGTGCATCGCAACGGAGGTGCGGTTATGTTAATGGGATAAGGACCAAGATAGACGAAATTAGCTTCGGCACTGGTCCACGGCATGGTCATCAGTGCACACCTTGAGGGAAGATTAGCTAGAGCCACATGGGGCAAGTGTGAGTTCCATCTACAGGAGTCTGCTCAGAGTGTAACGTACGAATGGAGCAAACATAGTATGTACAGGCCAAATTATTTTCTCACAACTAGTCGGTTCATGTTCTCCCATGAACACCCACATAATTTGAGGGAAACTGGCGAGAGGGTAATATCTGCATAGGAGGTATGCAATTTTGATCGTTGACCAGTGCATATGGTGAATCTAAACCATGGCCGTTCTTTTTCCCCCCTGCCTCAGAAATATGTACAGATGCATACCTGATTTACTTCTTGAGGTAACCTTTAAAACACGCAAAAGTTATTCAACCCGCCTAGAACGACAATCACTCCAATAGGAAAAATTACTCACGTCACCAGCCACTCATACACTTGCAAAGCATACGCCGACACCAAAGCATAACGAGTATTTTGAACGGTGACCCACAATAATCTGAGATCAGCTATTGGGAGATTTGGTATCATATTTTCGTCAACTACCTAATGAAGTCCATATTGATCAGTGCGTCATGAAGCTCACTAAGGCAGACGAGTATGCGAATGAGATCTATAGAGATGCAAGAGAAACGCACTGAATATAATGCCAAACTTACGAAGGTAGAACGATAGTCATACCACAGCCAGATGGCAGGGAAATGTCAAATGTCAAGGTACTCCGAGTCTCCGGGAGCTCAGGTTGTGAGTAGTGAGAAGGTAAGAGAAAAGTATTGCGCGTAGGTCGGGTAGTATTTGGCGCAAGGGGAGATAGAAATAAAAATTTGCACCTGGGGTCAACTTTTTCTTTCAGCAGTACGCAGTCTAGGGCGGAGAGCCAATGATGACCGTCCTTGCGACGGCATGCAGGGTTGTCACCATACTTATCCGAGACTGCTGGACCGGTCTCCGACGATGGCGAACAGTGGTTAGGGTAGATGTGTGGAAATCTAACGGTGGAGCTCAAACCCGTGAAGGTTCTCGCCATTGGCAAACCGCGGAGAGCGCAGTTAAGGATTTTGTCAATAACCGCACCTGACCAACCCATCAGGCCTTCAGGTTAGGCAACTCTCACCCCGGCTTACGTAACTGGGGTTTAGATCCTGGTCCCACAACCAAGACGTGCGATATGCATGATGTGGCCCCCAAGACCTGCAGGCGTGGGAGGATGAAACCATGAGGCGCATCGAGCAATGGGCTTTCGGTTACTGATGGGGCAACCCTGCAACAAGACTCGATGTCCCATTGAGGTGACGCCCAGAGTCAAAACACGTAGTGGCGATGTACGCCGATGCGATTGGGACAACATTTCATACGACAGGATCAGACTAATTGTAGACGCTCGAAATTTATTCGCGATGGTGCGAAGGACACCATAGAATCTGACCCGGGAACAGTAATGTCCAGTAGGTTGCAGGACAATGAAGCGGTCATTATGTACTTCACTGGCTTGGTGGTAGTATCACTGCGTGTGAAGGTGCTCAATCGAGAAGATAATTTCCTTTTGTGGATTTACCCTCCCGGCAAGATTGTCGAACTCCAACCCAAATATGAAGACATTTGGTATTTGACACAGCCAACCGTGCCATACTGTCACTGGCTCTGGTCAGCCAAGTAAGTCATCCAGGTAGTCCTGCATCTTCTCTTTTGAATTCTTTCGATTGACGGTGTTATCTTCGATTTCAGGGAGGGGCGGAGCCTCTACACTCGCGGCTATGCGGTCAGAGCGATCGTCAACAAGTAGTACATAAGGTTGAAACATCAAATCAAACTCACTCGCTTTATTGGATGATTTAGGTGCAAAAATAGGCTTCGTTTTCAAAGTTTCAGCTTTGGTTCGGAATCTAGCTTTGAGATCTGGAATCATGGGGCATAAGATGCGCTAGTCGCAGACTAGAAGCAATACCGATCACCTCGCGATGCATCCGCGGCGGCTTTCTCCCGACTCAGCTCTTCTAGATCCTTGGTCCATTCGACTTGTGTAACTTTCCCTTTTTGAGGACGGGAAAGTTCATTTCGGCGGTGTGACGAAGAACTTGGTAATATATGCGTAAGACTGTGATCGATATCATCATCATCGATGTCGGCTTGACCAGCATTAGTAACATCGAGACTAGGTGCAGGACCGTCTGATACGCGCTGTTTCTCCAGGAAATTTGATAGGTCCACTTCTGGTTCGACCTCCGGTTCCCCTAGATAGAGTAAATGTGGTTGCCATGCAATTGTTGATCTATATCACCATCTGATCCCAATACTGGTTCGGGTTCAACATAACGGTCCGCATTGCTCGTCATCTGTCTTCTTGCGTACTTCCTCCTTTGCTCAGCAAGGTCTTCCTCATCTAAGTCTTCTTCTTGTTCGTCCTCCGGCACCAATCTCTGTGTGAACTCTGCTGGGCGGCCTCGACCACGACCGCGACCGCGAGCCCGAAGAAACTTGCCTAGCCCACCTCTTGATTTACCCCGAACACCTCTGCTCGACTCATTCTGTGTCGTTGCTGATGGTCCTGCTTGAGTTGACATTGGATACAAGCAACACTGAAGGTGCTTGTTTGGATCTATTGCATTTGGCTAATATATGATGTCATCCCTTATCGTACTTTATCTCCCCTGAAAATATATCATAATGTAAATTTAATTCAATATTCGCCCACGTGTGTTGACCATTTTTAAGCCCTGCCAGTGTTACCGCTCTTGTCCATCATACCCATCTATACCATGTCGCCGACCACCGTCGACACTACTTCACAAGAAGAATCGCCATTTACGCCCCACATAGAGGCTCTGAAGGCGGCTCCGACAGCTCCAGGTTCGTATCCCGTGCTGTTAAAGGAAGCATTGATGAATGATGTCCCTTTGTAGAGGCCAAAGGTGCTGCCGATCGACTTGCCCGCGAGATCTCCAAGCTTGGATTTCAGTCCCTTAAGTGAGCAGTATCCTCTGTGGTCTATCTTCTTCGTCTGATAGCCGTTAGCCAATACCAGGTCTTTAAAACGCTTCACGACTTTGCCACCAACAAAAAATCAGGCTACGAGCGCGAATCTGCAGCGATTGCATTCACATCATTAGCTAACACTCTTGGGCCCCCAATTGTACCGCTACTGCTTCCATCACTCCCTTTACTCTTTGAACTATACATGGATAAAGGTGATGTCGTGAAGGTAGCCGCCACAGCCGCAGTCAAAGCTATTATCAAAGCATGTCCGCCAGAATCTACTCGCATTATCTTCCGCACATTAGAATCAGTCCTAGAGACAGGAAAATGGAAAACCAAAGTTGGAGTATTAGACGCGTTCAAAATGTTTGTCCCGATTGCCCCTGAACAGGTGGCAGCCGAACTCGGGGTGACCATACCCAAAGTCGAGGCCGCGATGCATGATACCAAACAAGACGTACGTTTTCTATTATATTATAGCATCACCTACTCATGGTGTCCATCCAGGTATCAAGCGCTGCCACTAAAGCAGCTACATCACTATGTACCACCCTGGCTAATGCCGACCTTGCTCCTCATATCCCAGCGCTTGTGAAGTGCATGTCCAACCCAGACTCCGTACCTGCATGCATTAAGTCACTTTCTTCAACCACTTTCGTTGCAGAGGTGACTGCACCCGCGTTGGCCGTTCTGGTACCCCTCCTTATGCGTGCCTTAAATAATCGAAGTATGGATGTACAGCGACGTACGGTAGTGGTTATTGAAAACCTTGTCAAGTTGGTTCGGAATCCGGTGATTGCGGCAATTTACTTGAGTCCATTGGTGGATGGGGTGAAGAAAATTGCCGAAGGTGCGGCATTCCCGGAGGTACGCCTATTCTAGTTTAAGTGCATTCATATTCATATCCATACTACTCTTCGTAGGTCCGCGCGTTCGCAGAATCCTCACTTCAAACACTGCTAAAATCAGGCGCCAAGGCGGATAGTATGCCACCTACCCAGCGAGACATCGAGCAAGAGAAGAAGGATGTTTTAACCGTTATGCGCCCATTTCTGCCAAAGGCGCTCTCAGAAGCTCCATTTGGTCTGTTGGACTTGTCATTGGACTTCCAAGCTACGATGGTGACGGAACTGGTTCACGACCGAAGGTTCAAGGATGGTGCAGCTTGGCAGAGGTGTATTGGTATCTACATGGGCCCGTGGCTTTCGGCTGACGAGGCAACGGAGTTCGCAGAGATCGTCAGGTCAAACTTTGAAGCCATCGACAAAGTACGCTCCTTAGCCCGTGCCAGATGCCTGAATTAGATTTTGACGCACTTTTCTCATAGCTCAAGCATACTTCACTCTCCACCACTACAGCAGAGGGAGAAGAAATCCTCTGTGATACCTTATTCTCCCTGGCCTACGGCACATTGTTACTCCTCTCTCACACTACTTTGCGTCTCATGCGGGGCAGGAGATATGGTATACTTGGGGCTAACGGATCTGGCAAGTCGACATTGCTGAGACAGTTGAGGGATGGGAAAGTGGAGAATTTCCCACCGAAAGAAGAAGTCAAATGCGTTATGGTGGAGCACTCCTTGCAGGGAGAGGATGCCTCACTTTCAGTGTTGGATTTTATCGCTGCCGGTAAGTCACCCGCTTCATTCGATTGGATTCCAAGTTGGGTCCTGCGTGAATGGGTGGCATTTATGCCACCAGTTTGGATAACCTCGCATGGTGATTGATGTTGCTTAACGATCCCCCATTCACAGATAAAGCACTTGCTGACGTATCACGGCAAAAGATCCGCGATCAGTTGACAGAAGTTGGCTTTGACGATGCTCGACAATGCGATACAGTTGGCGGTCTTTCAGGAGGTTGGAAGATGAAACTAGAGCTCGCCCGGGCAATGTTGTATAATGCTGACATTTTGCTGCTGGATGAGGTGAGTATATGTGCATGCTTCGTGGATGATTACTAGCTGACGGCCTGGTTATTCTTACAGCCGACTAACCATGTAAGTGATTGGTGGGCATGGAGCTTTTGGTTGGAGGCACTAACGCGATAAGTAGCTCGATAAAAATTCTGTGAAGTGGCTCGAAGAATGGCTACTCTCTCACAAGAACATTACGTGTTTGATTGTTAGCCACGATTCTAGGCATGTGCTAGTTCCGCCTCTCGATAGAACATTAGTAACAACCCTTCCATGACAGTTTCCTTGACCATATCACAACGGATATAATTCATTACGAGAGCAAAAAAGTGCGTATATGCGTATATATCCGACTCCACATCCTTAGATCTCCCCTTTTCCCTTCAGCTCGCCTATTATCCCGGAAATCTCTCAACATTCGTGGAATCTCATCCCGATGCAAAATCATACTACACGCTTGCAGCGACTTCCGTCAAGTTCTCTTTCCCATCTCCAGGAAATTTGATGGGAGTTAGAAGTAATACAAGGGCGATTTTGAAGATGACCAATTGTACGTTTACTTACCCAGGAAGGGATCAACCGAGTTTGCATAACATCAGTTGTGCTTTGTCGTTGTCGAGGTGGGTCACGAAGGTCAGAGCGACTTGGTGATATGCTAACGGCTTATTCCTCCAGTCGTGTGGGTGTCGTAGGACCTAATGGAGCCGGAAAGTCTACCTTGATCAAGTTGTTAACGGTGAGTTGATTGTCTCTAGTCAAGTCACTCCACGACTCTGTTATTAATGGTATCTGTATTATCACCGTCGACAGGGAGAAACTTCGCCTCAAGAAGGAATGGTGTACAAACACCCCAATTTACGTGTTGGGTATGTCTCCCAGCACGCGACACACCACATCGGTATGTGGCTCGAATCGGCCAAGTTCCATCTCTCACTTTTTTTACTTATTCAGAACGTCACCTCGAGAAAACCCCAATACAGTACGTCCAATGGCGATTCCAAGACGGTCATGACCGTAAGTTTTCCAAGAACCCGATGCTCACAATGTAGTTATTTCTCACTATTCATACAGGTGAGCTGTTGGAAAAGTCAACGCGTGTTCTTACAGCAGAAGAGAAGACTCTCATGGATACCGACTGGGTTGGTAGAGATGGGTCTAAGCGAAAGCTTGAAGTGCGTATTCCACATCTTTTCAGCATCGTTTGGGCATCTAATGACAGGACCAATATCCTTAGCTCATCATGGGCCGTCAAAAACTAAAGAAAACCTATCAGTACGAGATCAAGTGGCGTGGTCTTGACCACAAGTACAACACTTGGGTTTCTCGTGATGACCTCGTCAACAAAGGCTATACAAAATTGATCCAACAATTTGACGATCTTGAAAGTTCGAGGGACGGTGCGGGATCTAGGGATACATCTGCGAATTTGGTCAGGAAACATTTGGAGGACATTGGATTGGATGGAGATATTGCCCAGTATAATGAGATTTCAGGACTTTCGGGAGGGCAGAAGATTAAGTTGGTTATTGCGGCTTGTCTTTGGAATAATCCTCAGGTACGTTTTTCTACCGATAAGACGATGACAGTGCCTTTGATCTGCTGTAGATATGCGTTCTCGACGAACCGAGTAACTTCTTGGACCGTGAGGCCTTAGGTGGGCTGGCTGTTGCTATAAAAGAGTGGTCAGGTGCCGTCGTAAGTCTACCTTGTCCAATCTGGCTCCACTCTATTTTAAAAGTTTCGTTCCAGGTCATCATCTCGCATAATCACGAATTTGTCTCTGCATTATGTACATCTGCATCGTATCCTCGTGACATCATTGTGCTGACTTGACGAATCTTTACCCGCGTATAGGTCCTGAAATATGGAATATCGAGAACGGAAGGATGACACATAAAGGCAAGGCGGCAGTTGTCGAAGACGCATTCTTGGACAAAGTCCGCAGCGGCACCAACACCCCAAGGTCCAGGTTCCACACCCCCATCACATCTGTGAACCCAACGCCAGCTGGTTCAGATGCCGAGGATGGTCCGACCGGGTCTAAGGCTGCGACAGCTACAGATGGTGCTGCTGCTCCTACTGGAGATGCTCCGCCAGTTGTGAAGAAAAAGAAGAAGTTGACTAGGAATCAGATCAAGGCTCAGGAGGAACGAAGGAGATTGAGGAAGTTGGCGTGGTTGACGCAAGGCGGGCCCAAGCCGGAGGATACGGACAGTGATTAAGTGGTTTTTGTGGGCGTGTTATGTACAGGTAGACCCTTACAATACCTATAGAATGCCTGAGATTTTTTAGAAGGTGTTTCATCGCCTTTAGGATAGCTTTTTCGAGTTCACAATCTATTCCGTGTTTCAAGTTGCAAGCAGCACTCCCCTGGGGATATTCCAGATTCCTCCTGGCTTGAATAACTGCGAAATGAAGGGAGCCAAAGATAATCCCATAGCCCCCGGCGATAATAATTGTCGAGGGCAATCAAAGATACAATGTATAATAGTTACTGCGCATTTATGCACAAAACTGGTGGTGGCAACGACTTGTCCTCGGGTAGATCTCTGATTATTGTTCTCCGCTGACCGCACTGTACTCTAATCGGGATGGACGATCTATTTCCATAACAGATTGTGGGACAACCCCAGGAGTCCTCTGGAGTTAATCACTGAAGGAAACACGACTCTTGTGAGTTGCGCGACTGTAAACAATAACGGGACAACCGGGAAGGAGTGTCACAGCAACCTGGAGCGCGATGAACAAAAAGATGCTAGGCAACCACGATTGGGGGTATCGACCATCGAGATTTCTATACCTTTGCGCTTCGTTTGGGTCTGTCGATCTATCTTCTTCTATGGTCTGTCTCACCACCATTTCTTCTGTTGTCGTCTTGTCGATTCGCTCTTCGGGGTTCTCGGCGTTCGCATGCAGAAGCGATGAAGGCCAAGGAAGGGAAAGATGGGATCCTCGAGTTGACTGGGAATTATTGGGGTTTCCTTGAGAAGTCCTTGAATAATTGTGAGCTTGAAGAGCCTTCTGTAGGTTGTTGAGTTAGAAAAGTGGAAGATGACAAACAAAGGGGCGCATTGCAGTTATATTCATTGTTGCGCCCACATGACCTTCAAATTCTGAAAGAATCAACCATATGAACACACCCAAGATCTTTCATGTGCGCACCATCTTCGTAGTTGGGTTCTGCCACGAGCCACTTCCAACTTTCGATGAGGAGTTGGCGGTGGCATCATCCTGGTTCTCGTCCTTCCTGTTTCTGCTTCTATATATGATGTCCCTGTATACTATCTAATGCAGGATAAATTGGAGTTCGGGGACTAGCCTAGATTCAGTCTGCTCGATCAGCACCTGGGGTTGAGATGGTGAGGGTTAAGCGAGTACATAACCTCAAAAAGTGCTTATAAAAGATATCCAAAGATGTCCCCGTATATACTACGTGCAGAGTATTATACACTATGCAGCATGAGATCATAATCAAACGAGGATGCGTATATAAGAGCGATAAACGACCCCAGTAATAGTGTATCATTGCGAATCATGGGGTGCGGTCGTGATCGAAGAGTGCAACGAGCCTGCGCTGACTCCCCGCGAAGAATATACAGAGTGCTAGATAATGCGAGAATCCGAACTTGAAGTTGTAGCGTGTCGATGGGCGAGCCCAGAAAGAGTAGCAGAGACTAGTATGAGTCTTAGAGTCTGGCACCTGGAAGCCATAACAAGACTGCTCACCTCCTAGAGTCATCATGCAATGACGCAGCCCAAATCAAAGCCTTGCCCCTTTATTGAAAGGTGGTCCGCATCTACAGGAATTCTGTCGATCGTGCCCGCCTCGTAAGCAGTGCAGGTTTTAGATAGTTGGGATGAACCATCGTGATACGGTGTGACGCTGATGGGGTCGTATGCTAGCAGTGTTGTAAACTCGTCCATTATGATTTGAGAAGGAGAGGAAGGTGGGTGGGCAGTCGCCCGGACTGAAATCAAAGGCGTTTTAACAAGGAAAGTAGGGGAAATTGTATAACAAGATCGGGTCTACCGAGGAATTTATACCATGAGCTTGAATGATTCCCTGAGGAACGGTCATCCAACTACAATGGCTGTCGCAAGCGCAAGGCAGGACAATTGGATGAAGACACTTGCAGTGGTGATTGCCACAGGTCCGTGGTACAATTGCCGCAATGAAGCGAAGATCCCTGAGATGAGCGGCAATACATGGTAATGGAAGCATTAAATCGGTGGCGCTATTAAAAGCTCTTGAGCCTTCCGACGAGGGGGTGAGTCCAAGTCCATGCGGCATTCGACGTCACCATCTTATTGTCTTTAGTGCTACTTTTGGCCATTCCCTTATGACGATGCAATAGTTGTACATCTCCGGCGAAGTGAAGACAAAAAGGCACCGGCGAATGAAACCAACATCGATACGTACATACCTTGATTGGTCCGCCGAAGGATTCACGCTCGCCCATGTGCATCTGTGTTCGAAAGATCGTCTGTCCATGGTAGGTCCGTTTGCCCGCCGACATTTCGGGCACGTCCACATAGGAATAACGAAAAAAATGTTGCCAGGGACGTTATTGCATTATGAAAGCTCTGTATTTTACTCGGTGTGTCGAGCAGGACACAAAACGGCGTGGGCAAAGACAAAAAGGAGCGGTCGTTTGATTGCAACCCAAACATCGATCGATCTGCATAAATATGGACCTCGCGTGTCGCGGCACGACCAGCTATTTATTGTATCTCTCACACCAAAATATCAGCCATCCATTCATGGTGATGGTCACGAAGTAGAATTAGCGGAAGTTTGACCTGCACATCGGCAGGTTCTTTGATCCACTCACAATCAACCCAAATCAGCGTTGCAAAGTGAGTGACCCACTCTGCATTGCAGGGTGAGTTCACAATGTCGGTAGCAATTCAAATCAACGAAATAGTCCTCCGGACGGTTTACGCACCTCAACTAACGGAAAAGCCTAGAATCATCGAAAACTGTTAACGTTTTGGACGACACAAAAACATCAGCATAAGAGTTAAGTGCCAACTCTGACAGGATGTCAGGAGATAATTATTACCCAACATACTGGTAACTACCTTTTGACTGTCGATCACCCAGGACTTGATCATGTGCATCAAACATGCTCGGCGTATTCAAGATGGTAGTAAATATCCAAGCCAAGAATTGTATATACATGCATTACATGCACAACGACCAAGAGGTGGGAGCAATCAAGGTATGAGAGTTACACAATTACCACTACGGCCCCCTGGTACGTGTTACTTTATCGTTATTCATACGATAAATTATACATACACCTACACAAGAAAAATCCATGCTCCGAGCTCCACTGCAACTCCATAACGATCTCCTGGCTTCATCTCCTTATTCATACACCAGGGAAAGGTATACCATATCGTAGTCTCATGACTACTGTAACCACTTGAACAATTGCCGAAATGAGCAAGACCAATTCAGAAAAAGAGAACCAAAGAGGGACTTGTTTCTCGTTCGAAAGAAAGAGATCATCGAGGCATAAACGTCGTTATCAGGTCGTTTCGAAGTGTATGACTTGAGGATTAACGAATTTTTCGATACCACGTTGAGTAACGTAATCGTCGGGCGCGTTCCTCCGTTTGGTAGTTAGAGATCTCGTCGTTGTCCGGTTTTTGAATGAGCTGGACTCGATCGTGTCTATTCAAACAGCCGTGTAATGCGCCCTTTCAACAACATTTGCATTCCTAAGATTCCCAGCTTCACCCCCAGTCACTCCTACATTCCCATCATCCCCGCTCACACTATCCAACCCCTCGCCCACGTTCGCATTCATGCTTCCACCATTCCCATGATTATGACTCAACCCACCAACACTACCACGCCGAGCAGGCGCAGCATCGCCTCTCAGCGACCTCAGTGAAGGTTGCAATTCCAATTCCGAACCATGGCGACTCATCTGAACAGTATTCGTTTCCGGTAAATGAGTCCTCGATTGAGCAGGCGTTCGATTGCCTTGTAAGCGCTCAACGATCCTATTCGCAAATCCTCCCATACTCTCCGCTATCCTCGTTCCCACCCCTGCCGTCACCGCTTGTCCTCCACCACCTCTCTCGACGTCCATATACTTCGGAGGTCCGCCGTACATATCATACGCCGGTAATGCATCTTTGTCATCCAAAACACCATCGTGATCACTAATGCCTAGACCAAGTTCGACCCCTCTCCTCCCACCAATAGCAATATCAGCTCCCCTCATCCGCCTACCTCTCCCACCACTCAAACCAACATGACGGCTAACAGCGGCATCAGCAGCCGTAGAGGCTGCAAACGCGGCAGGTGATAACGGATATGTGGGAATCAACCCATTGGCAGAATGTAGGAAATACGCTTCGGAGGGGTATCCGGTTGTTGGTGAAAGAGAAGTTGGTGAAAGGTGATGATCACGAAGGAGATGCACACCGGACGGATGCCGGAGATGTGTGGCTGATGAGTGGGAATTTTGCGAAAACCGTCTCGAACGATGGGGTCTGTATGTCGTGTAGACAGTGTCTTGAGAGGTTGAACGGTAGGAAAAGAATTGGGTAAGGGGGCGATTTTGACTGCGGAGGCTATATAATCTGGAAGGAGGAAGCAATGAGCCTTGATAAGGTCAAAAAGAAATGGTGGGTGCATACCTTCTGGAAAAGAGGGTCACGACAAGGACGACAGCCAATCCAAGGAACGTGAACTCTAGCACCCTCTGTAGATGACGTATATAGTTGAGTATGAGATGTCTTACGAATAACCTCGCTCACCTTTGCAATATCATGTCCATCCTCTTCTGCAGTCTGTGGTGGTCGAACCAACGTTGTCGGGTCAGCAAAGAATGGAGTATCGCTCGTCGACCTCGGTGTGGCCGAAGTCATGCTAAAATCTTCACTTCTGGATGAAGATGTCACCGATGAATCCATTTGACGTGGTACGAGGAGATTTAGTTCATCTGGTCGTGGTTGAACACGCAGAGACGTATGCAAGTCACCGTTTGAGTCAACTTGATATTCATCGTACATGTGGCCATCACGGTCATGAGACGCCAACCCGGAAGTTCCCTGCAGATGAATACCATCATTGACCCATTCGGCGTCCAAAACTCCAGAAGTCGCTGAAAGAAGTGTTGGGGATGAATGGCAGCCCTCTAAATTGTCGTTCACATTGTGCCCGCTATCTGATTCTACGATATGACCCCCATTCGGGAGATTGGGACTTGTTGTATACATAACGAGAATCGGAAGGTTGTCGCGGTCGACTACGGAAAGGGGAAAGAACAACAGTTCTGTCAGTGCTCGTCGCTGGTGAGGTGCAAGTCAACGCACGAGGAGATATCCGGTACGTTTGAGAAGAGCAAAACGATGTGAATGTCGTAGATGGAAAGATTTCGAACGATCGTCCCACTTCAAGTTTCATATCCAATGTGATTAATTCAATATTCTCACCTCCGGTCAAGAAGCGCAAATATCAACTCACCCAGTTTTAACCTCCCAACTGTCTAGCAAACGCTCACAAGTCTCTCGATTTGAAAGTGCAAGGGCGAAGTAACAAGGAACTTTACGGGTAAAATGCCCTCGAACCTAGTCCGCCGTAGTAGCACAGTTCTCACAAATGGGGATAAGACCCTCCCTAAAGGAATTGTGCGGAATGACAGGACAAGTGACTAGACTGGGTTGCAGTTTTAAAGTGGGGGTGGGAAGGAGGAAAAGGAGGGATGCTCCGAATCTCCCAAAGTGAGCTATAAACACTTACTTGTGGGGATCCCCCTTCTATCCTTTGACTGCAATAGCGTAACTGGAAGGCTTCAACTGCCAAGGGGCTGTACGGCAGGCCGGAATGTCTTGTGAATCAAAGCACAGCAAGGGATCACGTTTCGAACGACCAGTTCCAGTATGCCCGGATTTAAAACAGAACGGCATTCAAGTGTCGTCTACACGAGACGGACCGCGATCAGAATTGTTGGTGTGCTGATTGGCTCTTTAGGCCATCAATCGGCATACCTGGCTGAGGGGCTGTGGCTAGAAATAGTCACAGCATCGGCACCACTTTCAGGCATGGCTTCGGGGTTCTATCTTGGGAAGGCTGGAATCAAGGGCATCATTGACGTGTAGATTCCATGCTGCGCTGCATAGTACAGTACTATGAGGCAGTGCGGCGACGCTGGTGTCGACGTAGACACTGTCGTGTACAGTCTTACTGGAAATTCGAGCTTCTGATCACGTATAATGGTGCCACACCACATCTTTGACGTCGACAAGGCCAGGAGTAATAATTACACGTACTGTATATATACCCTGATTGCTTGATCAGATCCTCCACCCTGAACATCATCTTCCCTCAGACTCAATAAATCCTGAAACCATCAACGACAACATCAATTGCCTATCACCCTGGATACAAGCCGCTCAAAAGAGAGGCGGAGATCAATAATGTGTATACGTAAAACATTGCAATAAATCGGTTCCATACAACCAAATCAGCTACGATTCGGAGTCGACGTCGGATTGGGTCAAGGACGATTGTTGACAGAACAACAGAACCAGACGCAGACAGCAAGAACAGCCAGTCATAGGTTACAGTACGAGTACAGTACATACATGCTCGAGGTACGCACAGAACCACAAATCAAATAAAAAATTGAAATGAAGGAAGAGGACTCGTAGAAGGTCATGTGAAACGGAAGAGGACTTGAACAAGGTGTGAACCACATCTCTAACTACCATAGACTAAAACCCACAGTACCACCATAAACGAACAACTACAAGACTGAGAGAAGGGGAAAAGTAACAAAAAGATCATAACTATATATCAATGCGATCATGTAAAAAAAAGAGTTGCTTCCAGTAGTTCAAGGGAATAAAAATTGATAAACCGATCAACAGCATGCAACGAGAGAGAGACAGACATGAAAATGGGGAGAAGGAGAGAAACAAGCGACAGATGAGTGGGTATCAATTCACGAAAACGCTTGACCTTTTGACAACAACAATGATTCTCTCCTAGCTCAGAACCTTCCCATCGCCAACATCCTATACAAATGATTGGCTTCTTCAAACCTCGAAAACCTCAAACTGAAATGCACCATCTCCGTCGTCTCAACGCTATCCACTTCCCACTGCTCCGCCGCCCTCCCACTCGCGTTCCCCACCCTCCCACCCACACCCGCACGACCACCGCTACCCCCTCCCAACTTGACAATCCCCAACTTGATTAACCCTCCATAAAACCTACACAACATCTGCACACTCTTCGCAACCCGATCGTCACTCACCATTCCCTCCCTCTCCTCCCTCTCCGCCCTCTCCACCCAATTCACGCACTCATGTATAAACCTCCCCAACACTTCTTGTTGGACAATCTCCGCCACGGTCGACCCACTTGGCGTCACCGTTCGATCGCGGAGGAGTTTACCCATGAGATCGAACGTAGGAAGCGTGGGTGGGAGAAAGGGTAGAATCTCGAGGAAGGGTGAAGGGAGGGTGGTGGTGGTGGTACTGATCCCCCCTGCGCCCATCCCGTTCGATTGAGATGTGGACTCTGGCACCTTGGAATTAAGCAAAAGCCCGACAAAAACGGGATGGGCCAACGTAGGATTGAGAGCCACGATAGGATGTAAATCCAGCGATGTAATCATCCGCGGAGAAGCCGTAAGTTCTGGTATCAACGGAAGTAGTTGCTACACCACACAACCAGTCAGCAAAAACCTCGTACACGTACGTCAGCGCTACTCACTCGTTGTTCAGCAAGAGTAAGAACTCTTTCCCTCGCCATCAAAAGCAACTGGACTCCATGCACGATCATCTCATCTCTTTCATTAACCGAGGAAGCGCGGGACATCCCGTTCATCGTCGCGGCCGTAGCTATTGCTGAAAAAGCAGGGTCAGGAGCGGTCGGAACACCACTAGCTCTGACTTGTTCGGTTGTAGCGACCTCATCATCTTGCGCACCGTTCCTAGAATGACTTTGGTTTGGAGAGTGCGGATAGCTAATATCGTCTCTATATACATCATAAGCAAAGGCGGACTGGCCAAAAAATAGGACAACTTACGCCTCGCCTAGACTGTTCAACTGATCATCGAGATTCAGATTAACAGCTCTCAACTTGGGGGGTAAAGGCGACCGAGCGAGCGTCGTCGGCGGGTAGGTCCCAATCTATGATCGGCCCTTCAGTTCATCGAGAAAGCACGAAAGAGAAAACCAACACACACCTCATTTCCATCGCCCTTCAAAATCTTCCACAACACCCAGACCAACTGTTCATTCGGCGCAGTACCCAAACTTGAGCCTCCTTCCCGTGCAAAACCAACCGCCTTTTCCTTCTCTCTCACATACGTATCATACAAAGCAGATTTGAACGGGTTGACCGTGATAGGATGAGGCGTGTACAGCGAATAGAGTATGAACGACACCAAAATCCGTTGAGGGAGCTATACCAAAATAAAACATCATGGTCAGCATACGGTCCAGAGATCACGCTCAACAAAAATACACATCCCCAGGGTATAGCATCCGCTATACCGAATAACGAGAAAAAAAGCGACAAAAAAAAAGAGAGAAGGAAAGCGCGATACCCACCTCAGCCTTATCGTGTTCCAACAACGGCAACATCACATCCAACGCCAACTGAAACCTAACTGTCGGTTGGACCAAGTGCTTGAAAGCCTGGGCGGCCGAGAAACAAGGCATGGAAGACGCTTTGGCCAACAAGTGGGTGACGGAAGCTCGCATAGGGTCCATTTGCGTTTGCGTGTATGAATACCCCACCGATCCTGGACTGCCGCCCCCCGCTTGATGTTGAAGAAGAAGCTGTTGCTGCTGCTGTTGTTGCAGTGATGGATGAAGGTGATGTAGTTGGTGCTGCTGCTGCGCGTGCATGGGGATCGACGGGCCTCCTCCGGTTTGGGGTGGACCCAAAAGTGGCTGACCTTGACCAAACGAATTAAGATTTCCGCTTGGAACTAGATGCTGTTGACCTCCACCTCCCAAATACCCTGCCGCAGCCGGAGTAAGCGTAAACGAATGATGATGGAGACCAGGACCAGACGACGAGATGGGCGGGACAGAAACAGCAGTCGCAGGCACAGGCACCGTCATCCCCGCCGTTATACCGTGACTGGCATGCCCATGCCCATGTGTCGTTTCATATTTTGCCGTCATGGCGGGTTCAAGTTTTTGTTTTACCGTCGTCGCCGCCGATACACCAGATTGCGTATACGGCGAATGAGACGGGGATGATGAGGATGAAGGTAGTCTTACGTTGGAAGTCGCAGCTGAAAGAAAGGAAGGAGTGGAAAGGGGAGAAGGGACAACGTTGTTAGTCATTGCGAGGTCAGAATGACTGTTTGATCCTGTTGTTGGCGTTCTCCTAGCATGACAAGAACTCGAGATAACGGACAGCAATTGACATTATCCTCGATGCATTCGTCGACCCAATTACATGTATTTCAACTCTCACAGCGCTCACTCAAACAATCGTCATCATCATAAATCAAAGAAAAAGTAAAGTAAAGGTAGGGAGGAAGGGGAGGGGAACGTGACGACACCGTCTCTCCACTCGTACATGAACGTAGGTCATACGAAAGGACGTAAATAAAGATGACGATTACAAACGAGACCAAGAACAACAGCACCAGATTGGTATACCATCCAACAAGGTGTCATAACGAGGACCAGGGGTGTCGAGAGGGGGTAATGGGGATACGAGGAGAGGAAGGGAGCGATAAAGAAACAACGAGGAGGGAAACACGGGAGAGAGAAAAAAGTCATAGAAAAAGGATATGACAGCAATGTAGAAAGTTCCGAAAAACAGGGTGAAAAATCAATCAATTCTGGCACAATTCGTGGGTGGGTTGAGATAGATATTAACGGTGGATGTATGAAATGAAGGCGAAGGGGAGGAACCAGAATCGTATCCTCCTTTACGACGCCTGCTTATTCTTAAATCTCAAAAGCGGCGCAAGCCCCGAAAGCGCACAAGCCTTCTTCAAAAACTCGTGCTAGAAAAAACATGGATCACGCATCAGCACCCCAGTTCATTTCCAAAGAAAGCCACTCCCAAAACCTACCTGCAGCAACTCCTGCGCCGTAGCCCGACTCCCCACATCCACACACAAACACACCGCCAAAAAGCTCTTCAACTCCCTACTCAATGCCTCCGGCTTCTTCAGCGTCGGCGTCCCATTCGTCGCAATCAAATACAGCGCCTTCAACGGCTCCTCGTCCAGATACGGCGGCTCATTCTCAATCATCTCAATCGCCATAATCCCAAGCGACCATATATCCACTTTCGCTCCGTATTCTTTCTGTTTCACCACTTCCGGCGCCATCCAGTACGGCGTACCCACCATCGTCGCTCGTTTGGATTTTTGGTCCGTCAGTTTGGCACAAAAGCCAAAATCGGCTGAGAAGATCGTTAGCAAGCATTAGGAATAGGATGAGGAAAACACACTGATTTTGACGCGACCTTGAGCGTCCAGTAGCACATTATCAGACTTGATATCCCGATGAATAATACTCTGACTATGCAAATGTCCCAATCCTTTACAAGTCTACAAGGGCTCGTCAGCATCCATCCACAAACACGACACATCACCTACCTCAAAACAAATACTCGAAATTTGGTCCTCTTCCAACGTATTATTCTCAATAATATCCGTCAACGCTCCTCCCTCCATGTACTCCATCACAACCCAAAGCTCCGTGCTCTTCACCAGATACGACGACAAAAAATTAACAATATTCGGATGTTGACTCTCCTTCATCACCAATATCTCATTCACAATCAACTCCTTCCTCGGCTGATGCGACAAGTCCATCTCCTTGATCGCTACCTTCTTCCCCGTCGCCAACGTCTTGGCCACATACACATGTCCAGAAGCACTGAAAAACCAAACCCTGAGCATCCAAATGATCACCACAGAAAACTCCACTCACCCCTGTCCTACTTTCTTGATCTTACTATACAACGCCTTTGGATCATCAGGCGACACAACCTGCCTCAACTTCTCCATAATCTGCACCTCCGTCATCTTACTCAACCTCTGCTCCTTCTTCTCCGGGTCCCTTTTCTCCAACGCCGCCGCAGCCGCCGCCACTCCACCTGCAAGCTGCCCTTGCCCTTGTGCCGCCGCCGCAGCAGCAGCAGCTTGAGCCTTGGCCTTCTCCTCAGCAGCAGCCAACACCGCAGGATTAATCGCCACCTTCTTCGTCGGCTGCAACGGCTTAATAGGCGCCGGTCCCGCCAACGCTCCCGCAGCCCCCGGAGCAGGCTGAGTAGCAGGGAACGTATTCGCAGGCGCCGATTTCGCTGGTACACCACCTCCCATCCCTGGTCTTTCATCTTGCTGTTGCTGCTGCAAGCGTAGCTGCCTCTCTCGTTCGCGGTCACGTTCACGATCACGTTGCTGTTCTCTCTCCATCTGTTCCCTCTCCTCCCTCTGTTGTTCCTTCTGCTGCAACTCCCACTGACGTTCTTGCAACTCCCTCTCCTTATCCCTCTCACGTTCTCTCTGCGTCTGAATCTGCGCTTGATGTGGCTGCGCCTTATTAGACAACGAATCTTTCCTAGTAGGTACAACTCCAGGTGGTCCTTGCGCCTTTTGCCTAGCTCTCAAATCCCCCGGCGACGGCGTAACACCTTCAGTGCCACCACCAGGAGCAGCAGGCGCCGGTCTAGTAGCCGTCGACAACGGTTTCAACGGCGCAGAAGGTGCCGGTCTCGTAGCCTGCAACGACCCAACTCCCCCACCAGCAGTAATAGGAGACGAAAGCGAGGACTGTAAAGGTGGTCTAGGTCCTTGCACACCACTCGACGTGGCAGCAGCGCCCATACCCACACCCAACCCCAACACAGACGAACCCGCAGACAGAGAGGGCGATGATCCCGTCGAGTTCGCAAAATGTGATCCCCCCGCTTGTCCACCATTGACCTTATCCGCCGCTCTGGCAGCAGCAGACGAAAAGTTTTCTCCAAGATCTAATCCGTTCAGTGCTGAAGACCTTCCTCCCCCGAGTGTCGTCGATGAATCGTTGAGGCCACCAGACGAAACCGCCGTGGAAGTGGTAGCGTAGGACTCTTGTCGTCTTGAGGGTGGATGCTCGAGAGAGGCATTTGGGGATGAGAGGGTTGTACTGAGTTTGGCCATGCCACCCAGACCAGTGCCCGCACCGAACCGTGGTGGTGCACCTAGGAGCAAGGAGTGAGAGATGATGAGATAGGGATGGACCACCCCTCTAAGCCTGATGAACGCCCAAGCGAGCTAGCGTCTAATGGCCCGGATATCGAGGGTACGAAGGGTAGTGCAAGGAAATCAACGTACCCATAGCCTCTTCCATCTCTCGCTTTTGATGATCTGTGTAGAATTCGAGGACTTCTAGTACGGCTTGTGGATTCTTGGCGTAATCTTCTCTTGTGATGGCAGACTTGTTGAGTAGCTTGCTCCATTGATCGGGCATGCCCTAGGTCCATAATGTCAGGAACGGGTGATGGATATGTGGGTTAGGCGGAATGAAAAAAATGTGAAGGGTAGATCACCCCATATCAACGGATTACATCCAACCATAGTGAAGAGAAAACTCAAAGCCAAAAGAGAAACAAAACCAACCGTGAAAGCACCCGTTACGGGATCGAAACCAACATGGACTTGGTGCACAAAATTAGTCGGGTTGCTGTTACTCGTTCCCAGCGAACTCCTCGCATAAATCTCGTCTTGCCAGCTATACAATTCTTCATCGTTTTTCAGTGATAGGTAATAGCGTTTCTCTTTGGTTTCTAGCATCAAACAATATGGCTTCATATCCGTACGATCGATGGCGGTGATTTCGCGTAGATTGATGGCAAATTGTTGGGGGGAACTCTGATGGAGTGGAAAGAACGTTAGGTTCTGTCTGTTACAGAGAGATGGAGGGCGCACATCGGATTTGTGTATAGTCAAAAAGCTGTCCTTGAGTACCATCCATTTGGACTTCCAGATCCAACTCGCAAAACCTTCTTCCTTTATATAAACACTCCCTGAACGCACGACGGAGCCGGTGATGGTTTGACCAGAGGTCCTTATGGGTGAACCGCCGATACCGGAATACGTGCTACGGAGAGCAAAGGATGAGAATGAAGATATCAGTCATGGAGAAAGCTCGTACCCTGAAGATGAAGACAAATTGGACGCGGTGTTGTACATGTTGAGGATATATGGCTTGGAGATGAAATAAAGAGTTGGTGGTTGTGGCGGGAAAGAATGAAGAGCGAGATGGCTTCCAAACTGATGTCAATCAAACACGCACAACGCGGAGTGTGGTCGATGGTTGACGGTGCGAAAAGAGAATATATGCGCGGTGAGGACGAGCGTGCGTTGTGGTATTGGCAAACGACGACGGGGATGGTCGGCGTTGGGGGGACCCTTGAGATGGATGTTGATCGCAATGTGGAGAAGGGTTAGTGTGATGGGAGGCGATAGACGCAATCGGCTTGAGCGTAGCTGCACAGATGAGAAATCTCAGGGCAGACTGGGATGGCCGGTCGCTGTTTCTGACGACGAGCGGGGGTGGGTGGTGGTCGTCGGTCACGGCGAGGGGAAGGAAAGAGGGCCAATAAATTCAATTGTTGTTGTTACAATCCCAGTTCACATCTCTCCGAACCAAACCGGATCTATCCGGATTACCAGGGAAACAATCAACGGTGTGCGGTAGGATCACAAAAATCTCATTAAACGAAGCAAAGTACTATGTCTATAGATTACCGGTTCTTTGTGGCTCTGCAGGTACAATGTCAGAGAGGCCAAAAGGAACAGAAACATACGCACTTGTAGGTAAAACGCTTCTTCGTATGCGAAAACTCTCCCAGTTTATGCCCAACCATATCCTGGCTCACCGTAACGGGCACGTAATCTTTGCCGTTATGAACTAGAAACTTGACACTGCAACACATCAAGCACCCTTCACCGCAGAAAAAACACCGCGACATACCCAACAAAGTTTGGCAAAATGGTACACGACCGCGCCTGCGTCTTTATAGGAACATGATTCGTGATGGCATCGCGCAAATTGGGAAACGCGACAAAGTAAGGACCTATGCCCCATCAGCGAACTCTTCCCGTCTCAATCCACCACCACGCACCTTTCCAAGCCGACCGCCCCGACTTGAGCACTGCCAACGTAGGTCTCATCTTTCCTGTGTGCGTTCCTGCCACTCACAAAATACCTGTTCCTCCCGAATCGAAAAATTCAAGTGCGACGTGGGTGGAGTTGCAGAAGAAAATGCTTGCTGGTCTGGCGGGTCGGGGTGGAAGGTCACATGACATCAGGTTCGCGAACCAGTTTGTTCTGGTCAGTGGCCACTCGGCGACTCGTCCTGACGCTGTACAAGATCCCGCAGTCGTCCAAGGAGCAACGTCTGGCAATAAACCCGCGACTTCGCGTGTTCTTCATAACCCTCCGACGTCGTTGGGCCGTCGGCACTCCCGACTCCAACTCACGAGCGACCGCGCCTCTTCCGCTGGAAAGGCTATTGGGTCGAAGTGTACAGAGGCAATACGTACCTGAGACGGTGTGCTTTATATCAGGTCGGTGTCAGTAGGAGAGACTATTCATACGCTAGATCTGTCTGTCTTGTCTGCTCTCATCAAAGAAGCAAAACAGGAATTTCAAAAATCATTGATGCAACCGTGACAATCTACTCCATCGACTCCGTAACCCCTTCCTCTCCCTCCATCTCATCCATTTCACTCCCAGAACGCCAGATTCACACCCGCGACTTCCGCTGGACAAACGCCAAATACAACACCATCGGTGTTCCCTACCGTCGTGGGTACTTGTTAACGGTCCTCCAGGTACAGGAAAACGTACGTAGACACACCCCTGACTCTACAGACACTTGCATATCCGAGAAAGACCAAACCATTTCCATAAAATAGACCAAACCACTCCATCCTTCTCTAAAACGTTCTCTTTGATCTCCGCCCACACCCTCTCCACCGCTCTCTCCAAGGATACCTTCTCACCTACCCTCCTCGCCATCGCGCATGTCCCCGCGTGGGTGAGCAAAGAGTTGGAGGAGCAGAGGGTGAGGAGGGAGAGAGAAGAGAGAAAGAAGAGGGTAATGAAAGAACGTAGAAGGAGGAGAATGGTGATGAATCATGAGGCGGGGATGATGGATTTGAGTTTGCCGGATGGCGAAAGCAAGGAGAAGGATGTGAGGGAAGGTGAGGGGAAGGCCAGGTCTTGGAGGTCGTTCTACAGGACCTTCTCAAGATCATATATAGACGGCACCGACCCCGCCATGGACATCATTACGACCTCTTGTTGACAACCAGTTGAAGATCTCAGATTCAGCAAAAGGTGATGCAAAGGCAGAGGCCGAGCCGTGAATCCAAGACAATCCAAGTTTTGTCCTTTGCGATTACCACTTCACTTCAGCTGCATTATCGAATTTGTACAGTGCCAAAATGTGCTCCTCAAGCCGTCATGATTAAAAGCCCGAAAGAATGCTACCTGCGTACGTCGTCCTGCCCTTTCCGGCTTTGGTGGTCGTCATGGTACGGTCCATAACCATATCTTCATTCATAATCCGAAATCGTCATAAGTACATGCTATGCATAGTCGATTCGTTATACTTGTTCCAGAAACATCATACACTAATGATTTGCTCTACATGGCTTTGTTCATATAGTCGTCCTTTCATCAATCATGATCGCGTTCCACTGGATGTCAATATCACTCGACATCTTGGTCCTCGCCTTTCCTACCTTTTGCTTCTATCCTGTTAGAGCGTCTAGGAAGAGAGCTTGGCCCAGGTCCACGTTCGGCCTGAGGTACACGGTTGGCTCTACGGGTGTTGGACTTCACCAATGATGCGCGCTGATGACGCGCCCGCCTGGTTGGAGGAGAGGGAGAGCTAGGTGGCTCACCCTCTTCACTGAAGGATTCTGTTTCCGTGCGAAGTTGTTTTGACTTTCGGGTTTCAGGAACGGGCGGAGATGTGTTGGAAGAAATGTGGTCATGTCGACGTTTATTGTTGCGTTTCTGGGGCCGGTATTCACGAGATAATCTCTACTTCCACAGTCGCCACCATTCGCCGTAGTGGATACTGGACCCTTCTTAATGGCACCGTCGATAGCAGCCATAAATTGGTCGTAATCCTTGGTTGCGACAGCTTTCCATGCTCTTAATGACATGGGCTCTTGCGGTATTTGAACAGCAATTGGGTATCTGTCCAAAACAATAGGACGAAGGCTTTGAAGGAGGTCCTTCACAGTTGTGTCGAGAAGCGGCAAAGTGTGGATCCGGCGGTCATAGCAAATCATGTCGCCATTTTTCAGATCACCTGCGAGGTCCGCATTTTCATTTGACCAACGATTGAGGATTGGCAACTGGTGTATGTAGGACCTCGTACCTGCAACCTCATCTCTAAATGCACACAACAACTGTAGGATGTCCCTGAAATTCTCAATGGTTTTACCGTATTCCTCAACCAAGAACCGCACAAGCTCGCGATTTACGAATTCTTTTGGCTGAGGAAACCCCCTTAATTCGGAGACTGTTATCACACACTCCAAAGTCACCATTTGTGCCACTCCCTCCATGCCCTTCACCTCCTCAAGAAACAACTCTTCTTCCTGCCGCAAAGTGGACCTCCACATTTGTTTCATCACCCTCACTTCACTGGTATCTTGATTTTATACTGACAGGCAAACTGTTGCCCTCCCACAAATAGTGGAGTTTTGAGGTGCGATGAATTGAAAAAGGTAGTTTGACCTTTGGTTCCCTGGACCATCCTTGACTCTGATGATATTCCTTTCTTCATGCCACTGGACATTGGGATCAAATCCGAGATTTTGATCGTTAGATCCCAGACCCAGGATCCATTGAACAAATTTCGGTGCATCGGCATGGATGTCAACGCGATCCGAGTAGACCACATCACAATGATCCATACGGTAGAGAACGATGACTTTTTCCGTGATCGTGACCGAATGTAGGAACATCCGTCCTGGTTGGCTTCGAAGGCATTCGCTGGATCACAACCTGATGTCAGATAAAATTCTGGAGCATGACGAACAATGCCACCGACCTCCCATAGACGGCTGTTTGCAGTATCGGTCCATTCCTATTGATTCTTTTATGACATTTGACCTCGATCGAAGCAGCACAGTAATCGTATGAAGGCTCAGCCGATGAGTTGTCGGGAAACGCGCCTTTCCAAGCACGAATAATGAAATCGGGAGCGCTCCATACTTTTGTGTTCAATCCTTCCAACTTATGCCTCACTCTCGTCCTGCTAGTGTTCTCGATCCGTCGGTTCGTGATTCCGAGTTCCCTGAACGAGAGTTGTAGAGCTTGGTGGCCTTGAGGTGTCTCTTGATTTTCTTCAAAGTGTTCTTGTCTACTGCGAATGCACGCTCTGTGAATGTGATTCCTTCCTCAAGTTGGGCTCCAGGACGTTTCAACTGAGCAGAAAGAGTTCTCTTGACACCTGCCACAGTCCTCGTTGATTTCTCCTCGACATCCGGGGTGTGTGGCGTGTCAGGGACATGCTGATGGGTTTCTGACTGATTAGGAGTGGCGATGGTGCTGGAGGGATCGTTGCATGGTGGAGTGTGCTCGGCTGGTCTCAACATAGAGAGGAACGAGTTCCTATATATCTCACTCGAGGGAGTTATATAGAGCAAACAAACAAAGACTCCTGGAGCAAACAGACAAAGGACAACTTACACATGCCGCAGGTAGCATTCACAGCACAAATATCCGGCAAATATTCAGCATGCGGTTTCCTTTCGTCGAGCCACCTCTGTGACAAGTAAGATTATATTACACACGCAGATAATGGTGGAAACTGCCTTTAATACCCAATAATTCAGCCAGCTGCAGGTTATTGGCAGGACTTGCCATCGAGCCGCTCAAATCAGTGAGGTTCGGACATCGCGAACGCGAACCGTCACACATGTGACATATTGCCTTCCGCGCCCAGCTCAACTTCAGTACTGGGCGTGTGCCACACCTCTCATAGTGTACGTCGGCAATGCCATTCCTGTGCATACGAACTATTGCTTTCTTGTACATGAAAAAGCAGTTCAAAATGGGAGTTCTAGCATAGTAAGTGACCAATGCTGTTTCATCAACAATGCTGACGTCTCAACAGCCAGTGCTTCCAGGCTTAAAGGAATTGGCAATTCGTCTACACTTTCCTTCTCGACAGGTACAACATCCGCGTGTTTCAGTATGACCGAAGCGGGTGCATGTAATTCGATGCTGTCCACATTCAGAAGCATCCGGAAAGATTTGTTCAATGGCTCCTCGCCGCCGTCTCATCAGACGAGACCGCACTCGGCTTCGACATCACCGTCAAGTGGAAACACGGCAAGCGCATCATGCAATCCCTCGACAAACGCAGTCTCCCCGTCTATTTTGATGTTGAGCCTCTTCGACTATCCATGGATCGCCTTCCAAAACTCGTTGGACCTGGCATCCATCAATGGAAGACTCAGGGTCCCGATTGCCCGTACTTTATCACTGAAATATGGCGACTTGTAGACGGTCCAAAGAGGAGGAATTATTAGCAAAAGCTCAAGGAATGGAAGGAGTGGCACAGCTGGTCTCCTATGAAACTGGTGCCAAAACCGCAGCGTTATGGTATGACAGAGTGCCTAGTGATTATGAGGGGCGCGAGTTCCTCCGCACAATTGTCTCGGGTCACGATGGGAGGCCAATCGTATGCTTCAAGGACAAAATGGAGTTATTGTCAGCGTTTCGAGATGCTGTTGCAGGTAAGTAGAAATACAGCGCGGGTGAATCGAGCTCACTCTTTTCGACAGGGCACCGCAATCTGTTGAAGGCACGAATACTTCATCGATATATCAATCCAATCACAGTTCTATTCGGCACCAATGGGTGTAAACCTGGTAATCGTGGTGTCATTCATGGGTTCGATAAGGCTCGGTGGCTCAAGAGGCACAAATCCGAATCCGAATATCTTCCAGGCCATGTGAGTATACTCCACAATATTAACAATTTTGCGTTTGACTCATGACATTTTTAGGTAAACGGTGGCTTCGCGTCTCTCCGTGTTCTCGCATATGGATCAGAGCGTCACGATTATCTCGATGACCTCCAGTCATTCTTCTACATCCTGGCCTGGATCTGCATCGGATACGACTGTCCTGGTCAGCTAAAATCACCCCTTCCGCCCATTCTTCAATCCTGGATCCATTCCTCTACCGAAGATCGCCAGAAGAACAAAGTGAAGCAACACCAGAATTTCCAAAAACACTTTGTGCGCAATGTATCTCCTTGCTTCGGCGACACGTTCGTTCAGCTCCTTCAAGACTTGCATGCATCTCGATTCTGACGCATACCACGTGCTTCCTCTACCTGGATCTGCGCACGACACTAACGATATATATGACCGATACCTTTCTGCGATCGACAACACACTCTTCTCACTTCGTGTCGAAGAATGTGAAGATATCAAGCCACCCTTGCAGGTACTAAACGGGGTGCCGAAGTTGACATCTCCACAGCCAAAACGGAAGTGGAGCATGGAAGATAGTTGCTCAGATGACCTGCCTATCAAGAAACGGCTGCGGTCTTCTCGTAATGCTGATGTCGCACCTGTCCAGCCGCGGAAGAGAGGTTTACGGAAGAAGTAAGATTAATTGAGTTTAACCGGTTGTCTTGAATGGACTTTGAAGTAATTTATTCGTGCAACATTATTGTATCGCTACCAATCAAATTCATCGCTGTGCTTATCATATTTCGGCGACCTGGACTTGGGAGACATATCGTGATCTCATTATCAACTACATACACGGTACACGGAGATAGCACAGCCCACTTTATACAGTAACTTCCTAACGCTCGGCCTCACAAGATAAGTTGAACTCTGTTGGTATGATATATGTACTACCTCAATGAAACCGTAAAGCCGGATACAGTTGTGGTAAGGTGTAATGTTAACAGTGGATGTGAATAGAATCTCTTACCTGCAACCAGAATGCATGTAATCTGTCTATAGGGAACCCAGTCTGATTGGCGTCACGAGCGTGGGAACCCGGAATAACCTTCATGATCAGTAAAGGCCTCGCAATTCAATTCTCCCCACATCCATTGACGGACTATTGGCTTTGGGACTCGCACCTCGACTGCTGTTCGTATTTCACCCACTGCAAAAAATGCACTAGTCCAATCCACCACGATTAAGAGCGAGAAAAGTCCCACCACGCTGCCTATGTGATATGTGATGAGTCGTTGGTGTTAGGTGAGCCTGGTCGTTCTGCTGTTTGCGTTTGATGTATAGTTCATATTTTCATTCATAATTCGTGTTAATCATAAGTACGCTTTTTGCGTATTTAACTCGCTACGACAGTTCCTGAGACATCATATGCGATTGATTTCCTATACGTACAGTATCTCTTTATTCATACCAATCATTCATTGATAGTTGATCTCGATATCGCTGCACATCTCAATCCCCCCTCTCGGCCGCAATGGCTTTAATCCTCACAGAGCGTCTTGGAAGGGAGCTAGGACCGGGTTCTGTTTCTTCATGAGGTTGCTGGGCGGCTTCACGGACATCACTCTCGATGTCTCTCACCACTAGGGCGAGCTGTTTGGCCTCTTTAGGGATCCGCTCGTATCGCACGGTGGGAGATGTCGGAGGTCCACCGTTGTCGTCGTCGGATGCAATCTCTCGTTGTCTCTCAGGCTGAGGTAGATCTTCACTCCCTTCGACTTCTGAGAGCAGGCAGTCTAATTCTGAGCCATTTCCATCCGCCTCCGCCTCCTCCAGGACTTTCGCAATCGCGTCGTCAATAGCGCTCAAAAATCGCTTATAATCCCTTGCCGCTGCATCTTTCCATCTATTCAATGACATTGGCTCTTGTGGTTTTTGATATGCAATTGGATACCTGTCCAAGACAATCGGGCGTAGGTCTTCGAGGAGGTCCTTCACAATTGACCCGAGAAGTGGCATGGGTTTGATCTTGCGATCATAACGGTCCATATCGACGCTCTTTCGAGCGCCGGCCACCTCTTCATCTTCATCAGACCAACCCTTGAGGATGTTTGGGAGTTCCTCTAATGGTTTTTGAGCATCTTTGTAGGCGATCGCGATCCAAAGGAGGACATAAAAGAATGATTCCAGATCATCTAAGTACGTGTGCGGTTGTTCAGGGTAGAGAAGTGTTTTGATTGACTGGAATGCGCGCGGCCCCTGTGTCCAGTGTTAATGCATGGTCAAAGTACCAGGTATGGTAAACGACTCACCGAACGAACATCACGTCCATGTAAACTTTCTGTACGTCCAAATCGAATCGCCCATCCTAGATCGATGAGTACTCCTCTGTTCCCTTCATCTGCCATTGGTACACCATGGAGAACGTTGTTAATATGAATATCGCGATGCAATATTCCGACGTTGAATAAGTTTCGATGGCCTAAAGTGGGGCCATATGTCAGGTTATGAATAACGGGGTGCGAAGAATATCGTACCCGCAACTGCATCTCTAAATGCGTACAACAAATGTGGGATGGTTTTGAAATTCTCGATGGTTTGACCATACTTCTCAAACAAGAATCGCACAAGCTCTCGATCAACGAATTCTTCTGGCTGTGGCAAGCCCCTTAATTCGGAGGTACTCGCCACGACCTCAAAAGCCACCATTTGTGCCACTCCCTCCAATCCCTTCGCATCCTGGAGAAATGACTCCTCACGCTCCCGCAAGATGGACCTCCATACCTGTTTCATCACCCTCTCTTTATGGGTCTCTTGGTTTGTTACCACCAGGCAAGCGGTTGCCCTCCCACAGATCGTCGGGTATCGAGGTGAAAGAAAATGTTGAGAAATGTAGTTCGATTTGTGGTTCCCTGGACCGTCTTTGATGCTGATTATACCTCTTTCTTCGTGCCACTGGATGTTGGGATCAAATCCGAGGTCTTGATCGTTAGATCCCAGACCCAGGATCCATTGGACAAATTTCGGTGCATCGGCATGGATGTCAACGCGATCCGAATAGACCACACCACAGTGATCCATACGGTAGAGAATGATAACCTTTTCTGTGATCGCGACTGAATGTAGGAACATCCGTCCTGGTTGGCTTCGAAGGCATTCGCTGGATCACAACCTGATGTCAGATAAAATTCTGGAGCATGACGAACAATGCCACCGACCTCCCATAGACGGCTATTTGCAGTATCGGTCCATTCCTATTGATTCTTTTATGACATTTGACCTCGATTGGAGCAGCACAGTTATCATATGAAGGCTCGGCTGATGACTTGTTGGCGTCTTTCCAAACATGAATCATGAAGTCGGGAGCGCTCCATAGTTTCTCTTTGAATCCTTCCAACTGATGCCTCACTCTCGTCCTGCTAGTGTTCTCGATCCGTCGGTTCGTGATTCCGAATTCCTCGAACACGGCATCGATGATGGCCTCAATACCATCATACAGTTCAGCTTCGTTCTCCACTTTCTTGGGAATGGTATCCCAGTACTTTGAACGAGAGTTGTACAGCTTATTGGCCTTGAGGAATTTCTTGATTTTCTTCAAAGTGTTCTTGTCTACTGCGAATGTACGCTCTGTGAATGTGATTCCTCCCTCAAGTTGGGCTCCAGGACGTTTCAATTGAGCGGAAAGAGTTCTCTTGATATCCGCCACGGTCCTCGTTGTTTTCTGCTCGGCCACTTGTGCATAAGGCGTATCAGGGACATCCAGCATTGCTTCTGAATGGAGAGGCGTGACGTTGTTGGCGTCAGAGTGGTTGCTGCGTAATGGTGTATGCTCGACCAGTTCCGAGATTGGAGAGGAACAAGTCCTTGAATATCCCACTCGTGGAAGTTATAAAGAGGAACCAAAGAGTCCTGGCGCAAGCAGACAAGGGACTGTTTTTACACGCTGCATGTGGCACCCACTGCCCTGCAACTGAATAATGGTACAAATATCAGCGCCAAACTCAGCGAACAATATTTCTTTGTTGAGGTCACCCCTGTGACAAATGGGGAATCGATTGTGACTCATGGCCATGGGCAGACGATGGTGGTCACTGCCTTTCATTCAAAGGTCCGAGAGGGTTCGGAAACCTCCGACAGGAACACGAACCGTCACACCTGTGACACCGGTCATTGACCTCCTCCACTTCTTTATCCCAACCGTCAACTCATTCATTATTGCTGCAACGAAGGAATGGATACTTCAAAGTACCTCTGTTGTCGAGTTGCATGGGACTTGGGAGCAGAAGGTCGGCACTCCCTACCCTACAACAAGACGGAATCATTATTCACCCATCCACCAAAGACGTTATCTCGAGTCAAGGAATTTGTTGAATGCAGCGAGCTTTACGACACAAAACAAGAGCAATGGAAAGACCTTCACAACTTTGAAGCTTCTCCGACCAGCGTCTGTATCCAACTCGTGGCCCTTATCAACACAATTATTGCGTTTTTCAACATTCAAGATCGCACAGTTGCCTGGAGACAAATGAATCTGGAGCATGGCTGCAATAAGCCAGTGCCCGAAATTATGGTGATGGGACGTGGCGGTGCCTCATTTCAGAATCAAGAATTCCCGACTCAACTCGAGTACTCGGCGTGTGCCACACCACTCATGGTGTACGTTCACAACCTTATACACACGGACTATTACGCACCTATAGAGGAAAAATCAATTCAGATGGGAGTTTTAGCACAGTAAGTGGCACAGGTTGTTTCATTGATGATGCTAAGATCTCGATAGCAAATGCTTCCAGGCTCAAAGGAATAGGCAATTCGTCTACTCTTTCGTTCTTAACGGACATTACGTCTGCATGTTTCAATATGACCGAAGCGGGTGCCATTACTCCGATTTCGTCAACATTCACAAGCATCCAGAGCTATTCGTTCAATGGCTTCTTGCCGCTGTCTCATCAGACGAGACCGCACTCGGCTTCGACATCACCGTCAAGTGGAGAAACGGCAAGCGTGTCATGCAATCCCTCGATAAATCTAGTCTCCCCGTCTATTTCGATGTCGAACCACTCCGACTCTCTCTGCAGCAAAGTTCAAGGCTCATCGGACCAGGCGTCCATCATTGGAAGACTCAGGGCCCTGATTGCACTTACATTATCACCGAAATATGGCGACCTGTAAACGGTCCACGAGAAGAGGAATTCTTAGCAAAAGCTCAAGGAATGAAAGGAGTGGCACAATTGGTCTCCTACGAAACTGGGGCTAAAACTGCCGGATTATGGTACGAAGAAGTGCCTAGTGAATATATAGGTCGAGAGTTCCTCCGCACCATCGTGGCTGGTCATGATGCGAGGCCAATTGTCCGCTTCAAAGATAAAGTGGAGCTATTGTCGGCATTTCGAGATGCAGTTGCAGGTAAGTGCATGGATTGCGAACGTGAATGAAGCTCACCTTCTCACAAGGTCATCGTAATCTGTTGAAGGCACGGATACTTCATCGATACATCAACCCACTCACAGTACTATTTGGCACCGATGGATGTAAACCTGGGAATCGTGGTGTCATCCATGGGTTCGATAAAGCTCGGTGGCTCAAGAGGCGTATACCCGCACCTATACTGCTTTCAGCCGGGGTGAGTGTATTCTAGTATGCCAGCCAGAATATGTTTGACTCATGACATCTTCAGGCAAATGGCGCCTTCTCGTCGCTTCGTGTTCTCGCATATGGTTCACAATTTCATAACTATCTCGACGACCTACAATCGTTCTTCTACATCATCGCGTGGATTTGCATTGGATACGAACGTCCTAATCAACCAAAATCACCCCTTCCGCCTATGCTTCAATCATGGTTTGATCCTTCCACCACACATCGCCACAACAGCAAAGTAGAGCAACATCAGGCATTTGAAACAACATTTGCGCGCAACGTATCGCCATACTTCGGTGAACCATTCGTTCAACTCCTTCGTGACCTCCACACGATCTTCTGGCATCTCGATCCCAAAGAGAGCCGCGTGCTTCCTCTATCTGGATCAGCACACAGTAAAAGTGATGTCTATCGTCGATACCTTTCTGCAATCGACAACGCACTCTTCTCACTACGTGCCGAGGAATGTGAAGATATCAAGCCAGCCTTGCAAGTACTAGATGGTGTACAGAAGTTGACATCTCCACAGCCAAAACGGAAGTGGAGCATGGAAGATAGTTGCTCAGACGACCTGCCTATCAAGAAACGACTGCGGTCATCTCGTAATGCTGATGTCGCACCTGTCCAGCCCCGGAAGAGAGGTTTACGGAAGAAGTAGGGTTAATTGAGTTTAACCGGTTGTCTTGAATGGACTTTGAAGTAATTTATTCATGTGCCACTATTGTATTACCGCTGTACGAGTAAATAAAACTTTAGAAATCGTACCTATTTATGATGGTATGGTGGTCCTACTAAAGATATGCTAAGACGTAACAGCCCACCCAGGGGTGATATCGTGGTGGAGTGTGCTCGGCTGGTCTCAACATAGGGGGAGGAACGAGTCCTTAGATATCTCACTCGAGGGAGTTATATAGGGCCAACAAACAAAGACTCCTGGCGCAAACAGACAAAGGACAACTTATACACGCCGCGGGTAGCATTCACAGCCCTTGCATCTGTGTTCAGGTACAAATATCCGGCAAATATTCAGCATACGGCTTCCTTTCATCGAGTCACCTCTGTGACAAGCAAGATTATATTACACACGCCTATCCCCGTACAAATGGTTACTCGCAATTGCTCGACTGGTCGCATTAGGTGTTGATCTCTAGCTTCGGGTATGTTTTCCTTCACTCATGGGCAACGCCAACGGTTAAGATTTGTATCAAAGAAGGAGTTCGTATCGAGGTTATAAAAAAATGAGTGAATGCCCCGATTGTACGTCCTGTAAGCCACTGCGATGAAGAGTTTCTCTTTCTCTTGTGCGGCGTTTATAGCAACAATCATCTCCGAGGTAAAATCACAGTTCGGCCCATGTGACCATCTCCGATTGAAGTGTTTCAATGGCACTAATCCCACAATTGCTACCTTCGGTTGAGCATTGGGCAAGCGACGACGCACGTTGGTCACCTTGATTATCCATGGTGCCAAAGTCCTCAGCAGAGGGTCAATGGGGTGCTGGGTGGTGCCTTGGGCCAGCCTTCTCAGATATCGATAATCCTTTCAGAATATTCAGTTCCAAATATTCAACGAGAAATAATGCTGATAGTTAGCGTATAGGCGAGATGCAGTACAAAAGTTAGCGATGCCCGAGGTGTCGTCGGCATGAAGTCCGATGGGTTCAAGGCTGTCTGGTGGCAGCGAAACAAAAGTGGCATCATACACTGAGGTCCAGCACTCGTTTTGACTCGCAATTTGATGGTAAAAGCATGCAATATTGGAGCGATATCCAGTGCAAATTTAAACCCTTCAATTCAGGCATCATAGCAAATGACAACGTTGCGGAGCTTGCCAAGTTCGAGAGATTCCAACTGATTTTATAACTGTCAAGCCTCACCTCCTGCTTCAGCAGTGTATAATGCGGTATGTTCAGTCAATTTACCGACACTGGATTGCTTGCGCCTTTGGTTTTGATGAACTTCGACCTTACCTCCATGACTCATATCGTCCTGAGCATACTCAGCTGGTAGTTCGGTTAATAGCATTAATAGCACCCCTCGGACGCGACTGGGCTGGCTGACGATAAGATTCAGTGCCTTCTGGGCGCGTTAAACTTAACGGGATTAGCACGGCACGAAGGTACTGCCACTTGCAAATTCCTTCGTTTGGCTCAAGAGGTGAATGCCACGCAACCCAAATACGCATTGAGGTGTGTAACATTTTCAACTCGTCACCGTCACAGTTTTACTCCTCCACATCGAGCGATCGTCGAAGTAAAATTTGAGTCAATCGATTGCAAAAATAAGAGCTGGTGTACAATATAAGTGCCATTTTTTCTCTATTAGATGCTCAACAACTGAGATGGGGATTGCTAGAGTCCAAGTATGTGTATGGATGCATATGTGATGATGACTGATGATGTGGTGATAGGGAGATGAAAGAGATTCAAGGAGACGATGGAGAAACAAGACAAAGAATCAGTCAGACAAAAGAAAAAACGAGGTTTGTCCCTCTGACGAAGAATATTGTTAGCAAAGGGCGATGACGATCCGAATCTCTTTTTGACGCACCTAGCATCTCAACGCCCAGTATGATGATCACTCCCCGTCCTGATGGCTCTCAACCTCTTGCAGCTCAGCTCGTGGTGTCTCTCAGTGCATCCTTCCTTGTGTAGCTCCTCGAGCAATACTTGCACTGAAGCCTGCTGACTTTGTGCCCTTTCGACTGCAAGTGGCGCTCCAAATCACCCTTGCTCCCACAAATTTGGGTACACCACACTCTTCGATTTCCATATTTCGACGTGACCATTAAGGGACATGGCCACTGCGTTCGTTCGGCAGTGTTAATGGGAATGACGCGAGCGATGATTTCGTTGGGGCTCAGCCTGTCCCGCTCTGTATCTGTCAGCCGCAGCCTCGGTAATCGTGGTGCGGCGGCGGCGATGGGGGCGTTACTACGAGGTTGTTTCTCTTTGCTAGACTTCTGCCTCCTAATCGCTCCAGCAAAGTCCCTGTGGCTCTCGGCCAAGTCATCGTCCATGGCCGGTTCATGCTCCTCAGGGGCACGAGTATCCTGATGGAAATGAATGGTTGGGAGATGACTAGGCATGGGCTGCAAGCCTTTGGGGAGATCGTGTAGGTGACAATGAAGATAGATTGGGTACCGCAGACCATAGACTGTACCCGTACGATGTTTGACCCGCAAAAGCTACAGATGGGTGTGGGGCTCCTTCCATATCATCAGTGCTTAATCTGTCATGGCACAAAATGGTGCAAAAGTTGGGCTGCCTGTTGGTCGAATTAGAGGACAGCACAGGCGTGGAGTCGCAAGCACGTACCTCCTCTGCGGTCAGAACAACTGGAAGGCTTTCAACACCGAAGGGACCAATAAACTTGGGAGGGGCCAGGGAGGAGGGGAGGAAGATCTCAACTTCGATGATGTATGTACGCGTTGGAGTGGGACGTGACCCGGACGTGTGTTGGTCATCTCCGCTATTGCGTGCTGCGTTGGAGGTAGTTGAGTAAGAAGCAGACATGTTTCCTGTGAATGATTGCAGAAGCAGAGAGTATGAAAGATGGATGGATGTTATGGACGGTGGTCGAGCTGGTCAAAGATTTATGCGTGGCCTGCTGCCTCGTGTTAGCGCTTGGTTGTCTTGCACTAAAGGGATTTGGGAACCTAGCTTTATGTGGATTGTTGATCGAATAGTCATTGAAAGACTCGTTATTTGTCATAATAGTCATACAGATATCCTCTTGCATTCATCCCTCCTTTGCAGGAATCAGGCGTCTGCTACTCTGTTACGAAGTCTGTGAAACCATGTAAACTAATTAAAATATTTTCGCCTTAGCGATGAGGAGAAAGTGACGCCCGAGAGCTCTGGTATGCTTTGCAAAACTACTAGTACTACGACCGTTGTGTTAACACGGCCGATTTTTGCACTTGATATGGTGTTATGTTAAAAGGCGCTGCTTCGCGTCGTTTTTCTGCCCAAATTTCGCATAGAATAAGTTGATAAAGCTCATGTTCCCACAAGGTATTACTGCCAACCAAAGAGTTACGCTGCCGTCAACACTGTAGAATCGTCTCCAAAGTCTGAATGTTCTGAACGATGCCTCGGAAGAACAACCAAAGTCGTTGTTCGTGGCGATACCCAATCCCATTGCACAGTGTTCGACTTTTTCAATGCCTGTGGTCCCCTGACTTAATGGTTGGGCTCACCAGCAGAGGTGAATGAATGGCACCCTCCGAGCTCCAAGTTTGTAAGGGGCATGGGCAGCGCCTTCCCTGATTAGCTTTCTGGAGAGGGACAATGCGAGCGATGATTTCGTCAACGCTCAATCTCCGCAGCTCCTCGTCGGTGAGGTCGCTCCTCGGTTCTTCTGCATTGTCTGCATTGGCATCAAGACCAATCATGGCAGTGACAATGGTAGGCGTCGTTTCCACGGGTGCCGTCGATGCAATTGATGTGAGTGATCGGGCAGTGATGGAGTGAAAAGGGTGATACGCACCTTTGCTGTGAGGGGGACGTGTTCCTTTGTTGGACTTGGACCTCCTGATTGGTCCTGCAGCGCTGCTCTGCCCCTCGCCCGAATCCAAAGCCAATGTCAAGTTGTCGGGATAGCGCTGTTTTGGATTGTAAGCAGCGTCATGCGAGATGACTCGTACGTTGGTTTGATTGCTCGGGTGAGTGAACAGCAGATTTCTGTTGTCGTGGCCATCTCGCCTGTCAGGAACGGCTGTTACGGTCATCGAAGGTCGAGGACTTGCTGGAGCCTAAGTTGGTGTGGGATATTGTGCCTCGTCGATCTCGGATTCTTCTTCCGAATCGCTGAGGTCAGTGAAAGGACTGAGGGGAATCGATTCAAATTCCCGGGATTGCAGATCACCTGTTTCTATGGACGTCTAAGTTCATGTTCGCACAGCAGGACATTAAATGGCTTACCAAGAACAGCAATGGTCCGTCCAGCATGGATGCAATGCACGGGCGCCTCGATAGCCACCCTGTCCAGGTCACTTGCCTTCCTTCTCCGTGCTTGGTTGGCAGCTGTGGTGCTTGACGCGAGGGGGAGGCGACTGGGACCAAAAGTGAGAAGTGGTCCTGCAGTAATCAACGCGGAGTGTTGGGCATCAACATGTGGCAAGGAAGAGTGAGAAGGGGTGGGTGCAGAGGACTGCAAAGATGTTGGAGCGTATCCTTGCGGCATTGGAGCAAGTGGTAATGATGGTGAAATGGAAGGTAAATCGGATGCCAATAAATTGTACCCATAGAGCGTTTGCCCAAGAAATGCCACGGCTGGTTCTGTGGTTCCTTCAATGCTTTTTTTCGGTCCATCAATCGTGTTGATAGCATTCATGTATGGATCATAATCGTAGAGGCCATTTATAAGTTGCTCTCCCTATTGGTCGCGTCAGGTGGTGGCAATCGGCCATTTTTAAGTCCAACAAAGTATTCACGCGTCGTTGCGTGACGCGACTGGGAGGCATTTGCCTCATAGAGCTTTATGGTCATGCCGTCGACGTAGCGAAATGATTTTAGAGATTCAAAAGAGAACGCATATGTTCTAAATCTTATCAGAGAAAAATATCAGAACCTTGGCATTAGTTTGATATTCGATATTCCGCAATGCTCGACTATTTTTGTCAAATATAGGGCACAGCTGGCGGTTCCGTGAAACACCATGGTGTTGGCCCCTACAATCGGAGGGAAAGCTGTTGAGCATCGGGTTGCACACCTTATCCCACTTGCTCCTCAACACAACTCAGACGAGTACTAGATGATGACGTTGAACTTGTTTGCTGAGTCCGTGCAAGCGCAAATGTTGTGGCTACTGACAAGTTTGGAGGGACTCGGATGCAATTCGGCCATCAATAATCTCAAACTCCCACGCCCATGGCACAAGATGATTTAATGTGTAACATTCAACTTGAACTTCCTCAGCGCCTCATCATCGGGATCGAACCTACTCAAGTCGATTACTGCAGTAGTCCTCCCAGGACCCTTTGCCTTCAATTGTGATGGAAGGGAATGAGAGGAATGGGAAGCGCAGAACACGATGCATGATATGAGTGGTATCCGTGCCACCGGCACCTTTCAGGAGAATCGACTTCCTCGGGCAGAGAGCTTGAACTGCGTTCCTTAGATGCTATTTGGCCATCTTCTCACGTCATTCCCAATTTCAATCATCTCTTCATTCGCAGCTCCAAACAGAAGTCCCTGGTGCCCAATGTACTTTTTTTATTTATTTTAATCTTTATATACCAGGTGGCGTGATCACCAGTCCCATGGACATAGCTACAAAGTAACTAAAGGTATATAATCGAGTCCATGACTGGAGAAGGGAGAGCCATAAAGTATAGGGAAAGCTACCAGTGTCTAGCCCGTTGGGCCTCCCGAACAATCTGTCCGCGTTGAACTACAACAGGTGGTTTCCCACCCCGTTATGTGTGTCCAGAAATATTTACTGTCACCCGCCAAAGCCGAACATAGCTATTGGACAATAATCCAGATTGGAAAGGATATCTTAGGCGGGACGGCCGAAATGCTGGCAGTGGGACCTCCCATCGGGACATGTCCCGAAGGTTTCCATGCAAGATTCAACATCTTACTATAGCCATCATAACCATAACTAGAAACCACAAACACCTTCCTCATCCCCCGTTTCGTCTGAATAATTCAGGAACTCACACAACAAGATGTCACACTGAATATAACCTCTTGGGAGGGGGAACAGGTAAAGCTGAGGAGTTCAACACTTACGACGTGATAGGTGATCGCAGACCTCATGGCCACCTTTGCTCCAAATATTCAACTCCTTTCCATCATCAGTCCATTCGTCGTCATTGATCTCCCGACATTCGACATCCTTCACGAACAATTCCAACTTGCTTAATTACGGTAGCATCACTGCCAAGTGGTCCATCAGTTCCGGCGTTAACGTAACGGGGCCCAGCCTCAATATCTTGAGTCCGTCACTGCCATCCACATCGGACCAACACGTAGATGTTGGCGAAATTCTTCCCATTGTGTCTGCGCCGCTCCGCCGTTGGAATGACAGAATCCTCAAGATTTCTTCGACGTCCTTCAACGAGTGGTGCCTTCCCGTCATCGACAGTGTCTGAGTGGTGCGGGTACAAATATCCGGCAAATATTCAGCATACGGTTTCCTTTCGTCGAGCCAGCACTGTGACAAGTAAGATTATATTACACACGCAGATAATGGTGGAAACTGCCTTTAATACCCAATATTCCAGCCAGCTGCAGGTTATTGGCAGAACTTGCCATCGAGCCGCCCAAATCAGTGAGGTTCGGACATCGCCCAAGGGAACGCGAACCGTCACACATGTGACATATTGCCTTCCGCGTTCAATGACCTCCACCACTTCTTTATCCCAACCGTCAACTCATTCATTATTGCTGCAACGAAGGAATGGATACTTCAAAGTACCTCTGTTGTCGAGTTGCATGGGACTTGGGAGCAGAAGGTCGGCACTCCCTACCCTACAACAAGACGGAATCATTATTCACCCATCCACCAAAGACGTTATCTCGAGTGAAGGAATTTGTTGAATGCAGCGAGCTTTACGACACAAAACAAGAGCAATGGAAAGACCTTCACAACTTTGAAGCTTCTCCGACCAGCGTCTGTATCCAACTCGTGGCCCTTATCAACACAATTATTGCGTTTTTCAACATTCAAGATCGCAAAGTTGCCTGGAGACAAATGAATCTGGAGCATGGCTGCAATAAGCCAGTGCCCGAAATTATGGTGATGGGACGTGGTGGTGCCTCATTTCAGAATCAAGAATTCCCGACTCAACTCGAGTACTCGGCGTGTGCCACACCACTCATGGTGTACGTTCACAACCTTATACACACGGACTATTACGCACCTATAGAGGAAAAATCAATTCAGATGGGAGTTTTAGCACAGTAAGTGGCACAGGTTGTTTCATTGATGATGCTAAGATCTCGATAGCAAATGCTTCCAGGCTCAAAGGAATAGGCAATTCGTCTACTCTTTCGTTCTTAACGGACATTACGTCTGCATGTTTCAATATGACCGAAGCGGGTGCCATTACTCCGATTTCGTCAACATTCACAAGCATCCAGAGCTATTCGTTCAATGGCTTCTTGCCGCTGTCTCATCAGACGAGACCGCACTCGGCTTCGACATCACCGTCAAGTGGAGAAACGGCAAGCGTGTCATGCAATCCCTCGATAAATCTAGTCTCCCCGTCTATTTCGATGTCGAACCACTCCGACTCTCTCTGCAGCAAAGTTCAAGGCTCATCGGACCAGGCGTCCATCATTGGAAGACTCAGGGCCCTGATTGCACTTACATTATCACCGAAATATGGCGACCTGTAAACGGTCCACGAGAAGAGGAATTCTTAGCAAAAGCTCAAGGAATGAAAGGAGTGGCACAATTGGTCTCCTACGAAACTGGGGCTAAAACTGCCGGATTATGGTACGAAGAAGTGCCTAGTGAATATATAGGTCGAGAGTTCCTCCGCACCATCGTGGCTGGTCATGATGCGAGGCCAATTGTCCGCTTCAAAGATAAAGTGGAGCTATTGTCGGCATTTCGAGATGCAGTTGCAGGTAAGTGCATGGATTGCGAACGTGAATGAAGCTCACCTTCTCACAAGGTCATCGTAATCTGTTGAAGGCACGGATACTTCATCGATACATCAACCCACTCACAGTACTATTTGGCACCGATGGATGTAAACCTGGGAATCGTGGTGTCATCCATGGGTTCGATAAAGCTCGGTGGCTCAAGAGGCGTATACCCGCACCTATACTGCTTTCAGCCGGGGTGAGTGTATTCTAGTATGCCAGCCAGAATATGTTTGACTCATGACATCTTCAGGCAAATGGCGCCTTCTCGTCGCTTTGTGTTCTCGCATATGGTTCACAATTTCATAACTATCTCGACGACCTACAATCGTTCTTCTACATCATCGCGTGGATTTGCATTGGATACGAACGTCCTAATCAACCAAAATCACCCCTTCCGCCTATGCTTCAATCATGGTTTGATCCTTCCACCACACATCGCCACAACAGCAAAGTAGAGCAACATCAGGCATTTGAAACAACATTTGCGCGCAACGTATCGCCATACTTCGGTGAACCATTCGTTCAACTCCTTCGTGACCTCCACACAATCTTCTGGCATCTCGATCCCAAAGAGAGCCGTGTGCTTCCTCTACCCGGATCAGCACACAGTAAAAGTGATGTCTATCGTCGATACCTTTCTGCAATCGACAACGCACTCTTCTCACTACGTGCCGAGGAATGTGAAGATATCAAGCCAGCCTTGCAAGTACTAGATGGTGTACAGAAGTTGACATCTCCACAGCCAAAACGGAAGTGGAGCATGGAAGATAGTTGCTCAGACGACCTGCCTATCAAGAAACGGCTACGGTCATCTCGTAATGCTGATGTTGCACCTGTCCAGCCGCGGAAGAGAGGTTTACGGAAGAAGTAAGGGTTATCGGGTCGAATTGAATGGATTTTGAAGCAGCTTATTCGTGTAGCGTTATCTGTATCATCACTGTACCAGTTCTTCAATCCATGGCTGTACTCATCACATTCTGGCCGTGAGTTGGGGGGCATATCATGACTTCAATACCAATCACATACAGCGCACATGGGGACCGCCCACTTCCACTCCATGACGCTCAGCCTCACAAGATAAGGTGAGCTTCGTTGATATTCTCGAAGAAACCGTGCTAATTCGTCATGCGCATCCTCCACGCCTCATGAAGAAGAGTAAAGTTGAAAACTGCGACATCCTTTTTCGGCTGACAACGACCTAATTGAAAAGCCTCAAGCTGGGCCAAACCAAAAACGAATGACAGTTGACATGCGAGATATGGCTAGCGACTTGGAGTCAGGTATCAACATCGATGCTCCATGAATAACTATTTCTTTTCCGCATCTCGACCTCCTCCTCAGCTATCACCCAGACATCAGTTCCTCCCAGTGCGCCTGTGACCCATTCTTGTACAGGAAATCTTGACTCTTCTAAGACTAATAAAATAAATTATTGTTATAGTGTCAAATAAGATTATTTAATTATTTCGGGGGATCCACTACAACCCTAGAAATGTCAAAATTCACTATACTCAACGCTTTTCGACAAGAGCCTGGGTCGTCAAGTTCATCAATAATGAGAACCTTCAACGATTCACTTTCTGTCAAACACCCTTCCACAACCTTGATAAAATTTGCGGGCGTCATATTGAACAAGGGGCGCCAAATACTGTAGCTCCTCCAAGCAAGCATAATTATTGCCCTCTGGCCACTCGTGAGGGCCCTTATCGTGCAGGACTTCAAGGTGCTGAGGTCCTGTAGAATAACGTGGCTAAAGTCGTTTTTCGATCAGGAAATAGTTCCACCAGAGATATACTTAGATGGAGGAGGCCAAATGCAGAAGGTGATATCGTACGGCGGGGTGAGTGTATCATTGATGCAATGACAGCGAGTGTATTCGATTTGGGAGTACACTATATGGCCAGACTTCGGGTATTACAACATTCTGGGATGAACTCAAACCAACTGCGGCTCTTCTTATGGCCTATAACTTCCGAGTCCACGAGTTTGCCGTCTTCTAGTACAAGCAAGTGCTTAATGGAGTACGTTTGATCGCGTGATGGATAAGGGGGATGAGGATCACGAGTCCAAATGGACTTTTTCTTTGGTACGACCACTATCTCCCAAAGTATTGGTCGCAACCTGACCCAGAGGGGGGAAATGGACACTTTGCAGTCAGTTGATGATAGTCGATAATTGAAATTTGCTCGCTACAATCGTACACGTCGAGCCACCACCACTAATCCAGATAATACTTCTATCCTATCAGTCCGAGCGACCAACTCGAAGATCACGTACTCCAACTCTGGTGGCGGCCTTGTTGAGTACTCTCGCCTATGGACGACTTTGGCCGCAGGTGTGTGGAATCCGGAGCGAAGTATTCGTCACTAGAATCAATACTAAGGGATCCATGTAGTCTGGCTGATAGTGCAGACTACACATTTCATCGCTGCTCATAAGAGTCGTCTTGTAGGAGAGAGGTGCAGCCACATGTACACAGACGCATACAGACTCGGAAGAGCGTCCCGTTGCCGGCCCGACACCTGCCGTCTGCAACTCTAGGCAAAAAGGCATTCGTTCGACGGGAGACTTTCATTCGTGCAAATACACGACATGTGGTTATGCAGGTGTGTACTACACTCAAGATGACGACCGATTGCAATTCCTCTTTCCTTCTTCAACAACCTCCTCTGTGACCCAGCTCCTGGTGCACCTGCCCTACATCAACGCTTATTCTGGCTTAACCATTCATCGCCAATCTAGACGTATCAAAGTTTGCCCTCCTCAAAAGTGCCTCACTGTGCCATTCTGCCCCTTAAACTTTGGAAATGATGATAACCTTCAACTTTACATTCGCTCAGGCATCCCTCTATGACTCTCATGAGAAGCAACTCGAACTGGGGCTCATAGAACAACATGTACTTATGTCCTTCTAACATCCATAATCGTTCCCTTCCTCCTACTCGCAAGTCTGATCATCCGTTATGTCTTCAAGGTGTGTGAGATCCTCCAGACCTACTCGCCTGACAGCAGCGGTATGCCGAGACGTAGCCAGATCCAGGAGGTGATACTGTGCGGGTGAATGTATCATGGTCGTTATATGTGCCAAAGTATCCTTTTCATGGGTAAACCATATGGCCAAACCTTGAATATTTTAGCATTCAGGAATTAATTGGAGCCAAGTCCGTCCTTAAATATAACGCATTTGATCTCGGGAAAGAAGCCGAACGGAAAACCAGCGCGGTCGAAATCTCATACTGGCGATGGTCAACAATTCGTATAGCACTGGTTGTGGCCTGGTTGCGCCGTCCAAAAAGCATATGGGGGAGCAGGATTGATATTGGATCATCATGAGCTCACCGTGATTAGCGATTGAACGAACGACAATTTCGCTAATGGATGGATGACTCACCACTGTTGTACACGTCGAGCGCTAAGCACCAAACCAGGTAACGTCTTTGTCGTAGTTGTGGGTCCTTGAATAACGTTGTTGCATAGTTTCACGTGCGTCGCAACCGTCATTCGTCTCGAAAGCCGTGACATGAGGAACGGGTCACGGCTGTCCACTTTGATCGAACGGGAATAGATAAATTCGTAATTGCATCTACATACATACTGTACATACAAAACACCAGATGCAGCACCATACCACCCACTGACGCGGGTGCATACGTGCATCTACTCTAGCCACACTAGTTATACATTTATTTGCATATGACGGAGAGAAAAGGAACAACGATGGCGGGATGGAGTTGTGATTCGAGACAGAGGGTCACCCGTAATCGTAAGGGGTTCTCGTGTATATAGAAAGAAGATCGATAGAAGAGGACGGGTCTATAACACAACTTCTAATATTCACCCCACTTCACGACAACCCGGCCAATTGTTTCAACAATCCCGTGGCTTGACCCGCTTCCAACTTCCACTTCGCGTCCGTTCCCTTCCCACTCGTCGAACAAGTCTCCGCATTATCGTACTCGTTCAGCCTCCTAATTAATTTCTCATCACCACCAATGGCAAGTATGAAGTCCCGTTCTTCGGCTGCTCCTCCAACGTTTCCACTACCTAACCCAACACTCACCCCAACGCCATTTAAGCCACTTGCGAGGGCACTGCTTCCAAGGCCTCCGTTAATAGATCCAGCATTACCCGTCTCAGGGCTCATCCAGGCCGCTCGCCCAAGTAATGGCGAATGTACTGGTCCACCAGGGTGCAAAATTGCCCCCACAGCCGTCGACCTCGAGATATTGTTGGGCAAAATCAAGAAACTGCTGCTTCCAGGGATCAACCTCAACCCAAATCGTTCACCAAGGCTGTCATAGATGTGATTTTGAGCCTCAGCAGCTTGGCGTAGCGCCCAATGACGATCTGGGTTGTTGTCGGTTTTGGGCCCTGTCCAGAATCGCCAGACAACGGATGCTCCACGGTCTTCGACAAACGAGCCTGGTGTACGTTCGGAGAACTAGAAATGAAGGATATATATACTACTCTCGGCAGCGAATGACGAAGGCTATACGTACATAGTTGAGAATTTCAATGCAAGAAGTTTTCCAGGTCAAATTGAGGTTAGACACCATGCTGATCCAATCCCCTTGTGGCGATCCACCGCGACCCGCTCTTGTCTTGATGAAACATCCGTTCTCAGCCCTACAGTGCAGTCGTCCCATCAGCACCGTGATGAAAGGCAAGGGCACTGAACCAACTTACACAATACCCATCTTCGGCACCAATTCCGCAATCTTCTCCAATGGCCCCTTGATTGGTAAGCCGCTCAACAACCATACCTCATTTCTCCTTTCATCGTCGGCCAACTTCTTCAAGTCTTCCAATACGTCCAAGGGCAAAGGTGTATTATCCTGAGCCAGAGGCTTTGTGACGTCTCGCTTCCAGATGGTCCCTTCAAAGTCGATCAGAATGAGCCTCCTCTCAGAATGTTTGTATCGAGGAAGAACTCGAGCGGTATCGAGGATGGTAACGTCGGAGAGATCGTTTTGAATGTGTTCAAAATTGGAACGGACGCAGCGAGTCAGGAATGAGGTTACGAAGTTTTGTGCTGTCTGGGTGTTGACGTGGTTATGAAGATCCTGATGTGTCCGAGGTCAACGCAGAGGACTTGTGTATTGAAACATTGTACGAACCTCCCAGCGAGCACAAGCCTCTTCTTCACCCATCGTCAAGGCCTAGGATGCGTTGGAATCAGAGTACACATCACGAAAATGAACAGTCCCGTACTTGATGGATAGCATTGGCCGTACCCCTTGCATCCCAGGGGTTCACCGAGATGCAAGATCTGAACCCACTATAACTATACGATCCAGCGAACTATAAAGAAGGCAATCGAGTTCATCAGTAACCGTCAATCATGAAACGAGGAGATCAGCCACCGGCACTAAAGACAGCTTACCTCACTCAGAATTAAAGGTCTATGGTTGTCTTCTTGGCATTCCACGAACTCATGAGTCCTTAGTGCCATCCCCTCTCTCATGCTAGTCACAATAAATGCGTCTGCCACAGTCAACAATGCCAAGTATTGCGAGAAAGTCAAGTCTTGGGTGGGTAAGAATACCACAGGTTGATATGTCAGAGTACTATAATGAGAGTTGACGCGAGAAACGACATCAGCTACTCCGCCCGCCAGTTCAGTGGATTCAGTGGATTGAAGGGAGACTTGGATAAGGACAACCTGAGAAGAATAGTATGTTACGGTTAATCGGGATGCAGGAAGTACGGAGGACGCTACCCGTTGCTGCCATTCTGGGTGCTTCTCCAGGAAGGTCTCAAATGCTTGCAGTTTCTGCTTTACACCCTATAGATACCACAATATCAGGCGCTGATGCAGTCTCATGAAGACATAAAACTGACTTGAATCGCGTCCAACTTGTCTCGTCCAACAAGAATCTTCATTCCAGAATACCTCTGCTTCAGCATCTTCACCCAATCCGCAACCTCTGAGTCTTTCCTGCACCAAACAACTCCCATAAGCATTATCATGAAGTCTGAGGATACGCGCAACAAACCTCCTCTCTTTCAGCTGACTGACATCGATACCCATAGGGAACGCTGCCACATCGACAAACCTGCCTCTGCCTGAGGCTCGCAAGCCCTTGGTCTCCCCGCCCAGGCCTGCTCCACCACCTGTGTCTTCATCAGTGATCTGGATTCCCTTAGGTAAAGCTTCATAGGCCAGAATCCTATGGACCGTCTGCCTAAAATGTCTGGCATAATTCGTAGTTTGGAATGCCACAAGATCAGCACCCAGCAATCCCCGGAGGAGATGTTCGCGAACAGAAAGGCAGCGGAAGATTTCAGAGGATGGGAAGGCGACGTGCATGAAGAAGCCAATAGGTGTGGATGAAGGAATTTGAGGTGAGGCCCGAAGCAGTTGAGGAACAAGCATGAGATGATAGTCATTGATCCAAACTATATGATGGGCCGGTTAGAAAGCGCGGTAGGGAAGGATGAACGTAAAATATATACTTATGTCACCGTCCTGATAGTTGTCGATGATTGCATCTGCGAAACGTTGATTGACGGCTTCGTACTGCTTGTAAGATGCAGATTCATAGAACATCTTGGTCTTTGGCGCGTCGGGGACTGCGTAATGAAGAGCTGGCCAGAGCACCTAAGCGGTGGCTGAAATGAGTGCGAAGCTTGCCAACATAACTGGAAACGTACTTGATGGCAGAATTCGTCATAACAGCAGGAGAACTCTGCGTCTGGAATCCAAACTGGCACGCTATCTTGTTGAGTGCGCATACGAAGGTCAATATTTCTCCTCAAAGGTTCATTGAACGAATCAGTGTTCGTTCCCAATGTTCCAACCCAGAGTTTCTTCTTCATTCTATCCTTGACACTCAATACAGCATTCTTCAAACCACCGTTGCAGTGAGGGTTTGGCTCAAAATGCCAGGTTTCTGAAAGGCGGTGAATGTTACGTGAAATATCGGAATCGGAACGTCTAGAAGATGAGCGTGAAGACTTTCGCTGAACGCGAGGAGTAATATGCTGATGATCGGTGTGGGTAGTTTGACGTTTACGAGAAAGTGGTGGCGAAGGCGAGACGGTGATATCAGGGTTCGTCAAAGCCTTGGCAGCTTCATCGATGGTATGCTCGGCAATTCGACTGAGAGCTTGAAATGGGTTTGCACTTTCTTGGGTCGGAGAACGAACAGAAGGGGTAGGGTGACGGGTCTAATGTGGACATATTGTGAGTTCCCAAAGTAGATTACACGGAGAAGACGGAATTGTGGCGCATTTAGCGTCGTGATGGACAACTTCCGTGTTAGACCGCTAGGTATATGGGAAAAACTTCGAAAGTTGCTGCTCCACGGCAGTATTAACACAAGGAAATGGGCGCATATAGGCGCTCTAGGGCGCGATGGAGTCACGATTAGACCCTGTACGGCGCAACAACCCATCAATTGGGCACATGGATCCCACAACTCCTCGCTGCCGTATTAAATGATAAACAAACATACCTTGTCCTTGAGATCTTCAACAATACTCTTGAGAGGACCAGATGTGGTTCCAACAGAGGCAGGGCGAGATGTAACTGAGCGTGCAAGGGTCTTGGGTTTCTCATGGAGGCGTTGATGAACGGCATGAGTAGACAACTGGCCGTTGGACACACTATCCATAGCTGGAGTTGGTGGTCCTGATTCACCCTGAACGGCAGTCGTAGGGAGAAAGAGCGAGGCAATGACAACACGCTGGTTTCTGAATGAGCTCATGTTCTAGCCGGTGATTTGATGGATAAGATGTGGGAAGTTGGATGGATCAACGACGACGGGCACGACGTCGAGGTCAAAGTAAGGATACGGAGATGGTGGTAGAGAGGCAAGGGAGGCTTGCCATTCGAATAGCTGAGAACGAGGACAATATACGAGCCAAGCCACTCGCAGCGAAACCCGACGTCACTAAGTAATTGCCTTATCTGGTACTTATCTTCATCGTTTATTATTTATTTATTTACTTTCTCCGCAATTCCGCCGCTCTTCTGCATCGCCTTGGACTGTCCGGAAGACGGAAGGGTATATATCAAGATCAGAGGGGGCAATCTCCTGAGTTTCTCTCTTCGCTGGACATCGACTGGCCAGATCGGAGCAACCACCAAATAACCGCGCAATTAGGTCGACTTTCCTCCGCTTCCGCACCAAAACAACAGAAAAAACCACACGACCTGCGCTTAAATCAACAATCTCGGAATTCCTACCGCATCGATGGTGCTCTGTTGACTTTTTCGGCCTTTCCATAATCTGGAACATATTCCCTTACATACGGGTGCCGTTTCCCGTTTACCCAAAAAATAGGACGAGAATAAGATGTAAGTTCATCAGCTGGTGATTGATGCATCGTGATTTATCCCACCGTTGTCTTTTCTCTGGCCTGACTTGCCTTAACGAAGCTTCATCCATTCTTAGGACTTGTCTCCGCGATTTTCGTCTTCTTGACCAGATCGGGAAGTTTGACTTATCTTTCTTGCGATCCCCTCAAGGCTAACCAACGTTCGTTGATGTCGTATACCAATACCAGCATGCTCGATCCCGTAGGTTACCATTCAGATGGAATCTGCCGCTGCCACTCCATCCTCCACCAATGAATAGATTGCTCTATGCCGGGGGGTGACTTGGTCTTTCCCCAGGAATCCTCGATATCTCACGTTCATAGAACATCACGTCACACTTAAGCCAAGTTTCCGCTAGCATATGCACAAATATGTGCCTCTATCTTCGCTGATTTCTCTTCCTTGACTACGCCGCAAACCACGCTGGAATCGAAGGTGGTTCTATTCCTGCCCTCACGCCAAGGCACACCTGTTTCCTACGTTGACAGCCCCCCCTTGACGAATCGCAGCCACAGCTACGCGTGCATGTGCTATCTCGTTCTACGATCGCATACCACAAAAATGCACCTTGACTGAAAATAATGCTCACATGCCGAACTACACTCCAATTACGATGCACAGCATCCTCAACAGGCATGCACTTTCCAGATTTTTTATGTCACCGTCGACGTAACCTCTATGAACTAGGGTCCCTCAGCCCGCCTTACCTAGTGTACGGATATTGTACTTTCATCGTTGTCCAGTCAATCACTATCAATCATAAATTGCGCAACCTCTGCTGTCATCCGTCCTATCCATGCTCAGCGTCCCAAACGCCTATTCCCAATCAATCACGCAAGCAGTGTGAGCTTTGAAGATCTGCTTTCGTTTTCGCTGAGCCTCTAATTGAATCGGGTTTATTCAAAGCCGACTCCAGCCTCCAGCTATCCAGGGCATTAACTTTCGTTAATCGGAAAGATCACGGTGATTTTCGTGTAAAGTAACCTCTTGGGATATTCATAGCCGATGCACATGAGAGCACGGCTATGAAAGCCTAAACGGCAATACGGCGGATGAGTGTTCTCCGGTAGTTTCAGGCCTGGACCCTGGGACAATAAGCGAGAACCATCTCGTCTTGGACTTCTAACCTTGTCATGATTCTCATCTCCGAAAAGCTGGCTGCCCCCTTTAATCAATAGTTCTTCTGCCCAGTGCACCGTACATTAGATGATACAGACCCCAAGGACTCAGAGATGGTTAGGGATGTCTATCACCCAAAATACGAACCTGTCTCAGTATCACTTGTATACATTCTCGAGGCTCAATCCGGAAGCAGTCAGGGCACGGAAAGCCGTCACCTTTCGAGTAGTACAGATGGTGCCCGATTCGTTGAACATAATGGTTGCTTGCGTACGGTCTGTCATTCTGGGATTAGGCCAGTACTATAGGACTCGTTGCTTCCAAAATGAATCTGTCTTTACTAGTACAGCCTGAGGTTGGTGGTGGCTTCGGGGTTACGTGTCACACTGCCACGTGCAATTGATCACAGCAACACAATCATCACAACTTTGAGCTTGACCAAAGTTGAGCTCTTCTAGTCACTAAGTCAGGATGTCCGATATGATGGACACTGCCTGCGCTCTTAGCTCTATGCATTTTCAATCGTCATCTGATGATACCACACCCACGGTTTCCACCTGAATTAGAGCAATTGATCTTCACGCTGGCTGCCCGTGATGACGGGAATAGGAGAACAGCATTGCCTAATTTTGATGCTGGTCGCCCGACGCGTACGAACATGGTGAGCGACCATAGATTGCGCTCACTGTGAATATACATACCTGACCACGACTCATTCACTTTGATCGTGATCTACAATTGAACTGCTCAGGTTGCAATCACTGTGTGTACGAGGTAGTGGTATTACCACTCGCTGGCAATCTGCGGCCATTTCGCTTCCCCATCCACTACCAACACGCAGTCAGATGCATCACATCAACCATTTCTTAATGGTATTTGATGACACTTTCATAGAGGATACAGGTCAACGTGAATCGGGGAACGATACAGCGGATAACGATGGACAAAGGTGGCTTCGGCTGATTCCAGAATGCTATAACGTTCAAAATTTGGCTATATAGTCCACTCCCAAAGCTAATACACTCGTCATATAGTAGCCATGGTAAACTCCCCTCGTCTCACGATATCGCCTCCTGGAACTGGCCTGCTACGTCTCAGCATATCGTTGGTAGAGCTGTTTCCTAACGGAAAGGTCGACTTCAATCATGCTATTCTGATGGACGTTACGCATCTCGAAGTCTTTCGGGGTGATGACAACTACAAGTGGGAGGACGAAAACAACTACGGGCGTCTGAAGAATCTCCAGTACTTGTCGTTCTATTCACCATCTGGGTCGAACCCGGACTTCATGAGGGCTGTGGAGGGGTGTCTGACTGAATGCAAAAGCTTGAAGGTGCTTCTTATTTCCGGAATCTATGATGCAGAGTCATTCCGCGAGGATATTTTGCTTGGAGAGAACCTTGATATGTCTAGAATTGTGATACATACTGATATTGATACAACGTTTAAGGTGGGGCAGTGGACTAAAGGCGCATTAGGACGGACGGATATCTGGGTCGAAGCGGAGAAATTGGTTGAGGACGGGCGGAAAAATGGCAATTAGCGGTCGTTGATACTGATGACTCACTAAATAGCACAAATGGGATACGCTATCGCAGGACATTATATACTCATGGATAGAATATTTCGACGAAGATGCGTTACAGGACATGCACATCGCTCCGGAGCATGTACAATTACCGCCAAAGTCGCCCTCGGACCAGAACATTCAAACCGGACGTAAGCATCACGGGAGTCGAGTAGTACATGATACCAGAAGTGATAGAATGAAATATGACCTGGGTAAATGTTTGTCACTCGGCGAGTACAGCTGTGGTGAGCTATTAGTGGCCGTCTACCACGAATTGTGATGTTCTCCTTCTCCATGATCCACCTCCCGTGACCAGGTCGCAACGTTGACCAATACTTTGGGAGGTCATGGTCACACCGGTACCGAAGAAGACATCTCGTGAGGCTCAAAATACTCCTCACTCACTTGTTCGCCATGCGAGGAAGCTTGTTATAGCAAGCACTTGCTCGTTATATGACCGGTTCTTGGGCACGGACATTATAGCAGATGGGAGCGCAAGTTGGCTTCAGTTCATCTCAGAATGTCATAATATCCAAGATTTGGCCGTATCGCATAATCCCAAACCGAATACACTCGCTGACATCGCGTCGCTCGTGCAATCGCACGATATCACCCCTGGGTGGGCTGTTACGTCTTAGTATATCTTTAGTAGGACCACCGTACCATCATAAATAGGTCAGAACAAAATTACGATTTCTAAAGGTTTATTTACTCGTACAGTGGTAATACAATAGTGGCACATGAATAAATTACTTCAAAGTCCATTCAAGACAACCGGTTAAACTCAATTAACCTTACTTCTTCCGTAAACCTCTCTTCCGGGGCTGGACAGGTGCGACATCAGCATTACGAGATGACCGCAGTCGTTTCTTGATAGGCAGGTCATCTGAGCAACTATCTTCCATGCTCCACTTCCGTTTTGGCTTTGGGGATGTCAACTTCGGTACACCATCTAGTACTTGCAAGGCTGGCTTGATATCTTCACATTCCTCGGTACGTAGTGAGAAGAGTGCGTTGTCGATTGCAGAAAGGTATCGACGATAGACATCACTTCTACTGTGTGCTGATCCGGGTAGAGGAAGCACGCGGCTCTCTTTGGGATCGAGATGCCAGAAGATTGTGTGGAGGTCACGAAGGAGTTGAACGAATGGTTCACCGAAGTATGGCGATACGTTGCGCGCAAATGTTGTTTCAAATGCCTGATGTTGCTCTACTTTGCTGTTGTGGCGATGTGTGGTGGAAGGATCAAACCATGATTGAAGCATAGACGGAAGGGGTGATTTTGGTTGATTAGGACGTTCGTATCCAATGCAAATCCACGCGATGATGTAGAAGAACGATTGTAGGTCGTCGAGATAGTCATGGAACTGTGATCCATATGCGAGAACACAAAGCGACGAGAAGGCGCCATTTGCCTGAAGATGTCATGAGTCAAACATATTCTGGCTGGCATACTAGAATACACTCACCCCGGCTGAAAGCAGTATAGGTGCGGGTATACGCCTCTTGAGCCACCGAGCTTTATCGAACCCATGGATGACACCACGATTCCCAGGTTTACATCCATCGGTGCCAAATAGTACTGTGAGTGGGTTGATGTATCGATGAAGTATCCGTGCCTTCAACAGATTACGATGACCTTGTGAGAAGGTGAGCTTCATTCACGTTCACAATCCATGCACTTACCTGCAACTGCATCTCGAAATGCAGACAATAGCTCCACTTTATCTTTGAAGCGGACAATTGGCCTCGCATCATGACCAGCCACGATGGTGCGGAGGAACTCTCGACCTATATATTCACTACGCACTTTTTCGTACCATAATCCGGCAGTTTTAGCCCCAGTTTCGTAGGAGACCAATTGTGCCACTCCTTTCATTCCTTGAGCTTTTGCTAAGAATTCCTCTTCTCGTGGACCGTTTACAGGTCGCCATATTTCGGTGATAATGTAAGTGCAATCAGGGCCCTGAGTCTTCCAATGATGGACGCCAGGTCCGATGAGCCTTGAACTTTGCTGCAGAGAGAGTCGGAGTGGTTCGACATCGAAATAGACGGGGAGACTAGATTTATCGAGGGATTGCATGACACGCTTGCCGTTTCTCCACTTGACGGTGATGTCGAAGCCGAGTGCGGTCTCGTCTGATGAGACAGCGGCAAGAAGCCATTGAACGAATAGCTCTGGATGCTTGTGAAAGTTGATTAGATCGGAGTAATGGCACCCGCTTCGGTCATATTGAAACATGCGGATGTTGTCTCTGTCAAGAACGAAAGAGTAGACGAATTGCCTGTTCCTTTGAGCCTGGAAGCATTTGCTATCGAGATCTTAGCATCATCAATGAAACAACCTGTGCCACTTACTGTGCTAGAACTCCCATCTGAATTAATTTTTCCTCTATAGGTGCGTAGTAGTCCATGTGCACGCGGGTGACTCTGTCGCTGTACACCATGAGAGGTGTGGCACACGCCGAGTACTCGAGTTGAGTCGGGAATTCTTGATTCTGAAATGAGGCACCGCCACGTCCCATCACCATAATTTCGGGCACTGGCTTATTGCAGCCATGCTCCAGATTCATTTGTCTCCAGGCAACTTTGCGATCTTGAATGTTGAAAAACGCAATAATTGTGTTGATAAGGGCCACGAGTTGGATACAGACGCTGGTCGGAGAAGCTTCAGAGTGGTGAAAGTCTTTCCATTGCTCTTGTTTTGTGTCGTAAAGCTCGCTGCATTCAACAAATTCCTTCACTCGAGATAACGTCTTTGGTGGATGGGTGAATAATGATTCCGTCTTGTTGTAGGGTAGGGAGCGCCGACTTTCTGCTCCCAAGTCCCATGCAACTCGACAACAGAGGTACTTTGAATTATCCATTCCTTCGTTGCAGCAATAATGAATGAGTTGACGGTTGGGATAAAGAAGTGGTGGAGGTCAATGGAAGGACCGGTGTCACAGGTGTGACGGTTCGTGTTCCTGTCGGAGGTTTCCGAACCCTCTCGGACCTTTGAATGAAAGGCAGTGACCACCATCGTCTGCCCATGGCCATGAGTCACAATCGATTCCCCATTTGTCACAGGGGTGACCTCAACAAAGAAATATTGTTCGCTGAGTTTGGCGCTGATATTTGTACCATTATTCAGTTGCAGGGCAGTGGGTGCCACATGCAGCGTGTAAAAACAGTCCCTTGTCTGCTTGCGCCAGGACTCTTTGGTTCCTCTTTATAACTTCCACGAGTGGGATATTCAAGGACTTGTTCCTCTCCAATCTCGGAACTGGTCGAGCATACACCATTACGCAGCAACCACTCTGACGCCAACAACGTCACGCCTCTCCATTCAGAAGCAATGCTGGATGTCCCTGATACGCCTTATGCACAAGTGGCCGAGCAGAAAACAACGAGGACCGTGGCGGATATCAAGAGAACTCTTTCCGCTCAATTGAAACGTCCTGGAGCCCAACTTGAGGGAGGAATCACATTCACAGAGCGTACATTCGCAGTAGACAAGAACACTTTGAAGAAAATCAAGAAATTCCTCAAGGCCAATAAGCTGTACAACTCTCGTTCAAAGTACTGGGATACCATTCCCAAGAAAGTGGAGAACGAAGCTGAACTGTATGATGGTATTGAGGCCATCATCGATGCCGTGTTCGAGGAATTCGGAATCACGAACCGACGGATCGAGAACACTAGCAGGACGAGAGTGAGGCATCAGTTGGAAGGATTCAAAGAGAAACTATGGAGCGCTCCCGACTTCATGATTCATGTTTGGAAAGACGCCAACAAGTCATCAGCCGAGCCTTCATATGATAACTGCGCTGCTCCAATCGAGGTCAAATGTCATAAAAGAATCAATAGGAATGGACCGATACTGCAAATAGCCGTCTATGGGAGGTCGGTGGCATTGTTCGTCATGCTCCAGAATTTTATCTGACATCAGGTTGTGATCCAGCGAATGCCTTCGAAGCCAACCAGGACGGATGTTCCTACATTCAGTCGCGATCACAGAAAAGGTTATCATTCTCTACCGTATGGATCACTGTGGTGTGGTCTATTCGGATCGCGTTGACATCCATGCCGATGCACCGAAATTTGTCCAATGGATCCTGGGTCTGGGATCTAACGATCAAGACCTCGGATTTGATCCCAACATCCAGTGGCACGAAGAAAGAGGTATAATCAGCATCAAAGACGGTCCAGGGAACCACAAATCGAACTACATTTCTCAACATTTTCTTTCACCTCGATACCCGACGATCTGTGGGAGGGCAACCGCTTGCCTGGTGGTAACAAACCAAGATACCGATGAAGAGAGGGTGATGAAACAGGTATGGAGGTCCATCTTGCGGGAGCGTGAGGAGTCATTTCTCCAGGATGCGAAGGGATTGGAGGGAGTGGCACAAATGGTGGCTTTTGAGGTCGTGGCGAGTACCTCCGAATTGAGGGGCTTGCCACAGCCAGAAGAATTCGTTGATCGAGAGCTTGTGCGATTCTTGTTTGAGAAGTATGGTCAAACCATCGAGAATTTCAAAACCATCCCACATTTGTTGTACGCATTTAGAGATGCAGTTGCGGGTACGATATTCTTCGCACCCCGTTATTCATAACCTGACATATGGCCCCACTTTAGGCCATCGAAATTTATTCAACGTCGGAATATTGCATCGCGATATTCATATTAACAACGTTCTCCATGGTGTACCAATGGCAGATGAAGGGAACAGAGGAGTACTCATCGATCTAGGATGGGCGATTCGATTTGGACGTACAGAAAGTTTACATGGACGTGATGTTCGTTCGGTGAGTCGTTTACCATACCTGGTACTTTGACCATGCATTAACACTGGACACAGGGGCCGCGCGCATTCCAGTCAATCAAAACACTTCTCTACCCTGAACAACCGCACACGTACTTAGATGATCTGGAATCATTCTTTTATGTCCTCCTTTGGATCGCGATCGCCTACAAAGATGCTCAAAAACCATTAGAGGAACTCCCAAACATCCTCAAGGGTTGGTCTGATGAAGATGAAGAGGTGGCCGGCGCTCGAAAGAGCGTCGATATGGACCGTTATGATCGCAAGATCAAACCCATGCTACTTCTCGGGTCAATTGTGAAGGACCTCCTCGAAGACCTACGCCCGATTGTCTTGGACAGGTATCCAATTGCATATCAAAAACCACAAGAGCCAATGTCATTGAATAGATGGAAAGATGCAGCGGCAAGGGATTATAAGCGATTTTTGAGCGCTATTGACGACGCGATTGCGAAGGTTCTGTTAAAGGCAAATGTGTTAGAGGCAGATGGAAACGACTCAGAATCAGAGGACCTACTCTCAGAAGTTGAAGGGAGTGAAGATCTACCTCAGCCTGAGAGACAACGAGAGATTGCATCCGACGACGACAACGGTGGACCTCCGACATCTCCCACCGTGCGATACGAGCGGATCCCTAAAGAGGCCAAACAGCTCGCCCTAGTGGTGAGAGACATCGAGAGTGATGTCCGTGAAGCCGCCCAGCAACCTCATGAAGAAACAGAACCCGGTCCTAGCTCCCTTCCAAGACGCTCTGTGAGGATTAAAGCCATTGCGGCCGAGAGGGGGGATTGAGATGTGCAGCGATATCGAGATCAACTATCAATGAATGATTGGTATGAATAAAGAGATACTGTACGTATAGGAAATCAATCGCATATGATGTCTCAGGAACTGTCGTAGCGAGTTAAATACGCAAAAAGCGTACTTATGATTAACACGAATTATGAATGAAAATATGAACTATACATCAAACGCAAACAGCATAACGACCAGGCTCACCTAACACCAACGACTCATCACATATCACATAGGCAGCGTGGTGGGACTTTTCTCGCTCTTAATCGTGGTGGATTGGACTAGTGCATGGGGTGAAATACGAACAGCAGTCGAGGTGCGAGTCCCAAAGCCAATAGTCCGTCAATGGATGTGGGGAGAATTGAATTGCGAGGCCTTTACTGATCATGAAGGTTATTCCGGGTTCCCACGCTCGTGACGCCAATCAGACTGGGTTCCCTATAGACAGATTACATGCATTCTGGTTGCAGGTAAGAGATTCTATTCACATCCGGTGTTAACATTACACCTTACCACAACTGTATCCGGCTTTACGGTTTCATTGAGGTAGTACATATATCATACCAACAGAGTTCAACTTATCTTGTGAGGCCGAGCGTTAGGAAGTTACTGTATAAAGTGGGCTGTGCTATCTCCGTGTACCGTGTATGTAGTTGATAATGAGATCACGATATGTCTCCCAAGTCCAGGTCGCCGAAATATGATAAGCACAGCGATGAATTTGATTGGTAGCGATACAATAATGTTGCACGAATAAATTACTTCAAAGTCCATTCAAGACAACCGGTTAAACTCAATTAATCTTACTTCTTCCGTAAACCTCTCTTCCGCGGCTGGACAGGTGCAACATCAGCATTACGAGAAGACCGCAGCCGTTTCTTGATAGGCAGGTCGTCTGAGCTGCTATCATCCATGCTCCACTTCCGTTTCGGCTTTGGGGATGTCAACTTCGGCACCTCGTTTAGTACCTGCAAGGCTGGCTTGATATCTTCACATTCTTCGACACGAAGTGAGAAGAGTGTGTTGTCGATCGCAGAAAGGTATTGGTCATATATATCGTTAGTGTCGTGCGCAGATCCAGGTAGAGGAAGCACGTGGTATGCGTCAGAATCGAGATGCATGCAAGTCTTGAAGGAGCTGAACGAACGTGTCGCCGAAGTAAGGAGATACATTGCGCACAAAGTGTTTTTGGAAATTCTGGTGTTGCTTCACTTTGTTCTTCTGGCGATCTTCGGTAGAGGAATGGATCCAGGATTGAAGAATGGGCGGAAGGGGTGATTTTAGCTGACCAGGACAGTCGTATCCGATGCAGATCCAGGCCAGGATGTAGAAGAATGACTGGAGGTCATCGAGATAATCGTGACGCTCTGATCCATATGCGAGAACACGGAGAGACGCGAAGCCACCGTTTACCTAAAAATGTCACGAGTCAAACGCAAAATTGTTAATGTTGTGGAGTATACTCACATGGCCTGCAAGATATTCGGATTCGGATTTGTGCCTCTTAAGCCACCGAGCCTTATCGAACCCATGAATGACACCACGATTACCAGGTTTACACCCATTGGTGCCGAATAGAACTGTGATTGGATTGATATATCGATGAAGTATTCGTGCCTTCAACAGATTGCGGTGCCCTGTCGAAAAGAGTGAGCTCGATCCACCCGCGCTGTATTTCTACTTACCTGCAACAGCATCTCGAAACGCTGACAATAACTCCACTTTGTCCTTGAAGCATACGATTGGCCTCCCATCGTGACCCGAGACAATTGTGCGGAGGAACTCGCGCCCCTCATAATCACTAGGCACTCTGTCATACCATAACCCTGAAGTTTTGGCACCAGTTTCATAGGAGACCAGCTGTGCCACTCCTTCCATTCTTTGAGCTTTTGCTAAGAATTCCTCCTTTTTTGGACCGTCTACAAGTCGCCATATTTCAGTGATAAAGTACGCGCAATCGGGGCCCTGAGTCTTCCATTGATGGATGCCAGGTCCAACGAGTTTTGGAAGGCGATCCATGGATAGTCGAAGAGGCTCAACATCAAAATAGACGGGGAGACTGCGTTTGTCGAGGGATTGCATGATGCGCTTGCCGTGTTTCCACTTGACGGTGATGTCGAAGCCGAGTGCGGTCTCGTCTGATGAGACGGCGGCGAGGAGCCATTGAACAAATCTTTCCGGATGCTTCTGAATGTGGACAGCATCGAATTACATGCACCCGCTTCCGTCATACTGAAACACGCGGATGTTGTACCTGTCGAGAAGGAAAGTGTAGACGAATTGCCAATTCCTTTAAGCCTGGAAGTACTGGCTGTTGAGACGTCAGCATTGTTGATGAAACAGCATTGGTCACTTACTATGCTAGAACTCCCATTTTGAACTGCTTTTTCATGTACAAGAAAGCAATAGTTCGTATGCACAGGAATGGCATTGCCGACGTACACTATGAGAGGTGTGGCACACGCCCAGTACTGAAGTTGAGCTGGGCGCGGAAGGCAATATATCACATGTGTGACGGTTCGCGTTCGCGATGTCCGAACCTCACTGATTTGGGCGGCTCGATGGCAAGTCCTGCCAATAACCTGCAGCTGGCTGAATTATTGGGTATTAAAGGCAGTTTCCACCATTATCTGCGTGTGTAATATAATCTTACTTGTCACAGAGGTGGCTCGACGAAAGGAAACCGTATGCTGAATGTTTGCCGGATATTTGTGCAGTGAATGCTACCTGCGGCGTGTATAAGTTGTCCTTTGTCTGTTTGCGCCAGGAGTCTTTGTTTGTTTGCTCTATATAACTCCCTCGAGTGAGATATATAAGAACTAGTTCCTCTCTATGTTGAGACCAGCCGAGCACGCTCCACCATGCAACGATCCCTCCAGCACCATCGCCACTCCTAATCAGTCAGAAACCCATCAGCATGTCCCTGACACGCCACACACCCCGGATGTCGAGGAGAAATCAACGAGGACTGTGGCAGGTGTCAAGAGAACTCTTTCTGCTCAGTTGAAACGTCCTGGAGCCCAACTTGAGGAAGGAATCACATTCACAGAGCGTACATTCGCAGTAGACAAGAACACTTTGAAGAAAATGAAGAGATTCCTCAAGGCCACCAAGCTCTACAACTCTCGTTCAAAGTACTGGGTTGTCATTCCCAAGAAAGTGGAGAACGAAGCTGAACTGTATGATGGCATTGAGGCCATCATCGATGCCGTGTTCAAGGAACTCGGAATCACGAACCGACGGATCGAGAACACTAGCAGGACGAGAGTGAGGCATAAGTTGGAAGGATTGAACACAAAAGTATGGAGCGCTCCCGATTTCATTATTCGTGCTTGGAAAGGCGCGTTTCCCGACAACTCATCGGCTGAGCCTTCATACGATTACTGTGCTGCTTCGATCGAGGTCAAATGTCATAAAAGAATCAATAGGAATGGACCGATACTGCAAACAGCCGTCTATGGGAGGTCGGTGGCATTGTTCGTCATGCTCCAGAATTTTATCTGACATCAGGTTGTGATCCAGCGAATGCCTTCGAAGCCAACCAGGACGGATGTTCCTACATTCGGTCACGATCACGGAAAAAGTCATCGTTCTCTACCGTATGGATCATTGTGATGTGGTCTACTCGGATCGCGTTGACATCCATGCCGATGCACCGAAATTTGTTCAATGGATCCTGGGTCTGGGATCTAACGATCAAAACCTCGGATTTGATCCCAATGTCCAGTGGCATGAAGAAAGGAATATCATCAGAGTCAAGGATGGTCCAGGGAACCAAAGGTCAAACTACCTTTTTCAATTCATCGCACCTCAAAACTCCACTATTTGTGGGAGGGCAACAGTTTGCCTGTCAGTAAAAAATCAAGATACCAGTGAAGTGAGGGTGATGAAACAAATGTGGAGGTCCACTTTGCGGCAGGAAGAAGAGTTGTTTCTTGAGGAGGCGAAGGGCATGGAGGGAGTGACACAAATGGTGACTTTGGAGTGTGTGATAACAGTCTCCGAATTAAGGGGGTTTCCTCAGCCAAAAGAATTCGTCAATCGCGAGCTTGTGCGGTTCTTGGTTGAGGAATACGGTAAAACCATTGAGAATTTCAGGGACATCCTACAGTTGTTGTGTGCATTTAGAGATGCGGTTGCAGGTACGAGGTCCTACATACACCAGTTGCCAATAATCTGACAGCTTCTCTTTAGGGCATCGTAACTTGTTCTAAATTGGGATATTGCATCGCGATATTCATATTAATAATATTATCCTTGGCTTGTCGATGAAAACAACAGATGCTGGCAACCGGGGGGTAATTACTGATTTGGGAATGGCGACTCGGATGGGCCGCAAAGAGAGCTTGAAGGGGCGCGATGCTCGTTCGGTGAGTTGTTGAACCTGCTTGCCACTTCACCAACACATTTCAAACCTAAACACAGGGATCCCGCGCATTTCAGTCGATAAAGACACCCATGTACCCGGAACAACCGCACACCTACTTGGACGATCTGGAACCGTTCTTCTACGTACTTTTATGGATTGCGATTGGTTACAGGAAGCCGAAGGAACCCTTTGCAGAACTCCCTAAAATCCTCAATCGTTGGTTAAATGAAAATGCGGACCTCGCAGGTGATCTGAAAAATGGCGACATGATTTGCTATGACCGCCGGATCCACACTTTGCCGCTTCTCGACACAACTGTGAAGGACCTCCTTCAAAGCCTTCGTCCTATTGTTTTGGACAGATACACAATTGCTGTTCAAATACCGCAAGAGCCCATGTCATTAAGAGCATGGAAAGCTGTCGCAACCAAGGATTACGACCAATTTATGGCTGCTATCGACGGTGCCATTAAGAAGGGTCCAGTATCCACTACGGCGAATGGTGGCGACTGTGGAGTAGAGATTATCTCGTGAATACCGGCCCCAGAAACGCAACAATAAACGTCGACATGACCACATTTCTTCCAACACATCTCCGCCCGTTCCTGAACCCCGAAAGTCAAAACAGCTTCGCACGGAAACAGAATCCTTCAGTGAAGAGGGTGAGCCACCTAGCTCTCCCTCTCCTCCAACCAGGCGGGCGCGTCATCAGCGCGCATCATTGGTGAAGTCCAACACCCGTAGAGCCAACCGTGTACCTCAGGCCGAACGTGGACCTGGGCCAAGCTCTCTTCCTAGACGCTCTAACAGGATAGAAGCAAAAGGTAGGAAAGGCGAGGACCAAGATGTCGAGTGATATTGACATCCAGTGGAACGCGATCATGATTGATGAAAGGACGACTATATGAACAAAGCCATGTAGAGCAAATCATTAGTGTATGATGTTTCTGGAACAAGTATAACGAATCGACTATGCATAGCATGTACTTATGACGATTTCGGATTATGAATGAAGATATGGTTATGGACCGTACCATGACGACCACCAAAGCCGGAAAGGGCAGGACGACGTACGCAGGTAGCATTCTTTCGGGCTTTTAATCATGACGGCTTGCTCGCAAAGGACAAAACTTGGATTGTCTTGGACGTGTCCCCGATGTGGATTCCCACGCTTTTGTTACTCGGTGGCAACGAATACTATCGCGCTGGCATGTCAGTTCTTTTTGAGCGCAACCTGCGATCCAGTGGTACTTGCTCTGGGTCATTGTCCTAGAGCGCGATCATGATAAAGCATCCTCGTATTGCCATTCCTTCTGTATAACCTACCGTTGCTTGACTTTTGATAGGTGATTTGGGTGTGATAAGAGGTGATGTGAATTGATAATTGGAGTGGTGTCTACACATTTCAATCCGTATACCTTTGGCCTAACTTGTGGACACCTTTTGACGCTGAATATGCGACACCCTCACACCGTAGACAGAGTGTCTACACGCGTCAAGCACATATCCTTATTCCTGTTCACCCACTATTGGGTAATGATAGCGCTCGCGACGTTCTATGCATTCACTAAGCCAAACCAGAGCCCCAGATGAATGTCCAAACCCCAATCTGACCAGGGATCCCATTTTCCCGTCTTGACTTCCCTCCTGTGCCTTCGTCTCTTAACGGCCTTTTCCCCATCAATCCAGAAATCTTCACCGCCCTCAGCACCTCCAAACCAATCCATGGTCCATTTCGATGGTTCGACATGTACTACAACCCTATCTTCAGGTAATTCCCGCACCATTCCGCTTACATCCACTACTGTCCTTGCCCTTTGCAATTGGGCCACCTCATCTTCGAAATCATCAGGATCATTGCCATGAATGATAAGGAGCTCCAAAACCTCGCATTCTTCAAGAGACCGAGCCAAGATCTCATGAGGAAAAGCATAATCACTATGGAAGTTTCCGAAAGCCAGACATTTGAGCCTTTTAAGGCATGCGAAATTATTCTCGTCCACCCAGCCGAATTCAATCGGATGGTTCAACACGTCCAGATGCGTGATATCTTTCAAAGCTTCGTGGCAGAAATCGACTTGTCCACCTAGAAATAGTGCTGAAAGTGACACGGTAAGACGTTGAAGCCCTGTCGATACTGTCCGAAGAGGTGAATAGATCATTGACATTAGATGTGACAAGGTTTGAGCGTCAACGTACGAAGTTGATATTGAAAGATCCAGGATGTTGTAGCACTTTGAAAGAATGTCTTCTGGTCGTGTCTGGGAAGTGAATCGCATATCGCCACAGAGCATAAGGCATTTGATGTGAAGAGCTTGTGTATCCGAAGGATATCTGATTTGATGATGAAGACACGATAATTTCTCCTGCCAGGAGTAGCCGCCACGCAGGATTACGATTTCATATAATACGGATTGCATCCTGTACAAAGATGTCTCTGCGCTCAACAAGGTCTAAGGAGGTTTCTTTCGCTCACCATGATTTCACCCGATGTGCAACCAGCATGAGTTTAAGTAACGTCCTTTTTCTATCAGCATGGCCAGCCATTTCAAAGATGATACGCTCTAGCTCTTGCGGAAGCCGTGGTTCAATGAGCATATCCGCGCTATCGTGCTGCTTGTTTTCGTTACTCATCAAGTGGGGTGTTGACCAGTTTAAATGCCGCGCAGCCACCGCAACCAAGCATGGACAAAGGTGGCTGGATACGCGTGACAGTTACGCGTCGCGTTGCGCGTTTTCTTGGCATTGTCAGTGTCACGTGTGGTTAGCACGCGGTGACCTCCTAAATTTGCGCCAATTGCTACGACGCGGTTTCTCGGCTTGCTTCTCGCTCGTTGCTTTGCTTTTCATCAAGTGCCCGTTCCCGCACACTGGAATGACCATCACTGCGCATCCTGCTTCCGTTGAACGTGACGAAATTGACTTTTTGAGCCCAATCCCTCCTTCATCCTTCTATTTCGATCCTTTCCATACATCGAGCAATTCGTCATTGACTCCGTTCCACTCGTCAACCAGCTCTGAAGATATACCCATCCACAGCCTCTCTATTTTCCCCTCTATATCCCTCAGAACAGCATCGCAAAAACCGATGCGGCAGTCTGCCAGAGCTTCAACAGCTTCAGCTGCTGGGGATCCTAGACGGTCTTCAAGGACGAAAAAACTAGCTCGACAATTTGAATTTGACGCTCCAGCGCAGACGAAACGAAGCGGAACAGGCGCTGGTAGCAAGAGAACGCTAGGAGATGACCGCGAAGGGGGAGATAGCATTACAAGGAAAAAAGCGAAGATGGATACTCAGAAGGCAGTATGTACCATCCCCGTGCCTTTCTCTTGACAATTCGTGGTTTAACTACATGTTCTATGCAGCAAACCGCGGCCACAGTCGCAAAACGCGAATTGCGCGATGTGGCCAGAATGAAGTGGTTCGTGAAGTACAAGGCGCTCCTCGAGCCTATTCTTCCGTCTGGTCATTTTGAGTCGGTACTTGAGTCAATGCGAAGGCAACCCCAGCACCACGGGAAAAAACACGACCAAGGATACGTCGAGTACGAGGAATTATTAATTCAACCGGAGCTGGTAAAGGGCGGGGAAATGAAGGATTACCAAGTAAGTCAAAGCCGTAATTCTTGTCTGTAAACGGCATATTTATTGCCAAATTTGGTGGCAATCGCCAGTCTGAACATATGGTAATTGATCCTCTCTTGTTAACACTGTTCTATGTAGCTCCAGGGATTGTCGTTCCTTGTATGGATGTATCGAAACGGTACGTGTTTTTAAGCCAACTTCGGCTAGCGTGAGGTGGCTCACACAACCATACAGGAATGAATTGCATATTGGGTGACGAGTGAGTTTGTTGTGTTAACGTTTCAATTGGTGTCAACTGAGTTCATGCCTTTAGAATGGGTCTGGGAAAAACGCTTCAGGTATGGTAGCATGGCTCGGGTGATCAGCTGTGGTGACACCGATTGTTGCAGACGCTGTCCTTATTCGCCCACATTCAAGGACGAGAACAAGGTGCATCATTTGACTGCGTATATTAGGCACACATTCTAAAACCATTTGAATAGGCTTCATCGATCCTCATCTAGTTATTTGCCCTCTCTCCGTTCTCTCGAGCTGGCAAAATGTGGGTTCTGAACCTTGCAGTCGTCAATATATCCAACTAAAAAACCGCACTGCAGGAAGCAGCACGGTGGTTGCCGTCAATGAACACGCTTCGATTCCACGGTACTCAGCCTGAACGGGAACGCTTGAAGAATGTTTTCAAGAGTCAGCCATGGGATATCGTCATTACCACCTATGACGTGTATTCTTCTGAAGACTCCTGGTTCAAGGCAAATCGATGGACCTATTGCGTTTTGGACGAAGGTCACAAGATCAAGAACGCGGGGAGCAACCTCTCTCATGAATTGCAAGGATTGGGGAGTATGTACAGGTTGAGTAAGTGCATTTTTCTTTATCCTTCTTCAGAACACTTCGTGGTAGATAGACGCTCATTGCTTGTCGTGTGTAGTCCTAACAGGAACACCCGTACAAAACAACCTTGTTGAACTTTGGGGACTTCTCCACTGGCTTTACCCAGTAATATTCACGTCCCGAACCGAACACCTCTTCAAAAATGCCTTCAACCTCGAACGTGGTTCCTACGAGATACCCTTCCTCAATGCCTCTAAGAAGCTGGTGTCCACAATCATGTTACGACGAACTAAGGCTGTGATAGAGAAAGATATTCCCGAGCGAGAAGAAATGACAATCTTCTTGCCTTTGACCGAAGCTCAAAGATTTTGGACATATAGACTCCTAACAAGGATGGATACCCTGGATTTGAAGCAGATTTTCGCCAAGGATGGAGTCGCGTTGAAGGTGAAGCAGGAAACCGGCGACGCAGACGCATATGAGGAGGGAAGAAGAGAGGTATTCTCTCATTTGGAGAATCAAATGCGCGAGGGGCGTGCGCAGACTGGAAGTACGACTCGCAAGGCTCTGCATTCCTTTTTTATTGAATGAGTACTAACATGAATCTAGAGTGGAAGCGATTAATGAATCTACTCATGCAATTACGACAAATCTGTGATCAGTACGTTGCGATTGCGCTCAGAACTGTCCTTTTTATATATATGGTAAATTAGCCCTTATTTATTACCCAACGCCGAACCCGATCCATATGCTATTGGAGAGCATGTCATCGCCTCATCCTCCAAGCTCATCGCCATTGACAAACTTCTGGCCCATATCTTACCGCACGGTGAGCGCGTGCTCATCTTTTCGGTATGTGTCGGCAAACTTCTTCAGTTGATCAGACTTAATTTACTCCAGTTGGGATAGCAATGGACAAAGTACGTTCTTGCTCTCCTGTACACGGGCTAAAAGTGCTCTGACTATCATTCTCGATGATAGGATGTTAGATGTGCTCGAGGATTTCCTTGCTCTCAGAGCCATTCCTTATGCTAGACTGGATGGGTCGACCCGTAGGCCAAGGCGTAACTTAGATATCAGACTAGTAAGTATTTCTATCAACCTGTCAGACTGAAAAGTACGTTCTGAGGCAATGATGCGTGGTCCTACAGTTCCAACAAGAGAGTTCCCGTAAGTCATTCTCATTCTCAGCTCACGAAGCGTTAAGTACTTATTGTCGTTATAGCATACCAAGTTTTTTTGATATCAACCAAAGCAGGCGGTCTAGGTAAGCCTTTTCGCTTTCGTATTGTTCGTCAGCATTTCTTAGCCGACTCTTTAATAGGAATCAACCTCACCAAAGCATCAACCGTAATCATGTGCGATTCTGACTGGAATCCACAAAACGACCTACAGGCCATCGCACGGGCACATCGCTTAGGCCAAAAGAAAGTCGTTAAAGTTTATCGACTCATTTGTCGCGGAAGCGTCGAAGACCAGATGCTGGACCGCATCCGACGGAAATTGTTCTTGTCGATTAAGATCATGGGTAGCGATAAACACAGCCCGGCAAACAGCAGCGGAGAGTCTGATGACGAGAAGAACGGCTTAGGATCGAACGAACTATTAGATATTTTGAGAAGAGGAAGCAGCGCGCTATCGGCGGATGGTCAGGAAGAACAGCAAGGAGGGATGGACCTGGAGAAGTTCTTGAAAGCTGGGATCGAAGAAATTCTTGAAGATTCGAGGGCGAAGGAGGAAATCAAAGATGCTAAGCTCGAGAGGGAGCTTAATGGAACATCCAAAGCAAAGAAAGGAGCCTTTGACGAGACGAAATGCGACAAACCGAATGTGGATGGGGAAACTGACGGATTAGCGGTCGAGAAGACCGTTGTTGCTTGTCCTCGTGAATCAAACCTAAAGACAAACCCAAAGAACTCGGTTGAAATGTTAGCTAAGGTTGAGGAAGAAGAAAAGCGTCTGCTAAGCGGAATAGCGCAAGTGAGCTGTCGATTGTTCGAAGGAAGATTGGTACAGAGGATGGCACATAAAGACATCGCAAATGAATGGCAGGAATTGCAGAAGAGGTCTAGAGTGGATAGAACAGTCACCGTTGGCGGAATGACGTTTATTCCTGATTCGTTGCCTGTACATGAGGTTTGCCCTGTTCTTCGTTTCTTCTGTTCGGATGAAGGACTGATGCCTTCAATAATCAGGCGCCCGCTGTACAACCCAAGGTGAAGAGACCAAAATTTGGATCAGAAGATTATTGTGTCTTTTGCCATGATGGCGGTGAGGTATATCTTTGCACGCGTTGTCCTCGTGGTGAGCCATTTTGTCTTAAGTTGATATCTTCATTACGACCCTCTCTAAAATCACGCATTCAAATTTCTCTCTTTCCCGGTTATTGGCTACCGATAACGCTCGCAAAACTTATTCATCACAAAAATACAGTTATGCACGCCAGATGTGTTGGTGTTAGCGGGGCTAAATTAAATAGGGATTCTCACATCACATGCCCTCAACACAACTGCGCCTTATGCACGCGCAATACAGCGGAGTCGGGTGGAATGCTCTTCAGGTAAATGAAGATCATTTTGATTATATCACTCATCCGAGGATTCTGACCGGTTTGGCCCCATTCAGATGCCGATTCTGCCCAACAGCGCTTTGCGAAGACTGTCTTCCACCAGGTGAAATAGAAGCCATAGGCGATACATTACCCGAGTTGTGAGTGCGGTGCAAGTATGCAGTTCGGTGCTTCTTTCTCATTCTATGCACACCATTTAGTGAGATCCTCAACTACGGGGCGCAGGACACTGCATATTATTTCCAATGCAAGGAATGCCACGAGTATTACGAACAATGGCCGGATGCGTGGAAGGATATACAAAGTTATTTCGAGGAGTGTGTGGAGAAGTTGCAGGATTTGCGTGATCCCAACGGGTTACGGTAGAACTACTTGACGGGAAGTTGACGACTTGACACTTGCTATTGCATTGAGTCTCTTACTTATGATAATGCTGATGTCGCTATGACATTCGATAACGGGAGCACATAGTTGTAGCTTGATGTATTTATGAACGAGACATGCCAAGCAACGACGATCACTGTTCTTGAGCACCAAATTCGGTGCGGAGATCCTCATTGATCACCATTTGTGACATATTCGACGCAGCAAATCCAACCGCAGTGCTGAGCTGGAAAACGTAAAAATTCGTGATAATGAAGACATGAACTATGAGTTAATCCGTAGGTATTCGTGAAAAAATAAGTCTTCAGAAGAGTTTGTCATTAACGGAATCTTGGAAAGAGTCCAGAAATGTTCGTGAAGTGGGAAGCGTCAATCGTCCATCTAGTATAACTAGACGCAAAGATGGGGAGCCAAGCCGAGTCCATTCGAGTCCATTCAAGTCCATTACAAACCAAAGTCTTGAGAATGAGCAGCGAAGATTGCCTGGAGTACAGGATCACTACAGCCATCATGAGTACTGCCAATCGAGAAGATTGAGAGAAGGACGAGCGTACCTGCCAATGCTTTCTGAATAACCATCGTTGGGTGAAGAACCAGAAGCGAATGGAGTGCCAACAGCGGCTCCGAGAACTCCTTGACCATATCTGTGCTGGAAGGCAGCATTCAAGCGAGCTAGTAAAAGTTTAGGTTAAGCAACGAAGTCGATGCAGAAAAATAGACGACTTACTGGTTGCATTGAACCATGCACGATAGAGTGTTCCTTTGCTCAGGGGTGATACCATCAGGGACAGCCCGTGCCACTAGGTGATGTCAGAGCTGTAGCATAAGGGTTTCAACAAGATACTCACTAATTCTTGCATCAGAGCCAGTGCCGGGGAATGGTAAAGTAGAGCGGTTGAAAGGAACAAAGCTTCCGCGATTGGCTTGCGATACCATACCAGCAGCAGTCAACGAGACAGGCTTTCCATTTCTATTAAGGATCGATGTCAACAGGCTTGCTCAATCAGAGAACACGGCGAATAAATACTGACGCAGCGCCACTCTCTACATGAGTTTGGTTCCAGTCGAGACAGCCCTGGAGATTGTTCTGGAATTCTGATTGGTCTGGATTCTTTGGACCATATTCATTCTGATCAGGGAACAAATTGACAGTTCCAGCGCCGAATCGATACCGTGGTAGCCATCAAACGAAGGGCCGAGCCCATTGTCATCCTGACGTTTGAGAGCTGCTATTCAGTCAGCAGCGCCCTTGAACATAATTTGAACCGTAAACTTACCCCATCTCTCCCAGACGGAACGACGACCAGGAGGGGAGGGGAATGATTTGGGACACCCGATACAAAGGAAACCCTGAGTACTGTGGTATGATTGTGTCAGCCGTCAGCGCAACGACCTTAACTATTCTGTGAAACGTACCCAGTTGAGATGACGTGGTGGGGGTCAACCGATTTGATGTGCCGTGCTACTCGTGCAAACCATCAGGTTGTGATTGTGGGATTGCAACTGGCGCTGGCTGGTAGTGAAGACCGGCAACGGGCATCATTGGCAATCTCCCTATTTCGTTGTTTGATAAAGTAATTAAAAGAATTATCGACCGACGTACCATTGAAGGATGGCAGGGCTGTCCTTGTACCGTGTTACCACAACAGTCACGTAGTTCAGGAATGCTTGAATACTGTCCTCGCTCTGGTAGAATTGATCGTGTTCCCGGATGTGTCCGAACCGTCGTACATAAGTATCCATACCACCTGATGTTTGGTGCCATGTGAACCAATAATAAATTAACTAATCATCAGGGTAGCTCACCATAGTCGTTGCTCAACGAGTTCCTGGGGAGACTGGAATTACTTCCTGGGGTGGCGTAACGCCTCTCCAGTGGTGGAGGGGGGTCCAGGAGATCGAGGGGATTCCAGTTGTTCGTCAAGACAGGGATGACATACATACCATTCCTCTCGGCGGCACGAATGACCTGCTCCAACTTTTGGAGGCCATCAGGACCCTCGTTGATTTCTGTTTGTCCATTCTTGATCATTTGGAACCAAGTGCCAGTAAGTGGGACCTCTTCAACATCTTTGGGGGCACCGGTACCCATCAGAACAACACACAAGCCAGATCAAGGGTTAAGAATATACCATTGAATGCCCATGTCCGGAAAGAATTGAAGCCAAATGAGGAGACATTGGCCAAAACGTAGTCCATATCCTCCTCACAGTTCAGCGTTGAAAGCCAATGAAGGTTGGTTCACAGCATCCTCAGCGGCCTAAAAAAGCGAATTTATTGGGATCCAAACCAAGTGAAGGAGGCGCGTCGACGTACTTTCCGTGTTGGACATGCTGTCCATTAAACGTCGTAACATAATCCGTATTAGGCCAGTTGTTCCTCTTCGCCGTAGAGGCTGCAGAGGCTGCCAAAGTGCAGAGGCTCAAGGCGGTGAATACAACGAGCGATTGGAAAGCACGCATGATTGACCAGAGGCGGGGAACAAACCCTGCTTTTCCAAGTCCTTTATACTAATATCCCTAGCGTCAATCACTTTAGATCGAGCGATTAGGCGAGGGCTGAGGGCCAAACTGTTGCCGAAAATGCGCCCAGCGACGGGACCGTGATCTCAGCCAAGCTATGGGCGAAGCGCTCGTGCAATTGAGGAAACCCATCACAGTCCGTTGCGGTGCAAATGTCCCTGTGTGCTCATCCAATTTCCCATATGCTTTTCAAGACTTAAAACAAAACATTTTCGTCAATGGAACGCTTGAATACACAGCTATACGCAATGAGCTTATCGCGAAGGTTGAGGATGTGTACGAGAGAGTAGTTACTGTGGTTAAGTTCAAGGAACATACATTAGTACAAGATCGGAAGGTAGGGGATCAATCAAAGAGGCGATCATACAGCCATGCGGCGGCCCTCCTGCTCTTCCCTCCGTTGAAGCAGCAACCCTGTTGGATATTATCTGGCTTATACCCCCTACACACCATGGCATCATATATCGGCAAAGCCTCTAGCGTGCTATCCGTCTCGGCCTGTCCGCAATATATTCCCCAAGACTCTAAGGCAGTGAAGAGCGTCAACGAAACCAGGCTTCTTCTGGTCAGTCGCTTGGGGATTCCAACCCTGGAATGAAATTGGGGTCTATCGCCTATTATTTTTCCAGAACAACTGTCACGAGGTTCTTCAGTAAAGAAAGGGTCGGATTAAAAATCTTGTAGCGCTACCTTTGTCCATAAAGCAGGCATTATCAATGCTATTCCACTGGATCACCAGACACAATAATATGATCATGAATGACCGAAACACGCTCATAAAGGTCCAGGCTTAAGTTGGTTCGAAAAGCCTCTGGATGAGCCATCCTATCACCACATTTCGTGTAGTACGTAAGTGACAAATACCCTGGGGTCGACTCCAATGAGTCAACCTAGTCGATACCTACTGTATTGTCATAAAGTTTGCTCATAGCTAATTTGGAACAAAGACCTACCACGTCAAGTTGATATCCCGCCAACACTATCAGTCGCTGCTGAACGATGACCGAATGGCGGATGATAAATCTGATACAATCCAATTGGCTCGCCTCGTGATGGATGCCCAGGAAGCGGGAAAGGAATTCGGATTCGCGAATTCGAGGGTGTGCACGATGCTTCGGAGTTCTCCGACTGTTATTTCTGGACATCCAGTCAAAGCTCTTCCTGACAACATTCTTACTCAACGTACTCAACCATGAGCGCTTTAGCACTTGAGTCACTGTCATCCTTCGTCACACTTGTGCAACCTATCACAGCCTATACAGGTTTTGCCTGCTTTCGATGTCTCAAAGAGGAAAAAATAGGCGATGCTCCTCTTCTGCGATGCAGTGGATGCAAACGCGTGGCGTATTGCAATTCTGGTAATTTGGTTCTGCCCTTAAAAGTCCCTCAGCGCTAATCGAATGACCAGAATGTCAGCGGGTTAGCGTCATATTAGGTTCGCCGATGGACTTCTTTTTGTACTCACGCTGTAATTTGATAGGTGGATTGGAAGAATCACAAACTGATCTGCAAGGCCTTGTCGAAAATGGAGAATGACCCTCATGCACGTTCGGTTGCTGCGTCATCTTATACGAACATCACACTCAATGCCGAAGAAGTTAACAACAAGATTGCCAGCCGCAACAAGAAAGACCTCTACACGCTACTGGCTATCATGAAGCGTCCCCTTACCCGAATAGAACAAAATACTGTGGCCTTTGAGCCTAATTGCCTTGCGTGGTACGAATCCTTTCTCCGGAGAGCCGAATGATTGGTGAATACTCCCTGGCACCACCAGCGGTGCAAGTGATCGACTGCACAGAATGATTCAATCCAACCCTGAAGCTGTCAATCGACCTGTACTGCGGTCATGTTCCCATTGTCAGCTGACTTTCTATTGCTCAAGCGAACACGAAGAAGCCGCTCGAAGTCAACATCGTCAGCCAATTTCGACGGAATATCCTCTCTCGCCATGCCAAATTCAACAAAGAATTCAACAGGATGCCTCGTTCTCGATTATGATGAAAGCCGCTGGCACCGAATTGGGTGTTCCGTTCCAGTGGGCACCGCAAAGGATACTCCCAAAATGGATGTCAGTCCAGAATTCAGACTGGGGTCAAGAGTATCTTCCTGAGATGAGACAGGACCCCGAGGGGGCGATTTTACCCGAAACTGAGGATGTATTCTTGAGAGCAATATCGGAGGGTCTTTCTTACCCTATGACGGCTCTTTGGGCGCTAGAAAAGTTCCACGGGGAAGACACTACCTGGACACAGAAGCGGAACCTAACTATTCATGTACTCCTCCCTTTAATCGATCCCTGAGTCGTGAACGATTTACTCTGCAAATCAGATCATTGGCGCGGCTATGAATGAAATTCAATTCGCAGGGATGTTCGAGGAAATCCTACACCGCCTACCCGCAGTACAGGTATTGGAGGTGGGTCTCCTCGATTTACTTTGGAGTAGCGACTCAACATGCTGTTCAGCTCGTCATGTGTAGTCCTGAACTCGGGGAAATCATGAGTGAAGGTTATGGCGAGGTCGTCGATATGGAGACATGCAAGTAAGCTGTAAACATCTTGATGATCCTGCATACAGTCTGATGCGCCACCAGTCTTTGTCAAAATGAAGGACGGAAACGGCAGCACCAAATGTATCCAGTGTACGTCATTTTCGTGTTTTCCATCCATGTTGACCGGCTTAAGCGAATATGCTCCTTTTAGCATGTATCATGAATTAGTTGAACCCCTTGGCCAGGATTACAAAAAGCCAGATCTGGCGATCGCATTCAACTCGGGGGCTGCTCATGTCAACCCATTTACATGGATAAAGACGATTGAGGTCTTGCAGGAGAGAGACGTGCCGACCGCCTTCATTGTATGTAAATCCTCTTGAGATAACATTCACAATGAAAGAGTGCTAAATGTCGTAAATGCTTAGGCTTACAACGAAGAGGAAGCCCTTAAAGATGACGATTTCATTCAAAAATACGCACCAGCTCGGAGTCGAGGTACCGGGCCGATGAAGAATCCATGGGGAAGTCTCATTTGGAGGAAAGAACCTTTTAAAGTGACAGGGTTCTACTCTATAAATGGCTGGGTATCTAGGATGTGGCACTAAGGGTTTCAAGTCTGTGGCTCTAGGAGGTGTCTTGATTCCAGGATGGGGAAAGCTATTTTACTTCCCTGGGAAATCTCGATTGAGTACGCTGTCAGCAGGTTCACGGCACTGTCTAATTGATGGCAATTAAATGTCCTTTCGAACGAAGGCTTCACTGCGATGAGCAGTCAAAATCCAGTTGTTGAAATCGTCCTGGGATTGTTGTGGGCCAAATGGACTTGGTGCTTACTTAGTAACATTTTACTGTAGTGAGGACCCCCGAAATCATGCTGTTCACGCCGAAGACAGTCCGGGCGAATAACGCTCCATGAATTTAAGAGCTAGGCACCTACACAGAATGTCCTAGGCGCTTATGGGACACAGCCATGTGTGGCAGGGCAGGCGCGTCTTGCGCACTCATCGGCAACTCTCAATCACTAACCAGCATGCTATTATGTGCTCTGCCTATATTTTACCATGCACGAAGCGATGCCTATCCTATTTATGCATCCGATAGTGAGCGGTAGACACTCCTCTCGGCGCCTCTGAATGCATAAACGACCCCAGGAAGGTTCGGACGCTGTGGGAATTGCTGCCTTGGAACGATCTCCTGTTGCAGATATATTGCTATCCACCCAAACATGCCAGATTGAAGCGCCTCTCGACCAAAACAGGATTAGAACCACCTTCTATGCATTGAGCTACTGATTGTTTGGGCAATGCGTCAACACATCACTGCCTGACGGATCACCAGACAATACCGGGGTAGGTCTCTGTCTTTCTTAAGCTAGCTTGGCGTGTAATCGATAACACATATGAAAACATGCAGCATATCAGTGGACGAATACACACGGTTTTTTTCGTACAAATGGGTGGCTTTATTTATGACGATGGAGGCAAATATGAAGTTTTGACGATATCAAGAGATGGCAAGTAATCATAGGAGAAGGGAGGGCGAATCACTTAGTTTCAATTATCAGCGAACTAGGTATCAAGTCCTTGAGCCATTCCCAACGTCTCCTCTCTTATATGCAGCGCAGATAGCCGCAGTCCACTCAGATTCATAGGTTTGTTGCCTAGCTTCAATATCTTGTTCAGCGTGAATGAATTGGCCAGTGGCAGTGGAAGAAGTGCCGCTAGTGGTGCAAACATTAGCAAGGGAAACACCGTTCAACAAGCGACCGAGAACGTTCTCAGTGGCGGCCAAAGAGCAGTTGCTGTCAGTTGGCATGGAAATGGTCCAGGTCGGAAATACGCTCCGGAGCTTGTCTCGGACGCGATGGACAGGAAGGTTAGGGTTGGTGTAGCAGGTAATGGAGGAAGGGCTACTGCCTATTGGTCATGAAGAGTCGCAGATAATTCAGTAGAATTTACGTGATGACTGGTAAGTAAACGTACCGAGTCCAGCGGACAAGAAGATGTTGTCACTAGCGCAAGAACTGGCGCCTTTGCCGTGCATCTGAATGTAAGCGCATGATGCGTTGGGACCCCCCCCATTAGATTTTTGCCAGTCACGGATTGCAACAGCCGCATCAAAGAATGGCTGCGTCTAAAATGGAGAAGAGCACCAAATCATATACATTACGCTGTTGGTACCGAGCAGACAGCCTCGCGGATTGCCTACATTGTCATGAGTTGCGTCAGTCTTTGAGTACTGGCCATTGCAGTCGGAGGCAGCATCTTCGCCTTCGGAGTAGGCAGTCCTATGCCTACCAGCGATCAAGAGGGATCTTCCTCTAGTACCAGCAAAGATAGATGCTGCCTGTTGAGCGGTAATAAGGTCTGCTTGGGGATGAGGAGCCGAGAAGTGGAGCCTGTGGAGGCGTCGAATGCCACCTGCTGCTGTAGCAGGAACGACCATTAAGCCCCATCCTCTAGTGTAATACGACCCGGTGGTTGTCATCTCAGCGAAGACGCAATAAGATTCCAAGCCTCCACTCACACAGAGACCAATGCCGTAGTGAGCCGAAATGTCACTTGGAACAGTAAGAGAAGTACAATTCCCGTCCACGTAGAGGAGGTTGGTCACAGTGTTGACCCAGGCGGTGCGCTCCTGAGCGCTGGGCTGGGCAGCATTGTAGGTGGTTTGGGTATATTTGTTGCCCGGAACGGTATACTCGTTGAAGCAGTCGATGAGAGCTCGAAGGGTGGTCAGATTTGGGTTGGAGAGACAGGTGACAGTGCCAGCCGATGCGTGCATCGCGAGAAGCGATATGCAGGTGAGAGCCATGAAAGCCTTCTTGGTAGCAATAATGTTTATCATCATAATTGTGATGAGGGTCGGTTGGTCTGCAAAGGATAGTCGGTAGAAATGCGATGACTGGGTGATAAAGTGGATGTAGCCGAGTTGAGTTTGTGTTTGGAGCACTAGTTAGCAGAGCTCCTTGCAGTTATCCGAACGAGACTTTGAGACCTCGTTCTGCGGGGCTTACCATTGCACAGAAGCCAATATTAGGCAGTACTAAGGAACCAGTCCATGGATTGGGACACGAGATGCCACCTGCACGGTTTGCTTTCACCTCCATGCGCAGATCAGGGGTAAGCTCACTCAAGTCAATACCCCGATAATTACCCCAGGCCAAGCTCAACTGTCACATGATTACTGTAACCTCGTCTTCTGTAAATTGGTGGATCAATATCATTTAGCTTGGCTGGCAAATAACCTCTTGGTAGACTGCAGTATACGCAAGCCTCCCTGTTCAAGAATTTCAGATTCTCGCTTACACGAATGAGGCTACTTGAATTATCTTTCTGGGCTGATGACGGGACACACAACCAAGATTTGTTATGAATTGTCTCCACGTAAGGCGAATGGCAGTAACATCTGTTACGAGAGGCTTTGAATGCCTCATAACGCTGATACGCAGCAGGGTGGAGAAAAGATGGGGAAAGGATGGAATGTTGGCCTAATATTCGCACTGTGGGTTGAGTATGCTCACGGTACGAAAATGTGAGTTGCCGAAGTTGGACAAAAATGAGTCGACCCAGGCTCGAACTGGGGGCCTTCTGTGATCACGTGTAGATTCGTGGCCTAACAGATGTTAGACAGATGCGATAACCAACTACGCCATCGACCCGTTGCAGCCTGTGCCGGAGACAGGCATCAGAATCTCGCCAGAACTGTGTGGATGGTGTTGTATGGAGGGCGTATAGGCTACTGAGATGGTGTAGTACCGGAAACAAGGGAACTCCTACTCCTAGTGATCTCTACACCTGAAGCTTGTGCGAAACTCAGGGCACTCGGTTTTCGACAGGACACTGTCACTCTGTCGATGAACTCGGATGACAAGCATGCAGTACGGACAATTTCAAAGACTAGCTTCTCCAGAGTGAGGTATGAGGAGACCTCGATTTTCTGTCGAGTTATGAGTAAAGGAGAAACGGCTCTTGAATACACCTACTGCGGCCAGTGCGTTGACGATAGATGGGTAATCAGGGGGTTCGTGATGACCTCCAACCTCAATGAATGTAATGGTAGTACTGACTCGTTGCTTCGATAAACGTTCCGGGGGGTTCACTCCAATTATGATTGTGTTCGTCAAATTACGCACAGTAATTTTCTTGGGAGATGTGAGGGGACCTGCGGGGATAGGTACTTTGACTTCGAGTTCGACTGTGAAATCTTCTGCTAGTAGAATTTGTTTAGGCAATGAAAGCGCGACGCGAATTCCAGCAACGGAGGAGGATGGATCGGCTTCAAATATGAACTCTGAAGCACGAAGAAATATAGAGCTGATGATGCCAGGAAGCCCTTGAAAAGATGGGCTATTTTTGAAGATTTCTTGGATCGCTTTTGCCAGATGTCCGTAATGAATTGAATCCGTGACCGAGTCAGACATCCCGGGTACGTCGAGTCGTTGTTGATGAAGCAGAAGATATACACTGATAGTCAACGGCTGACTACGCGCTCGGGACCAGCAATCGGGGCCAATATCTGCAGAGACGGAGAGACTATCCACGAAGATCACGTCGGTTTGTGGCAACGACAGAGCCATGGCTGATTCTTGAGAACGTAAACTGAAAACAGCAACCTGAGCGAGGTGCACGATTTAGTAAAGAATGGTCCATACTGGGAATATCAGATAGTTACAGAGCGCTATTCGATTCTAAGTTGCAACCAAATGCGTCCAATGATATTGTGTTTACCTAGCTCCTTGGATCCAAACATTCGCGTCACTGCAGCCGTGTGAACCCGACCACTCAAGAAACCACCATTTCGGTATCCCAATGTTTCGGTCTGCAGTTAGGCTGGTATGTTCTCCGTTCTAACGCACATTTTAATCATACTTAAAGTTGCTTGTTTAGCCCAGACGTTACTACCTCGCTGGAGGGGCTACAGCGGCATCTATTGCCGTCACCACACCAGCGGATGAAAAAGTTTGTACTCCACGGGCTCTGCTCTTTGCTCAACATGCTAAGCGCCTGATTTATGCATGCACAACATAGCTATCGATATACCCCACCCCAACATCCGATATTGTCCTTCAAGAGGAACCTTCCCCGCTGGAGTACCATATTGGCGTCGCGCGACGTCAAATAACACAAACATTCCGAGATACCCATACTGAGGTTCAGGGACTGGTGTCAAAGTGGATTGGTATTGAGCACGCTGTAGAAAGTGCGTATGCTCATCTCTGAACTGCAACGTTCTGACAGAGCTTTCTAACGATAGACAGAGTCAAATCAATCATCGCACCCTCTGAACCACTCACACCCGGCCTTCTCTATGTTGGTGTAGCAACCCTCAGCGGTTCAATAATAGCTCGCAACCGGTTTCTCGTTACACGCCTCTTCCTCCCTCCGACGTTCTTCTTCCTTTCTCTGTACTATTTCCTTCCCAAGACCTCTCACAACCTCTCAGACTATCTAGGTTCCATTGAAGACACCTACTTCCCCGCACTATCTCGAAAACATGACATTGCCAAAGCACACACCATTATAGGGTGGGGGATGCTGAAGGATGCAACTAGGGACGGTCGTCAACGACTCACAGATGTAACCGCGTCACTCGCGGAGAAGCTTCAGGAGGCTACTGGTTTAAAGCTGAAGGACACGATAAAATGGGAAGATCCTGAGAGCACCAAAAAGCAAGAGAGTCCAGTGCTAGAGGCCGTCAAAGCTGCAAAGGAGGATAAGAGTGACTAGACGGATAGATGGACTAATTAATTGCACGTTCTCGAGTATAGATTTTTGCTGCAACAAAGATAGTAATTATTGCTATGTCGCTACCTAATGGGACGACTTCCGGGATATTGCTGGAATTGCAAAGAGATTCTCTCCTATTCCTGCAATGTTGCAAGGACCGGTGATCCAAAATGAATTAAATTTGCATAATTACACATGGGTCGAAAATAATGATCCAGTTATGTCGTCAAAATTATAATAAAGGGCGCCTGGTTGCGTCCGCCCTACAACGTTATGTACTATGTTCATGACCTCGTTTCTCCTCTGCTGTCTGTTTGTTGGTTGCTGCTTCTTCGTCCTCAGGTAGGATAAGATTCAAAATGACCGCGACAAGGCCAGCTATTAAGACTGTAAAAAGTTAAAGGCTGCATACCCCAGGCCAAAGGCAAGAAGCTTGATACTTACAAGGTGTGCTGAGGATAATAGTGATCGAATCCAACAACCCTCTCATCCCTCCGTTTGGGTTAACTACCCCATCAAACAGATGTGCAAAAACCTCGTCATTGAGTAGCGTCCCTACTCCAAAGGATAACGCAGCCGCTAGGATAAATCTGTCGCGACGAGACCATTCTAAGCTTGTAAGGACTTTGATACCTGAAACTGCGACATTGGCGAACAGGAATGTGGTGACACCCCCTAGAACTGATGGCGGGACTAAATTGTCACATGTTTCAGTTAATCTGGAGATAGGATGAATATAGAAATAGAACCAGAACTCACTGGCAAGGAAGACGCCAGAAATCTTGCCCAATACGCCAAACAGAATCAAGAACAAGCAACAAAACCTGCCCGCTAGCCGATTGGCACAACGAGTCAGCGCAATCACGCCATTATTCTATAGAATGTCAGTAAAGAAAGCAAGACGTTCGTTTTCTCGTGAGCACCTACCTGCGCAAAGACGGATAACGGTGTGACCGTGAATAATGCCGATAGAAAGCCACCAATGCCATCACACTAGTTGACGCTGTCAATTCGACATGGCAGCAAGATTAGCGCAACATACCAATATACCGCCTTGAATGCGGGAATCAAACTCCGGTCCCTGAATCGCTACCCTCGATACCTCAGATGAGGCGGTAATATCGCCAATCGCTTCCATTGCGATAGCAACTAATGCGAAAGGTATTGAACATCAGACTTTAACCAATTACATGCCGCCTCACTGTACACAGCTATCATTGGGAGAATGGCTGGAGGGTATACCCGGATTTTGAAGGTGTGCACCCTGGGATATAGATAAGCGAAAGATGGACAGAAAGACATGGATGATATGTTCACCATAAGAATGTGATAACTGGTGCCTGATCAATCGTGCTCGAATCAATGTATCCTGCAGCACCTGCAACGATGCAGCCCACAACTAACCCAACGACAACACTTGAATTCTTGAAAAATGGAGAACCAAACATCTCTGTCAGGATGATGGAAATGAAGGACAGGAAACCGAGGCCAATGAACTCGGGGGAGCCCCAGCTATGTAGACGACGGATAAGCTGTTTGAAGACCGAAATGTAGTTGGGGGCAAAACTCACGGCAACGGTCGAGGAGCAAAGATAGTGGGGCATTTTTGGAAAATACCTGAAGTGGGGAATGTCTGACAACCATTTGCTCCTCCTCCCCAGTTCGAAATGCCGGAGTCTCCAACCAGAGACGTGCCGATGAGCAATACCACGGTTCCTATTCCCAAATTTTAGCATACAAACCTGACACTACACTTTCCGGACTGACCAGTCACCATGGGAGGGAAAATGCGCCTCAGGATACGAGTTGGGATGAATGAGAGGAAGACTTCAGCAAAACTGCAAATGAGGGAGGTTCCTATCATTTAATATCAGGAATAACGCGCATATAATAGACAAAACTACATGACGCACCTAGTAGCATTCCATATGCATCAGGACAAGGACCCCTAGTTGTCGTACCATCCTCGTTCGTGATCATTGGGCAAGTCCCATCCGCATACATTGCATTGAAAATCTGGGAACGATTGAATATGTCAAGAATAGATAACCAGTCGAGCAAAATACCGCATTTGCCGTGCTGAGCGTCGCAAAGCTCGTTCCTACTACAGATAGCAGTCCTGTTCCAAGATACCGATCCCCCCACAGGTGTATGCGGGACATTTGAACCATGCTGAGAATGCCTGCGCGTTTACATAAGGCCTAAGTACAGGGAATAGCAGTCCAAAGCACTCACCGGAGCCAATAAGTGAGGCAGAAATCATATAAGCCTGAATGTCCGACGGCAAATTCAAAGCGCTGGAGAATATCATTGGGGGTGTGATCAATCCGGCGAGCATAGAGAGTGCGTGTTGGAAACCGCAAACGATGGCAACCAGCAATGGCAGATCGGCATCTAATGCATAAAAAGGCGCCTTCCGTCGTTCTCGTTTGCTGCCACAGGGTAATGTAGGCAGGCATAACCATCCAAAATCGTATTCACCCAACCAACCGTCCTTTGTTGTGGCCTTGCGATGTAAGTCGCTGACTGCCCGGTTGAACGCGGCTCTTCTTGATTCAGGAGGTGCCATTGGAGTTGGCTCATCCAAAATGGGCCCGACTGTGATGTTTTCCACTGGAGAGTCAACCATTTCCATGGTTCAAATGGTGGCGTTCAGGCTGGCAGAACGCCGGGATGAAGGAGGAGGACAGAACCCGAATTGTAGTCGTCCGCCAGGTGATATCCGAAGCCACGACAACGCCTTGGGAAGCCATGTGGTAAAGATAAGGCGTCAGTGGAGGGGAGCGAGTTAACGTTGCAATCCGGACGTCCCTACACTTCCCTGCTATTATTATAGTTCATATCATCAAGCTCTGCTTACTTCACGGATTATATAAAGTCTGACTACGGGAGTCCCTGCCGTTGTTTGTCGACGCCGTCAACGCGTTGCTCTGCTGTCAGAGTCTCTTGCATAATTCATACTACCGAGAAAGAGGATGACGCCCTGGCGCGACCTCACAAGCATATCATCACTCAGGGATACGCAGTCGGCCGAGGCAAATCATATAAATCGGATATCCACGCGTTAACGGCTACATCGATAAGGGAGGTGATAAATTGGGCTGTTATCAACTGGGAGCCGATTCCGATATCGACCAGGGATTTGAGGCTTTCTAAACTCCGCGAAAGAGGTCCGGATAGTTGTCAACGGCTCGACGGGACAACGAGGATACAGCACCTGGGATTCTGTCTATTACTCTTTTTTATTGGCCGTAGGCGCTTGTTGGACCTCCTGACATACATGTAGGTCAAGCATGGCACCGCATGGGGCAAAGAATGGATCGTTGTCTACGTTAGCTGATCCCGTAACCGCCATGGTCGCCCTCTTCATATTCTTCCTTGCTCGTACTCTCCTTTACCCCGTCTCCACGCCCGAAAATTCCACCTCGTCATCATCTCCCATACTCTACACATATGATTTTGCAACAGCTGCAGGATATACAGGTGCACTCCCCTGCTAAACCGACCAAATTGTCTATTTTAACGTCTTCCAGAAGTCAAGCCTTTATCAACTGAATCAGGTAGTGGACCAAAGGCTTGGTTGCTCCATCTATCAGAAGCCGCGGCCATCAGGTCCGAAGTTTCTGTGATTCCCCCATTGAGGTGAGATGCAGATCCTTATCGATGCCTCGAAGACATAAGTTGCAGTCCTATCTTTGACCGCTTCTGCATACCCTCGCGGTCATGAACAAATGTCTCCAATATTCTTCTCCAAGTCCTGTATTCATGCTCCGCCAACTATAGATCTGACAACTTCTCCTAGATGTTGTATATTTTCCGACCTGCCATCTTTACTCAAAATCAAGGCTTGAGTTCATGCTGGTAACTAGAAAGTCTCTTGAGTGCTTGTTGGATCATTACTAGCTGAACATCACACCGGTAACTCCAGGCGAAATAGGAGAGAAATGGTATGCTAACAGCTCCATCGATGGTTCACAAAACCTGCAACCGCCGATTCCCTCGATCTTGCTGATTGGTCTGTGTACGAGGCATATTTTGGCATGGCAGGAGGGCTTTACAAGCCGAATATCGAATGAAAGCTACTAATATATAGAGGTGGAATTTACGTGTTCCATATTGTCGTCATTGTGTATGTATGCTTTATTGCTTACTAGTAATGATCCGTCCTTCTCAATGGTACAGCAGGTTCACGGTCAGGTTATATGGATGCAACATTATTTGACAATTGAGTCGTTTGTAAATGCGATACAGCATCATACAGTACGTGAGATAACTATATTCTCTTTGTATCGTAATTTTCGATTTTATGGGAGCACGTAGTTTTTCGCCCTACCTCCATTATGAGCTATGGTGACGGTCGCCGTCAAAAGGTGAGTCGAGGATAGGGCTGGAACCTGTGTGGTCTCGTGTCTGGGAATGATTGGAACATGATGGGACTACCATGAGGATGACTGGGAAAAGTCGGTTAAATTTCGGTAGGATCATGGACCCTTTCATCCTATTTCCAACCGTCGTTAGCCAGAGCTGCCATTTTTTGTAAGTTTCTATGAATATGATTATGGTTATGTATGACAACACATCTGTGTGACGAAGTTCCAACTACAATTGAGATATAAGGGGATCCACCGGCAGGTTCTTGTCATGGATATGATGGAACTATGATGTAGGACGAAAAGCTCGAACTAAGGATAAGTGGGCAAGGTTTGAGGACTTAAATATGGGATGGGGAGGAGGTTCAAGGTAAAATGGGTTGGGGATGTGTTGTACAGTAACAGTTTGCCAACCTGGCTAACTCGCACGATGCACCAAGACTGACCCTGATCATAACAGGTGTGGATATCTACTAAGCCGGCCCATTGAGGACCAAGATCAGACGTCCTGCATTAGAGTCCCATTCGGTGCGCTTCATCTTAGTGGGAACTTTGAATCCCCATCACAGCTGGAACAAATGCTTAATCGCTTTCTTGGCGCCAACTTTGCGAACACACGTGATTTGGCGCTTATGTACATCATTTATGGTATCCCCTTTGTAAATCGCAGTCAAGGTCCTGCGGTCCTTTGGCACAGTATGGTCCTCATTGCCCGCCAATCTGCTACTTAACCAAATTTACCATTAGTAGGCTCTCACAATAGTTGTCCGCCAATCGGTCTTCACCCTGAGCTTAAACAGCCCTTGCAGGTGAGTATTGCTTAGGCACCACAATCCCAACCGACGGTGGCTTCGTTCGACTTTGGCCATATAATAACGTATATGGTCGATGCTTTTCTTTCAATGAGTAGGCTCGTACTGGAACCGTCCGTCGGGAAATGGGCAATGTGGGAGGAGTCACCCTGTTCGCACTTGTTCTTCTGCTATGCACTTGCTGATCGTTGACATCCCACTGACCGGTTTGCCACAGCCAGGCATGACCACTTCCAATAAACGCAAGTCGGGTCCCACAGCCTCTGCCGTAAGTGCCGATCAGTTGATAAACAAAGATCATCCTCGATATTTAAGCCAACATGAACAGCATAGCAGCCAAATCGACCTTGACAAATACGCGACCCTATTCTCTCCTGGGACACCTCGCGCCTCTCCAACAATGGAGGCGGCGACATTTTCTCCTTTCATGAGTGGAGTAGCATCCCATGCACGACACCAATCAACCACTTCTTTGGATTCAGATTTCGGTGCATTCGTTTCTGTCCCACCTGCAGAAGACCCGCTTACCGCCAATAACGCTGCGTTTCCTCCCGATTCCCCGATTTCTCCTCGAGCCAGACCCCGGTCCTGGGCGATTAAAGAAAAGAAGTGGGATCATTCCGCCAATGCCTCGTTGGATTTCTTTGATAAGTTCGCAAGGGATGCAAAGCTGGCGTCAGAGAAGAATAAGAAGGGATTGTTGGACGAACTCTTGTTGAATGACGAAGATCCGCATGCCTTCCTCAAGGAACCATCCGCTTCAACATCTTTGAATACCGAGAGCACTATAGCCGGCCCCTCTCACAACTTCGCGTCGAACGACTCCAAACAAGCACCTTCTGCCCCGCCGTTACCCCCACTGTTGTCAGATCTTGATGCCGATTACTTCTCCACACGTCCAACTCCTCAGCCCTTAGTACCACAATCACCAAAACGTTCAAGCCATTCCTCTGCGCGTCACTCTCCCACTCGTTCCACTACGATTCCGGGCCCTTCTACCCTTGCCCCACCTATCTCCTCCTCCCCCAACATTCCCAGACTGGATCCATCTGATTACGATCCACTATCAGAGAACGCGACATGGACAAGTTTCGCAGGACTACCCTCATCACATCAGACGTTGTCAAACCTCTCTAGCAAATTCTCCTCCCTCTTGTCAAGAGCTTCCGAAGGATCACATCGCCACACGAGCAGAACTAGTCTCGACTCCTTGTTTGGCGCATTTGAGGGCTCACATCCTCGCCATTCTGAAGCGCACAGATCATCTTCAACGCCATCAATAAGCCGCAAAAGCTCTCGACTCCCTCATGCGCATACAATCGCCGTGAGACAAAGTCAGTCCTCTCGCGTCAACCCATTTATGCCATCCAGTCATGGAACGCCGTTTGCATCGCATATATATACCCCTCCAAGCGGGGCGCCAGGCTTCAAAGGAGAGGAGTACGATTGGGATAAAGGTTTCTCAAAAGACTTGGAAAGGGATATCTTAGGGTTAGAAGATGAAAGGGAATTAATCAACGTCACGGCCCAGGGCGGCATAGCTCAAGATCTCGCAAACGTCGGCGGGCCACCTGGGCATAAGGGGAGTGGAACAATGGCCGATTTAATAGAGAAAAAGCTAGGAAGTGTACAATTTCAAGCAAGAAATCCCTCCACTTCGAAAGTTATGACTATTGAGCTTGCGGACCTAGTAAGTGCCACATGCGACTGTACTTATGTATTCGACTGACCTTATTGTGTCAGCTTCGTGTCCACCTCCCGGCACTTGCCCGATTGCCACGGATCTGGACACTCCTTTACTCTTTGGACCAACACGGCATATCGCTCAATACCTTGTACTCTTGTTGCGAAGCCCAAGTCAAAGTTAAGCCAGGCGCAGTCGGAGTCGCTGGCGCTTTGCTTGCAATCAAAGACTCTGAGGGTTCCTTGTTCGGTGCCTGGGTCAGCGAGGGCATTCATTTGAGCAAAGGCAAAGGTTATTATGGATCTGGTGAATCGTATGTCACCTCTAACTGCTCTTCAATTCACTCCTAACTGATCTGACCCTGTTGCTCGACAGGTTCTTGTGGAGATTCCAAAATGAACGGCTTGATGTATTCAAGTGGACAGGAAGGAACGAATACGTTGCCTTATGCGAGCCAGGCTTCTTATCCTTTGGTGGAGGGTAGGTCAGCTCTATTGTTGAGGAGAAACTCTTTGCTAATCGGGCGTTCATTAGGGATGGGCACTACGGATTGTACCTCGACGATAGCCTTCTCGATGGCTCGTCTGCTCCTTGTCCGACCTTTAATAACGAGATTCTTTGCACACCGGGTCCCAAGAAGGCTGGGACAGTGGAGTTTGAGTGTGTGGGGCTGGAAGTGTGGGGTGTTGGCCCATGAGGAAGCACCCTTCCACTTTCGCTATCCTCTTCCACCGGTTAATTTGATCGAAATGTATATATATATTGATTGTCGTCCAGTGTATTGCAAAGGTGATCGCTCTTTGCTGCGAAGTTTGCTGAGCGCAATCATGCTCTTTGAGATGTCTCTGATCGTCGACGTCCGTAACGTCTGGTATATAACTATTTCTTCTTGGGCCTCAGATTGTGGGAGATGTGAGTAGTCTCGGCTCATGTTTCTGGTCTCCTGTCAAACCTTTGTAGGGTAGCGAAAGTACAACTTTGCTCCCTCCCCTCAAGGTTATAACGGCCCCAAGTTGTCAATCAAGGGACTTTGGATCCTATATAAGAACTAATTATAACATATGCATCTGAAATCTGACTGTAAAATCATTAGTATCCGGGCAGTCGTCATCGGACGAAGGATCAACAGCCTTGGCTGGAGTACTGAGAATTTCGAGCAAACCTTTAGACATGAAGTCAACCGGGGACAATGATTCTAAGTTCATTGCTGTCGTTCCCAAAGGCAGTTCCTCGACAAGGTCGGAGAGCGCATCATTTATGTCGTCAATTTCATCCCCGGAGTCTGTATCCTCGGCTTCTTTAATAGCAACCTTGGTTGTTCGGATAGCCCTGTAGCTCATATTCTTCAGTGGTCTCGCACCGTTCTACTGCAGAATTGATCGCTGGTATTTTTTTTCAATTGAAATTGATGATCTCGCATCGAGTTCACTAGGTTCGTATTCACTTTACTCATTTCTCACTGCGTGGATAATCGCGCTCGCGCTTGTCACATGATGGGTAACTTAAACACCTCTCATCATTAGATGTCTTCCGGTTAGTAAAGCGCGTTACTAACTGTATGTTTGGTGGCTGGTAAGTAATCACCAAACCTCCGCAACCTTAGGCCTTAGTACACAAAACGGCTCTGAAACCGCGATTCACGCGGTGCTGCCATGCGGATAAATCAGACCCACGTCATATCCTCTTATCTCATTTGGAATGAGCGTTGACTTACTACTCCGTTAGATTCATTCACTAGGACCAGCCACCCTGCCCTGAACAGTGACTACGCCAGTACCTACTAACTATTCATTGTCCCATCATGCTGCTGCTCACTTCGTCGCCGATATTTATATAACTAAGCGTCGAGTCCAAATTATGAGAAGCTCATAATTTGGGACAACTGCCCCGAGACCCAATGCAATCACACGCTAGGTTCGCTACTCCCGTGCGAATGCAGTGGTATGTGGCTGTAGATCATCACGCATTCGAGTTCAGAGCTTACCCAAAAGTCGTTGTCGGCGATCCTGTTCGCAATATGATCCCAGCTCTCAAAAAAGATTAACTACGTGGGTGAATGATCTCTCATTGATCCCTCAATCAACCTCTCCGTCCTCAGCTCTTGCTCAGACAAATCAGCCCATTTCGTAGCCTGGCGGGGAAGTTGTCCATTCCTCTTTTTTTCTTTCGCTTTGGCAATTTGATCTCAACCATCGCTCGCTCTGTGGGATCGAACGCAAGGGGTTGACGGCAAACAAAGTGGGCGTGAAGCGTCAGACATTTCTGGCCGTGTTTGCTATGGGGTTATGTGTTGGACCACCAAGAGGAAGTGTGCTCTCATTGGGCAGTGCCTTTACACGAGTTTCAGGTTCCACTCGCTCGTCTTTGCCTTTTTTTATCAGACCACGACGTCATTATTTATCTCCTCATGTTTAGCGGTTAATTTCTCAAGGTCTGTGGGCGCTAGAAATGTGACTCGAATTGCTCACCTTTGCGCTTTTGCCCCAGTTGTTGTACTTATGCGTGCCTGCGCTGTCTCAAGAAGGAATACGGCAGTACTAGTCATCCTTTTGATTGAATTTTGTGCAGTCATCAGCGTTCATGTTTGGGCATTCACCACGATTGCTGGTCCGCCACCCAGGGTTTTGTTTGAAGCATTTGGAGGAACAGCATGTTTTCCGGTTATAGTAGGCCTTGGTTCGTGAGCACCTGGGAGTGAGACTCCAGTTCCCACCCGTGAAGAAATGATACTAACGTGGTGACATAGATCTGCCAGGTGGGTTTACTCCCCTAGTGCTGGTTTATGCGCCATCTCTGAAACTGGTCTCCCGTTAAGCTCGTATCAACGTGCGTTGACATAACAGCCCTTTCTATCATCATCCGGATGGGTGACTACATACACACGCGTTTATAAAAGCTAAGCATGGGGTAGTCTTGTTAGCACGCCGGAAGCCTGAAACGTAATGGATCGTTGACTCGCTACATGGTCGATCAAGGTGATTAGTGATGTTTCTAGTTGCGGTTGAAATCTGAAAATGGCGCAGGGGTTGGAGTATTTGTCTCCATGTGCTTAGTGAACGCTATAGCTATGGCGTTATACTTCAGGTAAGTGACAGTTGAGACTCACTTTATTTAGGTATTGATACGTAGTTCGCTTCAGAAACAACTCATTGATGGCCAGAGTGGGTCTTCTATTTATACTCGTGATAATCAATCTTTTGGTAAGTATGACTAACGGGTATAAAGCATTATTTATACGCTGAACGCTTCCCCAGTCCTGCAGAATGTAAGAGCTCTTGATGCATCAAGTTCCAGTCATTAACGATGCCACTTTGTCATGCGCAGTATCTTGCTTCTACGGCGGTGGGGTAGCCCTACTGATACGCACTTGGGTCGGGAGATATCTGCTGCAATCCGAGATGCATTTGACAGGTATACCCAGGAATGGGTGGTGGAAGAACCTTCGTAGAATATGGTGTAGATAACGGCAAGGGCTAAAATTATGACAAGTCATTCTATCATAGTATTCCCCTATGCTCATGAACATGTATGTGACTTCATGTATTATTTTCGTGATGATATCATTGATGACTTCGTCTTCTGTCCTTGGTTCATCACGCTCTGCCTTTTGCATCAAAGCTCATATTTTCCTCCTCTTAAGTAGTCCTTCTGCAAAGCGCATGTACAAGGAAGGTGTCACCAGCATTCTATGCTATGAATATAGTGAACGTCGTGACCCATCGCGGACCGACGCCAGTAGTCTATCCCTATTCCTTGGAAGTAGCCCGATCGCAGTACAATCTATTGGATCAAGTCATGTGTACATGCTCAAGAGACAACATATAGCACCATTTGTCAACATGAACTGTACCCATTCAGAGTTTCTCCAGACATTTTTGTTATGAGCGGGGAAAGATCTAAATTTCGGAGAATGAAGTGAGTTTATCGCCCGGTTGACCAGCGCCCCGGGGTTTCCGTAGTCCGTTACTTTAAGCTTCTCTGATGCTATCTGTGTCTAGATTAAGCTCATGTCCAATATACCCGCAAGTAGCTCACAACACTCCAGTTCAAGTTTTGCCCACAGCATCCGACGCTTCGTCACAGCTGCTCTCGCAAGACGGGGATGCAGATGAACCAGCACATGCTCGACTAACCTTTTCCGAGCACAGGGATATCAGCTACCAAATAAAAGCCAGAAGGTGGCAAGGACTTCACCTCAGGTTTATCCTTCTCAGCCATGAAATTCGCCAGCCTCTTGGGCTTCGCCTCCTTGTTCAGAGCGCCTCTGGTCATTGTAAGTCTAAACTTCTTTTGCTTATCCTCGCCAACATAGCAGCTTCATAGATATATGGAACACACTCATAGCTGGCAGTACCCGCTCCAGTGCTTCTGTTCGATAGCCTTATGGGAACTCTCCCATTTCCAGTGTAACTTCCAACGACCTGTGCTGCAACCATCAGCCTTCACCAGCCTCCCAGACCGTCTCAGTCTCAGCTGGGAGCACTCTCGGTTTCACGCTCGACAGTAATGTCTACCACCCAGGTCCTGCTGTCATCTACCTCGGAAAAGCCCCTGGTACCGCCGCAAAGCTGGGATGGCTCCGGTGCCAACTGGCTCAAGGTCAGCATACATCAGCGATGCTAGGTGAATTAGCACATTGATATCTTGATATCCAGATCGAGAGTGGAGTGCTACATTCAATCGTTCAGTTCACCGACATGAACCAGAACACATTGACCACCACCATCCCTTCCACCACCCCTCCCGGTGAAGTATGTGACTCTTACCTTCCTGGGTTTGAATGATAACTGAACTGTTTGTAGTACCTTGTCTGCATCGAACAAGTTGGGTTGCACGTCGCTGGTGCTCCTCATTGGTACATTTCTTGTGCTCAAATCGACATCACTGGTGGTGGAGGTGGAAACCCACCGAAGGTCTCCATCCCAGGATATGCCTCTCAAGTGACCCAGGTCTCGCTGTCAACATCTATTGGCCCATTCCCACTTCCTACACAGTTAGTACAACGGGTAACTACACACTGGATGTCAATTTACCAACCTCTTTGCAGGTTCCTGGCCCCCGTCCCTGCCGCGGATAAACTATCTGCATCTATACCATTGGGTAACCCTTGATGTGTTAAATTGTCTCATTAAGTCTGATTGGTTCATAAAGTATTACTGTTTGCCCAACTCCGAATGCCTTACATCATAACTTCACCCTGCTTGCATTCAGCGCGTCCGCACGTGTTCGAAGAGAAACAACGATGGGTGGATAAGTTGCAACAACGCCAAGCCTCGAGACACTTGCTCGTGACTACGAGAGTATGCAAAAGCGGCCAGAAACCGGACTGAACCTTCTGTCTTCCTGACTTCGATTTCGTAAGAGTCCAGGGCTGTGGCACATGTGTGGAAGGGATCTGCAGCATCGGCGTCTCACCTCAATGGGGAACTCACAGAAGTCTCAGAGTTACCAGGGAGATGGTTTAATGGTAATTTGTTTACCCTCCGTCAGTTCCTGCAATGAGGAAGATCAGATTGTGCAACACATACAATCTCCTTGGGTTTTTGCGTGGATTCTTTACAATGTACAGGATCTACTACTACGTTCTCGGTCATGCCCGAGCAGAAGTGGTTGAAACACTCACCGTGCACGATGGCCTCACAACATGCCGTTGAAATGTAGCCGCCAAGTGTCTAAACCCACCGAACGGGTGGAGTAACAACTGAACTGTAAAACATGGCGGCTTTGATTCATCCTAAGTTGATATTCAGCAGGCAAAGCGGCGGAGAGAATATTGCCTCAGCTTGTTCCAAGCCTGACAACGTAGATGGCCATCTCTCAGATTCCTGACCCAGTCGATTGGTCCACGACCTCTGGAAAACGTGAAAGTCGGATAAACATATCTATTTTGTATCCTGTGTGTCTTCCGAACAATTGCCTTTGAGCTGCCTACTGCCTCCAGCTTGTATTGTGTGGAACTGAGTTGCAAATTATATTCCTCAGCGTGTATTGTTTGCGAGTGGCAGCGTTAGCTGGCTCTGAGCGACCAATGGCTCGGTGTACACCCTGCAGACTGGACGTGCTCGAGAAGGTGTAGCCTTAGGAAAGTATCAACGACAGCAAAAATGCTTGAGGTCTAACAGAGATCCATATCAGTGCTCAGTACTCAGAAACATCATGAAGCTCACCGGGCTCCGTTCATTGGCCTTGCTTGTTGGCACAGACCATCTCTGCTCACTGTAAGTGACTGCCTACCTCAATTCGCGTGTTTGACACATCGTCTGTTACCTTATCACTAACATTGATCGTTCTAAACATCTGGACAACCCTCGTGGCTGGTAACACACGCTCCTGGGCTGCTGTCTGTCAGCCATTGAGCAACTCTCCTGCTGAGAACGCGATCTCCAACAATATCCGTTGCACTGTCAACCCGTGTCCTGCTACTGAGACCTTCACGGTCGCTGCTTGTAGCACCACCGGCTTCTATCCCGTCTTAGATCACCGCTGGTGAAGTAAGTGGCCAAAGCCAACACCTCCCTCCCGTGTTTAACTAAACCACCTTCAGGAGCTTGTCCGTATTGAGCAAATCGGACTGCACGTTGACAGTGCTACTCAAGGGTACATCTGTTGCTCTCAGGTGAATATCACTGGTGGAGGTTGTGGATACCCATCCAAGGTCTCCATCCCATGGATACGTCTCTGCCAATGGCTCCGAGTCGGACCTCACCGTCAACATTTACGACTCCGTACTCACTTCCTATAGTGTGAGTTCAGATATATTGCAGCGATCCAACATACGAGCTTTAAGTCCCCAGCCCTGCACCTTGGAGAGTACAAAAGATCTCGACAGGAAGTTATTAGGCAACCTAGGGTCTTATTTTTTCCGTTCAATTGTTGCCGGAATTATTATGGGATTTGTTAGTATATCAAATAGCTTGAGAAATCCGGTTTATACTATGCTTCAGGTTGAGCCACACGACAGGTCAATTTCGTTTACCCACCGATTTCGAATCTGTATGAATTGGTCGAAGAATGGTAGGTGACACGTCAATGCGAGATTGAAGTGACTGTCACATTCGCGTGACATACCGCGTTTGAGCGGTTTGAGCGTCACGCTCCTGTCATCCTTCCTGCCAGCGTGGTTTATCAGCCTCATCCTCTTGTCCGTTTGTGCCACGCCAATGACGACCAAAGAGATTGAAGACTACTTGACGAAACGAGTGTACATAGATCACGACGTTGTATGTTCCGCTTTTTCATTGGTATTCAACAGAATCATTGACTCTTCCTTTCAATTTTATTCAGGTAACATTCCGTTTCCTGAGTCGGCATTTCTCCATACACGTGGAAAGGGCGAGGAAGTGAGGAAATCTCGCCATCGAATGCATATATATCTGTTCTAACGAAATTATGACCAAGCAAGTGAACTCGCGACGTACCATCGAAATTCTGCATTCAGGGGCCAACCGTGTACGGCAACTTATATGCTTATAGGTGAAGCCTATCCTGAACGTAAGGCGAAACAACAAGCCCCCTTTTCTTCGCACGGTTCAGAAGCTTATGACGTGATGATGATGTATGGTCCTACGCCTGATGAGAATGGGAATGAAGGGAAGGAATACGATGAAGATGGCTATGATGACGGCGAGGAAGTTACGGCGTTCCTGAGTATGCTTGTGAACGAGGATGACTTGGAAAGTGTGTCCCACACTCCTGATCGACGTCCCACATGCTCAAAAATTTGTGACAGCTGCAAAATCTCGGTACTACACAATAACCACGGAATATGTCTATAGTGTGGCCCCTTCCCGCTTGATAGTACGTCGAGTCTTCTTTATATATTTGACTGATCGTAATGCTTTGCATCATCCAGGATGGCGGACTGATCTGTCACCTCACTGAGGAGGTTCGAGACATCGACAACAAGAATGGCCAGGAATGGGCAGACAAAGTTGGTAGACTCACATGTCCTGGTGTCACAGTAGGTCCCTGTTATTTGTATCTGCATGATGCATGATCTCTGATTCCTCTGCATCAGCTATGCCCCATCGAAGCACCAAAGATTCTGCCATACCGTCGAACGTCAGCAGATGGTCCTGGTCGCACTAATTTTGCGGTAGCTGGTCCATCCAAGCCCGCCGCTACAACTGAGAAGGATGCAAAGAAAGCTGAGCCTCCAAAAGGCACAACTGGCAAGAAAATCAGCGTGGATAATAAACCGGCGCCAACCACTAAGGCACAGGAGGGTACGGATAACAAACAGAAAAAGATGAATTTTTTCCAGCCCAAGAAGACAAATTCGGCAAAGTCCACGGAAGATAGCAAAGGGAAAGGAAGGGTGAAAGATGAAGTAGAAAAAAGTGCTGACGAAGAGGGGGATACCCCGAAGGTCAAACCGCAAGCAAAAGTGGCAGCCGCATCCAAGTCTAAGCCAGAGGTGCCAACGGTTCGTACCTTCAGCTGGAAACATTGTTCATCCGATTGATTTAACAACGTCAGAGAGGAACGAAACGAAAAACTCCAGCTACAGCATATTCAGACGACGACTCCGAGCCTCCACATACTACGCCTCCGCGCTCGTCTCCTGATGACCCAGTCGTACGGGTTCAGAAGGGTGTAATATTGTCCTCTGATGAGGATGATACTCCAAAACCTAAGACAACTATGAGTCGTAATGCCAAGCTTGCTGCTCGCGCCGAAGAGCAAGAACGGCAAGCGCTAAAAACGATGCTGGAACTTGATGATGGTTTGTCTCAGCCTATACGTACTCCCTAGCTATTTTGCTAATCATTGCCTTAGATAAAGTTATTAAGCAGAGCAGGCGTACAGCGTCAAGCAAGGCAAGATATATCGCATCAGAAGATTATGAAGATGAACTTGAACAGTCATCAATAGCCAAGGACAGTCCGCAAGAAGAATTCGAGCCCATGGACCTCGCTCACTTGGAGGATGAGGATATTGAGATGGAAGATGATGTAGAGAGCAAACCTAAATCGAAGAGAAAACCGAGGAAGGTTATCCCTGTTGGCAAGAATGGCTTGAAGAAGAAGCGGGTCATGAAGAGCAGGACGAAGGTTGATGACAAAGGTTACTTGGGTACGTCATATCGGCTGTTTGTGGCCTTCCTACTGATGGTATACTGGGTACAGTTACGGAGGATTATTCGTGTTATGAATCAGTTGATGAAGAGCAAGAATCAGAGCCCGCTAAACCAAAGAAGAGTAAAGCCAAGGCTACGGGAACGAGAGACCCTGAAGGGAAGAAGCTGATTACTGTCAGTAGTGGCAGTATAACCAAGAGGAAGGGGAGGCAATCTGGAGGCCAGAGTGAGACTGAGGACGAAAGCACTGTACCTCCACCGAAGCCCGCTCTCAAGCCTAAACCATTAGCGAAGAGCAGCACATCAAAGGGCAATGGAAATGGCGGTGCGACCAAAGGATCAATATCTAAGGTGGTCAAGGGACAGAAGAGTATCAACACGTTTTTCACTCCATCGAGGAAGTAGAATTTGGTGGTTTTGTGCGGCATTCCATTAAGTTTTGTGACTGGCTTTGCCTGTCGCCCAAATGCATTTCATTGGTCGTTGTTAGCTGGCGATAGTTCGTTTATAAGTTCGAAGCTCTATGATACCACACATCGTGGCAAGATGTGGCTATCAAAACTAGGCTCCGGCGCATGCCGTGGCTCCATTTTCCTGGATCAACTTCCCAGTCTTTCGCACAGTCAATAATAGTCAGTACTCCGTCGGTGGAAGCCTATCATATATCGCCCTCGCCCTGGCTACTGTCGCCGTGAATGTCGATGACTTAAGAACCCGCTCAAGAACTGAAAAGGAATAGTTATCCTGTGCACCCGGTGCCTGGGATCATGATTTGTGATGGATGTTCAAGCCAAATAAGAGTTGCCATCAAACGAGGCTGTGTGCCGTTGAAGGCTTAGCACCAACTTCCTTTGTTGTTGTTGTTACGTCCCTCGAGTTCACGCTCACCTCACGCCCTCCCCCTCCCATTGACCATTAGCTGGGCGGCTGCTCCACACATATCGGTTAATCACCGCTAATCCTCTTCTTTTCTCTCTGGTTTCGTTGGTTTTGTACTTCACACCTTACGCTCATCATGCCGTCGACGAACGGTGGTCACTATGACCATACACTGCTTGCTTCAGCGCCAGTGGCGACAAAAAGGCAAATTCAGGTGTGTTGATTCTGCGATGAATCACTCCAGTCTAATGTTATTCATCGTTGCGCCCATTTTCCAACATCCTATACTCAATCTGTGCCTATCTTCATGATCCCGTCAACACCCGCAGGAGGGTTACACAACTGAAATTCTCGCGCCCTTGAGAAAACCCGAACCTTCACCATCCGCAGCCGCAACCGATCCTGAATTCGCAGTGCCACGGTTGAGTTCTCGACCTCCAACAGCGACACTAGACGATGCAGATTTCTACCCTTTAAAGAAGAAACCCTTTTGGCGGACAACGAAAGGCGTCATTATCCTTGTCCTTGTTGCTATTGCCATTTTGGGAGCCATCATCGGTGGTGCCGTCGGAGGAACTGTCGGAAAGCATAAGGATTCAGAATCGTCAGAGGCACAACAGAATGTGGACGGGGATCCAGTGCCTTCATCAAATCCATTACTGGAACCGACAAAGCAGGTTCCTGGTTCCAAGACTGTTGATGTACCGGTCGCAACAGGACTAACTCCCGGAGATCCAGGACCACAAGGTCCAACATCTGAACAAGGTGGTCAAGATGGGCCGATACGCCCAGTGAAGAGTTCAGCAAAAGGTGATGTTCCAATAAACCCGTAGTAAGGCACTAGCGCAGGTGAAGGCATGGGACTTTCGCAATATCATGTTTATGAGGAAGGGATCTGCTCTAGGTCACTGCAATTGCCCTGCTAGTTTATGACATACCCACCATGTATTTTGGGATATCCTAGAGCCTGTCAATTTTCATCTACCCGTCACCCCCCTCTCAACCTATCCCCTCCCTTCTTGCTCCGCCACTTGTTATGCTTGACATTCTAAAGTTATATTCACCTCCACCAGTTATCTTTTGTTTCAAGTGTCCATGATGTATATGTACCGTGATAATGAGCGAATTTCGCCCTCCCTGCCCATTTGATGATCTACTTGTTGACTCCGCATTAATTTCTTATTATACTTTCCTTAATTGCCGACCGAAGGACAATATGCGATACTCCCTTCATCCTTCCTGTGCTTTTCCTTCCTTGCTTTCGGTGCCCTGGAAGATATACATAGGTTTGGGTATTAAAGCAGGCCCCAACCACAGTATTTTGAGAGCCTGAGCGACGTCATGCTATCGTCATAGAGTTGGTACCCAAAGGCAGCTTGTCATCTGGCACCGTGGGATGGGCGGTGCTACTCAGAATTTAGTAGCAGGTTCAGTGTCAACTCCTGACCACTAAGCGAGCGCTCGCTTGCCTGGGATGAAACACACCAACAGACCCATTTTAGTACTCAACGGTTTATTCAGGGGCAAGATGACCCCGCAATCACGATTATCACTCCACTCGTCCATGGCCAAACTGCTAACGCATACAGCGTATACAGGAATATTACGGCCCTCATGGTGCACAGCCCACTTTGGTGATTGATGATTTTACCCGATAGGCCCTGATGCATCGTCGCGATGAATCAGGGGGTTGGGGGACTCATACGTCCCCAGTAACGTTCACTTTCTTGTTTGGACATTTAGCGCTTTGAACTCTATATTCCAAAATTTGAAGGAATATGATATCACATGACTTAAAACGGTAATGCCCAGCTCCCGACCAGTACGGCGACTGCCCCGACTGGCTGATGTGAGTAAGCTCAATTGGACAAAAGACCGAAGATTGACCACCAGCTTTCGTCCCTTTCTTGATGTGTTAGTCAGGGCAAGAACCTGCCGCTCCAACCAAAACATTGATTTTGAGTATGACAGCCTCCTGTGGCATCGGCAGCAACGCCAATACCGCCACTTCTGGTGACGGATACAGCTATCGAAAGCTCGTCAATGGCCAACGGGATGGGTTTGGTTTCGTATACTGCACCAGAAAGACAACGATCATGGATCACGTCAATACGAGCAAGTGTACCCTGTTTGACCACTCAGGGGAGTCAGGCGAGAATTATGCTTGCACTAGGTTCAAGTTCCTATATTTTGCTGATGCTCAATTGGAATATGTTAATCATCATGTAACACCTTCACATGTACACTTACTCATTGTGTGCGGCTCTTTGGCACGTTCATGACCCATGCACACCGACATCAACTAGAACTATTCCTGCTGCGCTATATATAACCGTGAGCGAAGTCCACCCGTCGTTCATATGGGCCTTATTTAGCACATCCTGTTCGTCGGTACTATTATGCACCATTTGGGCTTCTAAAGGTGACAAGAAGTCACCAGCCACATGCCCGTCAAGGCACGAAAATAGAGATAAAACAATCAAGACACCGGTGAATTGCTTAATCAGTCGCGGTAATGACAGGGAAGGGCGTGAACAACTATTCGCAGTATAATACAAAAGCCCAGGATTTGCCGTACTATACAGTACGCTACTGTACATGTCATGCTGACCAAGAATCTCCTATAGTGACTTATGTAGGAAAATTGTCAAATTTATCGAGGTTTGTAGTTTGTCTGTTCTGTCATCGCATACTATAGTCACGAACATATGTTTTCTTATCTCAAATCGAAAACTTTGCTACAAGGAGCTGCAGTAGCCGCAATAAAGGCCTGACGAACCTCTACAGCGGAGGCGATTAATGCATCAGCGAGATATTGCTTACTAGCTGTCAATGACTCGACAGTGACCTTTGTTGACGGCAAGACCTACACATCTCCTATCAATCTGTATTGCATGGACACGGGTACGCATCTTCGGAAATGCAAGAGCGCCAGCAATTTCCGATCACTGTGGGATGCGCCTTCACGGATTTCAAAGCTCAAGGACAAACAATGAACCACGTGTGGGTAGATCTAAGATCCGGAAAGCTACGGCGAGTGAAACTATCGCAATTCAACGCGTACGTGGCCTGTCAAGGAGGACAAATTTCGATTGTTACGAACGGTGAAAACGGATATACTCACAAATATGACAAACAAAGAACGTTAGCTAGAGGAAGAAGACGAACGATTCGAAAAATTCAATTTAAACGCGGCAACTATACAATACGCTCTCAAAACAAACATGCAAAGATTGGTCACCTCTCGCTCACATTTAGTGTAGTATTACCACATAGCACAATTAAACGGCAATTCATATATCTTGGAGTGCAATCCGCGAAAAGAAAACGGCCGAAATAGACACGAAACTTGTTTTTAAAAAATGAGTAATATTCAAGTTGATTATTTGTCATGGATGCTGAAGTGACCTTGCGCCTCACACTACAGGGGTTTCCCACTTTTGGAAGCTACTAGACTTGCGTCGACAACGGATCACACTAGATGATTATAGATCAAACTATACAGTGTAAAAGTATAATAGAATGTGGGCCGAAGACGCCGCAGGCGTCGACCGACTCAGTCAGCGATTATGAAAGTGGAAACTTGACGGAGGAGCAAGAGCGGGTTGGGACGCCTCGCAGACAATGCGAGTTTCTTGATTCAAATGAGTCTGTGATCGGGATAAGACGTATGTCATTCTCGATGGTGCGAGGGTGTGGGGGTGGGTGTAAAGGAACGAATGCGTAGCGGCCTCAATAACCATGCACGAATGTTCCCCTCATTTGTGACCTTTGCCCAACAGCCAGTGTGGAAGTACAACTTGCCTGCCCATCTCCAGGCTTACAATACTAACATTCCATGTTCACGAGGACTGGCTGAAAAAGGGTGCATCACACTGTTGGAACAGAAATTCATGGAGATTGAAGTCGCAAGATTGTTAATGATTTCCCAGGATGTGAGGATATATTTCATCAGGGTACTAGCGAACAACCACCCCCAAATCCCAGAGCTGCTGCTCGCAGACGTGCAAGAGTTGACTAGATACAATTGGACTGGAAATGAATATAATCTACTTGAGTTTCATCTTAAGGCTTTATCTTGACTTGGCACCCTCGGCTATGGCAGGGACCTTCCAAATGAGGTCAGTATTTGTACCAGCAGGGCTCCCGCCGCCGACGTGCCGTGGATAAATGTTAATTGTGATGCCGCTCGCAAAGAGGGGAAGATGGTATCCGAATTTCGCTGCCGTGGCTGCCCCTTGAGTGGCCTGCTGATGGTAAAATGCATGTCACGTGCCATCCTTCATCACGAAGACATTAGACATTCGTCTATCGCTTCGTCGTGCCTCCTACGCTCTAGACTAGCACTTGGACTAGAAAATCCCCGTAGCGTCAAGGTACAACTGTGGAAATGAGCCTGTTATTCCTGCAGTGATCCGCCACCTGCTTCCCTGTGATTACTGCGAAGTGATAAACAAGACTGCCCACCAGTTCTGAGGACAGGTAGCCAGGATGTGTCCAGCTTTGAAACTAATTTTGATTGCCCGCTGACAGCCGCTTCCCTGCTCCAGGGACTTTTATTCTCGCTGATCATATGAGGGTTTGACAGATCTTCTGACACTTTCCTGTGCTTATGATCACCAAATGTTTGTTTGGTGCCTGGATAATGCCTAACCCTTTTCTCCAATACTCCCGCGCGCCCATTGACGCTTGGGTAATTTCCCATGAATCCCGCAACGCCCTACCAGCTAGTGGATTTGTCATTCCGATCACAGTGCTCAATTGCTAGTCCAGCCGAAATACTTGAAACAGATCGTTGCAAACTTGAAGCCTGGATTGCGAAAAATACGAGCCACGTTTTGTTACAGTAAAACAGGATTGATGTATTTATGTTGATGATACATCTGTCAGAGAGTGTTGGGCCAATCAATGTGTAATTTTCATAAATAACGACAGTGATACAATAGAAAAAGCTAGTTTTAGAATTACAGCCTTCGAGAGCCACCATATATATGGCGTACCAGTGATGCAAACGTTCTCCATACGGGCCTAATCACAATGAATCAGGACATGAAATGCGAAATATAGGATAGACCACGAACGTACCTTGGTTACTTTAACGCGTCATTCAATGTCGTTGCTTTGAATGACGTACATTTGACAACTTGACTTGCACAAATGGAGGTCCACTGGCATTATGCGAAGTAGATCACTTGAATAAAAGTACCTATATACCGCGCAAACAGAAGTCGATTCAAGAAATCGATAGAACAGGACACGACGGCCAGCCTGTCGCCCTGACGAGCCCGTGACGCCTTGTGGGGATATGAAGGTGCTTCAGTAGCTGACGGGAATGCAAGCCCTTCGTTGGGCAATTATATAGTCAAGTGTGCATCTGTCCTTATTTTGAGATGACGCCAACGCTCCTCAGCTTGATAGCAGGTTTGAACACATGCATATGGTAAGTACTGGTTAGTATCCCTGAACTTTCCAACGTAGGTGGTAATGCGGCACTAAGCGTTCCCATAATGTTCGGCATAAATGTCTTAACAGGGAAGCTCTGATGAAGCATCTGGGATTAACCTGTGCCAATAATACGATACGAAGCCACAAAGAAGGATCTACTGAGGGAATTATGCGGTTTTTTGCGGCGTACACGCGAACTCCATATTGGACAAGGTTCTTTTCAGCGAGAGTCGCCTTTATTCTGATGGATCCGAGGATCCAAGTAAAGAGAATCGAAGTCAAAGAAGCCGTTGGTACCTAATGCCATCGGGTCGGTTTGTTCGTGTTCTGGTCTGCGCTAGCGATAAGGAAAGTTTCCGCAATGTCCCTCGAGCCTGCCGGGCCGTGAAGTTCGACTGTGCTACCCAAACTGGAAATGGATTGACACGTAGCCCGATATTTTCTGGAAACGCGTCTTCAGTTTGGGATACCACTCAGCTGCAGCTTGAAGCGCCAGTAGAGTCATGTATTACGCAACGGCTTTCAATGTCTCGGAGAAATGTAGTGAACGACGTTCGCTAGGGCCCGGAACGTGGGTTATTCGCGTTTTTTCCGCAAAGTCGATAAAAACATCTCATATTTCCATCAGAGTCTCAGCTATATCAAGGGTGAAACCGAGGTATCGGGGTGGAAGCCTTGAATTGTGCTGGTGGGTCCGGTCATTATCACCGCATTGAAAGACATGGGACCAGGATAGGATCCTGGGCGGCACCGTATTGCGGTCAGACGGGTCTAGTATGGAAAGAAGAGGTATAGTAAAGGTGGAATATATGCGCGTTAGAAGGAAATGACAAATGTTCCAAAAATGGATTTGATTGGCTGATAATTCATCTGGGCCCAAAATGTCTATGACGTCAAATATAAAGCGGCGCGTTAAAAAACAACCCCTCTGGATCGCTCTCCCTCCCTTTGGCCACAACTTCACCATCATGACCTCAATTACAGATCCTTCGACAATCGGTAAACCACCGAAGCAGAGGAGGCACGTTCGCACATTGACGGGTTGGTCTTCATCTCGGATTAATTCGGTAGGTAGTAGGCTGACGACACGCAGGCTATCTCCCGGAGACGGATGCGAATGGGAAGGAGAAATGGCCCAGAGGTGACGAAAAGGTCTGGAAGGATGGAATTCGAGGAGTCGATGCAGGTATGTCGCCTTAATCTATCGCGTTCTCGGTCTAATATCTTAATGATTAGACGTTCCCCAGATCACCAGATCGGTTGTCAATCACATCCACACCTCCTTGGCTCGCCAGGCATACAATCTTGGTACGGTATATGCATACATGAATGACTATATGCGCTAATCATCTATCAGATGACCTTGGTGCATATCAAGCCGCTGCTTTATCCGCCCGAGACAACTTGCTAGTGAGCTCGACGTTAGCGGTGTTGTCGATGTATCACTGATTTTGTACAATCAGGTCAACTGGAACAAGACGCAATTACACTACACCCGAAAAGTTCCGAAGCGAGCCTACTATCTGTCTTTGGAGTTCTTGATGGGACGTACCTTGGATAATGCTGTAAGCAGGTAAATCTAACTAGGGGGCGCGTAACTAAATCAATGGCCTGTAGCTCCTCAACTTGGGACTGAAGGGTCAATACAATGAGGGTATCAAAAAACTCGGCTTTAACCTTGAAGATATTCTTGAACAGGAAAGAGATGCAGCCCTAGGAAACGGCGGTTTGGGCCGCTTGGCAGCTTGCTATCTCGACTCGTCTGCATCTCAGGTGAGGAAAGATGATTCGCATCACATAAAACTTAGTGATGAACGGCAATAAATCCAGGAGCTTCCTCTTTGGGGTTATGGACTCCGCTATAAATACGGTATCTTCAAGCAATTGATCTCCCCCGAAGGAAATCAACTCGAGGTACGATCATTTCTGGGTGTGATTATTGTGTTAACAGTAATCTAGGCGCCTGACCCATGGCTCGACAACCAAAACCCTTGGGAGGTAAGGTGATTCATCGCATAGATTCTGCAGGAAGTTCATTATTTCGTAGCTTCCTCGATTGGATGTCTCTTATGAGATCCGATTCTATGGCCATGCCGAGCGATATCTTGATGGAAGTGGTCGTGCAGCATGGATTGGAGGCCAAGAGGTATTGGCCGTTGCCTATGATGTCATGATCCCAGGTTACAGTACCACCACCACCAACAACTTGCGCCTTTGGGAGAGCAAACCCAAGCGTGGCTTCGATTTGAACTCTTTCAATGGTAAGATCATCCATAGATATTACATTATAGAGGTCTAACCTGGTTCAGCCGGTGACTACGAGGCCGCAGTCGAGTCTTCGAACAGTGCTGCTGCTATCACCGCCGTGTTGTACCCCAACGACCACACGTGAGCCTGTCTCTTCCAAGTGCATTTACTCATTCTGATAGCTTCATTTTCTAGTTCCTGTGAGCTTATACCCACTATCTTCTGGATTATGGCGTGACACTTACCATCGACGTCGGTTAGTCGGAAAGGAACTCAGATTGAAACAGCAATAGTGAGTCTCAAACCTCTTAAGATATCTGGTGCAGGCTAACTAGCCGCCAGTTTCTGGACCGCTGCCAGCTTGGCAGACATTATTCGACGATTCAAGAACATAGGGAAGCCGCTGACTGAGTTCCCTGACTGTAGGTGTTATGTTGTGTTGTGCATTATTGCAGTATTGATTGTCATTGGCAGATGTTGCGATTCAGCTCAATGATGTGAGATGCCTGTCGCCTTTTACTAGACCGTTGGCATGCACTAACAGTAACCAGACCCACCCTACCCTAGCGATTCCTGAATTGATGCGTATTTTGATTGATGATGAAGATTTCACTTGGGATGCTGCATGGAAGATTGTCACCAACACCTTCTTCTATACCAATCACACAGTGCTGCCTGTAGGTTTCTAATTATTTTTTGTCACAATTTTGACTAACAGCCGTATAGGAAGCTTTGGAGAAGTGGCCCGTACCAATGTTAGAACATGTTTTGCCAAGACATATGCAAATCATTTATGATATCGTGCGTTCTATTCCTGTATCCTACTCGACTTTTACTAACATCTTCATATGTAGAACTTGTAAGTCACACTACGTTCCTTGCCTTTCATATCAATCAACGTCACTATGTGCCCAGGTTCTTCTTGCAATGTATGTGAAATGTTACGCTGTTTTTGCAAACTGCTCACAGCATCATAGCGGTTGAGAAGAAATTCCCTGGAGATCGAGACCGCCTTGCTCGCATGTCCTTAATTGAGGGTGAGTACGCAAAGGAACGTCGCGCGATTCGTATCATATGTACTTTGCCATCAGAGGGAACACCCAAACAAGTTCGCATGGCATTCTTGGCTTGCATTGGTAGTCGCAAGGTCAACGGTGTCGCTGAGGTTCGTTTCCATTATTGACAGCAACACCCTAAACAAACTGGCCATCAGTTGCACAGTGACCTCGTCCGAACAACAATCCTTAAGGACTTCGTTGAATTCGAGGGTATCAGCAAGTTAGTCATGAAACTCTTGATTTTGGCTGTCTCTAACAATAGCCTAGATTCGGCAACGTTACTAACGGCAGTAGGTACAATTCATATTAATCCTTATGCTGTTCCTCATTGAGACGCAGTCACACCACGACGATGGCTCGATCAATGCAACCCTGAGCTCAGTGATCTCATCTCCAAGACCTTGAAATTGGAGAAGAAAGTTTGGCTCAAGGATTTGACCAAACTCGAGGGCCTCCTCAAGCATACCGAAGACAAGGAGTTTAGAAGGAAATGGGCTGCCGTTAAGCAAGCAAACAAGGAGAGGCTCGCCAAACACGTCCACTCGACGCTAGGCTTTACTATCAACACCAAGGCCATGTTCGATGTTCAAGTCAAGGTGGGTGTAAATTGACCTTCACTCGAGATTGACACAATGACGTTGCTGCCATTATCTAGCGTTTGCACGAGTATAAGGTAGTTCTTATTACAGCTATCAGTAAACCCTGCTAAGCCTCTCATAGCGTCAAACCTTGAACATCCTCGGAGTTATCCACGTACGTTGTATTGTATGGTAATCGCATATCATTCTCACCAGGGTTCTTCAGCGATACTTGGCTCTCAAGCAGATGTCAACTGCCCAACGCAAGAAGGTTAACCCACGGGTGGTGTTCTTTGCTGGTAAAGCTGCCCCAGCCTGTAAGTAGTTGCCCCTCTTGATCAGGATCAATCTGACTTTTGACCCAGACTACATCGCTAAGCTGGTTTGTAGTTGTTCTTTTAAAGCCTACGATCATCTGTTAACGCAGCCTTCCAGACCATTCGACTCATCGTCAACGTTGCACGCATCCTCAATGCCGATCCCGACACAAAGGATTATCTGACCGTCTACTTCCTCCCAGATTACTCTGTCTCGTTAGCAGAGCTCTTGATCCCTGCATCTGATGTCAGCCAACATATCTCCACCGCTGGAACAGAGGCCTCTGGTACTTCCAACATGAAGTTCTGCTTGAACGGTGGTCTGCTTCTCGGCACAGTTGGTAAGTTCGTTCTTCTGGTACTAGGACTTTTTAAGAGTTCACCGTACGCTCAGATGGTGCAAACATTGAGATCGCTGAAGAGGTATGTTGAACGAATCAATCCGTTCCGTCTTGAATTTTAATGGTCTTATACAGGTTGGAGAGAGCAACGTCTGTGAGTATTCCTCCAGGACGCCTTAGATATAGACGAGTACTCAACATCTTCTAGTCTTCTTCGGTCACCTCACACCGTAAGTACCACCAAAAATTTGGTATCCAAAGTGAACTCAAGGTGTATCAGGGCTGTTGAGGATTTGAGATATAAACACTTGTACCACCCCGAACCACTGGAGATGAAGTGCCCTGCACTGGCACACGTCATCAACGAAATTGCTGCAGGACTATTTGGCGACGGTGGGGTCTATGAGCCGTATGTTTCTCCACCGTCTTGAAGTATTTGATGCTCATGCCCATTCTCAGACTGCTCAATACCATCCGCCAGAGTGACTACTACTTGGTCGCTGATGACTTTGACTCTTGTGCGTTCCTCCAGGGGTGATAATTCCCTGCGCTCACTTCTGGCATTCTAGATATTGCTGCATTGGATATGGTCGATGAGGCTTACACCGACCGTGACGAGTGGATCAAGAAGTCGATCAGGACAACCGCCAAGGTATGGACATAGCTGCCCGATGTTTCTTATTACCTTCTAACTATATATTGTTGTACAGATGGGCAAATTCAGCTCTGATCGCGCTATCAATGAGTATGCTGAGAGCTACTGGAACCTCGAACAAACTAGTGTTACGGCTTAAATTTGAATGGGCTTCTTTTTTTCTTGCTGTGTTAGTAAAATCAAAACGTCGGTATTGGACGCTGTTTCCTTATCTTAATTGGGCCACGTCTAGAATATAATTGTATGACGAGCCTTGCACGAGATGAGCATGAATGCGTGAAGATGAACATGAGCGTGAGAAATAGAAAGTTATATTGAAGGGCATACGTCGCTTTGCAACAGCGAGCTCGAGTATCAGGTCATGAACATGGTATCTGCGTCAAAAGTGGAACAGGGATACCACGATACGCTGGGAGGGGAGATCGAAACGAGTCCTAGTAAGAACGAGGGGACGGACAGAGCAACATATGGATATATGGGGCTACTGGTAATAGGCTCAGAATGAAAATAGATCTTGCTTGGAGCTGCGATTTGGGAACAACGAATCAGGGGATAAACAAAGAAAAGGAGGAACGGGGGAGAGGCAATTTACAGTTGGAGCAGGAGTGAGAAATTGTTCAGAGTGACGGTAGAGAGTGTGCATGCACTGTGCATTAATCTGAAAAGGAAAAGGAGGTAAAATGAGTAAACCAAGCTGAAATGTAAACGAAGACGGTATAAGAAGTCAAAAAAAAAAAAAAAAAAGGAAAGAGGCGGGATGTGAAAAACGGTGTACGTGTCTGCTGCATGGTATGACATGGCATTGGTATGGTGAGAGTATGATAGGATATCGTAAGATATGATCCAGCAAGGGTATGGGTGTATAGGAGATGCAATATGAACGCGAACGTAAAAAAATAAAAAATAAAAAGAGAACAATGCAATCATATTCAAGCGAAGATGAGATTCCCAAGTCGGGACGGATGTTGTGCTGGAAGTTCAGTGATCTGTGCTATTTGCGTTGGGTGCGAGATGGTCCCGAAGGTACTTCTTAGGGGAGGGGAAGGAGGGTAAGGGAAGTTGGAGTGGATGTATTGAATAGGGAATAAGAAAAGCACACTAGAGGAAAAGGGAAAGGAGAATAAAAGGCGGAGTGAAAGCGAAGGCGTCGAAGGAAAACGGCGATAAATGGGTATCCATTCGTGTTTAGGAAGACAGGATGGATTCGGGTTCATGAGGACGCTGCGATGTCATCACCAAATGAAGCGGCTGTGTTAGCCTGCTTAGATATACCCTCCAAGCCTGGAGGGACTTTAGGTTCCACCTCCGACTTGTCGTCCTTGACTAGTTCTGTCACAGTCGGGGGGACTGAAACTTCCCCGGCAACAGTGTTAGACGGTGGTACATCCTCAACCTCCACTTCTTGTGCATCGGGTTTGATATCAGTCTCATGCGCATCTGCTTCAAGTTGAGCCTCTTGTGAAGTAGGCAGCACTGAAGCTGATTCTGAAGCCAACCGTTATTAGTTTGAGATGCGACGAGAGAGAAAAGCTTTACCTTCCACCGCAGGAGCGGGCTCCAACTCTGGCTTCCCAACAACACCAGCTGGTTTCTCAACTGCAGAATTTTCCGCTACAGTGGCATTCTCTGGCTCCTCGCTAGTTGCGGCAACGGCGGCGGGGGCGAGAGCAAGAGCAGGGGTTTCTTCAACTACTTCTTCGACTTGAGCTGACTGAACGGGCGCTTCTGGGACAACAGATGCTGGTTCTGGTTCTGGTTCAGGCTTCGACTCGACTTCTTTCACTTCCTCTTTTGTCTCGGTCTCTACTGTCTCGACAGGAGGTGGGACTGCAACCTCAGCAGGTGCAGGTGCGGGAATCTCGACGTTCGAAGGCTCCGGTGTTGGCTCCGGTGCTCCATCCTCAACTTTCGGTGAAGGAGCAGACTCTGCCTCTGGTTGCTGAGTGGGTGTAGGCGTAGGCGCAGATTCCACTTCTGGCTCTGCTGGGGCAGTTTCCCGAGTTGGAGCGACGACTGCAGCTTCGACTTGAGTGGATGCTGGTTCAGGTGCTGGCACGGGTACTATTTCGTGGCTTTCAGCCTTGACCTCTTCTTGAGCCACAGAGCGATGTGTCGGCACTTGCTCGGATTCAGCCTTCGATTCTAGTGCTTGTACTGGCTCTGGCGGGGAAAGAGCAGCTGGTGCAGCCGTGGGCTCTGGGGATACTACTGGGGAAGGAACAGGAACGGCAGCAACGACTGGTGCAGGCACAATTTTAGGTACAGCCTCCGCTTTCCTCTCTTCCTCACTCTTCGCCACTGGTACCACCGCCTCGGCCTTCTCTTGGACTCTAGCAGCAGCAACATCCGGTTCTGGCAAGGGCTCTTCCTTTTCCTTAGTTGGTTCTTGACTAGCTTGACTCGGCGGAGCTAGTGGCATGTCCTCTGCTTGATTCACAACTGCAACACTAGCGCTAGGAGCTTTAGTCCGACTCTGAGCCGCAGGTGCAGGTGCAGGTGCAGGTACGGTTGCCTGCATTGGGTTGGGGATCTGCGATTCCTGCACACCCACCGCCGCCGGTGTCTCGGGAGGAGGAGAGGGAAGAGCATCAACCTTCTTCTCATCCGCCTTCTCCTTCTCCTCCAAAACCTCTCCCATCTCACTAATCCCCACCGTCTCCGTGGCCAGACTGTCTTTCGCTGGCAGAACAGACGGAACACCAGTACCACCGCTCGCTGTCGTAGCAGTGACAGCCTTCATCGCATTCGCAACACCTTTGCCACTCGCAGCACTCGTACTCGTCTTCCTCTCCTCCTCCTCCTCCCTCTCCTTATATTTATCTTTATCCTTCTTGCTAACCGACCCTCCAAAGAAACTAAACCTCTTGGACTTGCTCGCCGATAAGGTCTTTTCCCTAACCTTCGTCTTGGAAGGGGACGCAGGTGCGCTAGCAGTACCAGGGACAGGCAGTAATGGCGATAGTGGCGTTTGTCTGCCTCCACCAGTCGTAGCTCCTGCTCCTGCTGCCGTTGCAGATCCCGTGCGAACAGCACCAGTGGTCGCATGGGCATGCAGAGTCGATCCAGGAAGCGACGAAGCCAAAGAAGGCGGCTTAACATATCGTTGTTCGATAACAACATATTCCACCGGAGGATTCCGGTGCACAGTCGCCGTGGTAGCCACCACACTCCACTCCTCCGAATGCTTCAATTTACAAATGACGAATATCGGCCAAGCCGTCTTTGGCAAACCTCTCTGCGTCTTCATCTTCTTCCCACCGCTCGTTGCAGTTGCAGTTGCAGTTGCCGACGCCAAGAACCCAGTCGTCAACCCCGAAATAGGATCCAACAACGCATCAGACCAAAAATCGACAAAGGCTTCGTCGAGCTGGATGTGCGTCACTTTAGTCGACGTGGACGTAAGGGAGGGTTCATCTTCGCCTTGTCCATGAACTTGACTCTGACCTTGTTGTCCTTGTCCCTGATGATCTCGCGTATGATGCGTGTGATCACCACTGGTCAAAGAGGGAGAATACAACGCGTTCGTAGTCGTCGTCGGAGCAGGCGACCTGGCTCCCGATATCCTACCCCCCGTTCCAGTACCGGTAGCAGTGGTAGTCGTAACCGTCCTAGCAGAAGCCGCAGTGGTAGTAGTCTTACTAGTCTTGGCGGTAGTCGTCGATACCCGCCCGGTCACTCCCTCTTCTCCTGTCGTTGTAGCATCACCAGCACCCGCACTGGTGCCAGCTCCAGCTCCAGACGCAGCAGCAGACAACCCCAACTGCAAAGAAGGTTCATCCTCCCCTCCAAAGAACCCTGATGAAGTAAACTGCGCCCAATCCGTAATATTACCCGCTCCAGCCCCAGTCTCGCCAGAGGAACCCACAGTCGGAGACCGAGGTGCAAACAACGACGTAGGCGACAACGGACGCTCGATCCCTATCCCCGAATTCAAAATCTCCGAAGCTCTCCTTGCATGGCGCGAGGTTTGTCCCTGGGCATAAGCATACGCTAGACTAGGAGCAGTAGCCGTCTGTGCATCGCTGGGGGTATCGCTCAAGGAGAACGATCTTCTCCTCACTGGACCCGCGCTAGCACTATGACTAGCTCCACTCGGACTATGGGGCAACGGCACCGACGACAACGTCGGCGAAGAAACCGGCGACCAAACACCCACACCACCACCTCCCGGTATTTGAGCAAAGAACCTCAACGTATCCTCGGTCACCACCTTCTCCAACCCATCCTTCTCCGCTACATTCTTGATCTTCTTCCACACATCACCTGTTTCGACTATAACCTGGTTGGAATCATCCGTTTGGACTTGGATTTGAATGTCAGCCCGGATAGCTTGATCGAGCAATTTGAGAGGGTGGTAGGAAGGCTTGGATGTTCCTGGCGGGAGTTGAGTTTCCAAGAGGATGTAGAGAGCTGTATGTTGCCTTGTTGAGAATCTTGGTCTTGGGAGGAGTGGGAGGTCGGTTAAGGGTGATGGAGAGGAGGAGGCACCGTATGGATATTGATGGACCAGTTCGAGAAGTCGAGTTGGCATGCGTTGAGAAGCCGCTTCGTCTCTGTAAAAGAGTCAACATCAAGTGAGCACAACGAAAGAGACCACTGGGCAAAATGCGCGAAACGTCGAAAAAGACCAACCTAATCCTCGCCAGAAACAAATGTTCAAATATCCTCCCCAACCTCTCCCATTTCTCATAAAATTTCTTCCAATCTTCATCATACTCATACGCCTCCTCATCCTCTACTTTCTCGTCTTCCCATTCCGCTTCATCCCCGGTATCAGCTTGGAGTGGCACTTCTTCATGTGCAAGAGCAGTCTTGTCTTTCTTGCCAAGTCGACTAGAAATAAGACCATGGCCAAAGCCTTTCCCTGCAGCATGGGGGCTCTTCCCTCCCTGACGACTACTCGCGCCACCAGCGCCTTTCGCTCTACCAGCACGCAGCCTTCTCCCCGCACCCTCTCTCTCTCTTCTCCTCCTCACGCCAACTTCACCCCCACTCAACACCCACGCACCAAACATCTTGGACAATCTACTCCCCGAAATCCCATTCGCCTCCGCGTGAGCCGCCAAGGAAGACATGATCTCAAACAAGGCCTTCAACGTCTCCACATAACCCTCATTCGAGGTAGTGCCCAAAGCAGACTTGTCCTTGGCCTTGTTGGCTTCCTCCCGCTTGGACAAGAGCGGGACCAAAATCTCTGAAAACGAACGAGTGGGATAGGAAGCCTTGGCTTCGTCTTCAAAAAAAGACTTGTACCATTCCTCGGCAGCGAGAGGTAACTGCGGTCCTTTCCCTCTTCCCTCACCCCCTACATCCGTCAACGCCAAATGGCGTATTCCCCATCTCAAAACAGCAGCCACATCATGCGGAGACCTGGTAAACTCGATTTCAGATTGAAAAGCAGCAGTGGGCGATAAAGCCCCTGGCGATTCTACGGAATACGGTGCAGGAGAGCCCAGAGTGGGAATGGGCAGTTTGGCTGGAGGCGTGATGGTGGTTGAGGAAGGAGAAGAAAGGGGGAGGGGAGAGTTGATGGCGTTTATGAACAAGGAGATGAGTTTCCGTTGGGTTTCGGGTGAGGAGGAGTACCAGTGTGGGTGCATGATTCCGAGCGTTTCAAGTCCTATGATTGTAATTTAGATTAGGATTTAGAGGATGGAGGGGTGGACGTACCACGCTCGGTGATGGCCTGGGAGCAGACTTTGATTAAAAGCAACAACTCGAGAGGAGTCAACCTCGTCTCGCCAATGATACCGTCCGCCAAGGAAGCCCTTGGATCTGAATCCTCAAACACGACGCCCAACGCTCGAGAAGCAGCAGCGGAGATGGAAGAAGAAGAAGCGACGGGAGCAGTTGCACCCACCGAGCCAGAGCCCCCTCCGGCACCTTGAGAAAGCGATATATTCAAGGACAACAGAGGGAGATCTGGAAGTCGGGATGGCTGGTGAGGGAGAGACGGTTTGGGATGGGCATTGGAGAGCTTGGACTTTGATTTGAACACTCCTGGTTGGGCGGGACCGTTTCCGTTGGCGGCGAGAGCAAATTGGGAGGCGGTGGGAGAGATGTTGGGAGAGATGTTTTCGTACTTGCCGCCAAGGAGAGAACCATTGGAAGGGCGACCTGAAGGATCTGAAAGAGAAGGGGGAGGATGGGAGCCCTTTTCGTCTTTCTTACGTCCAAAGACCTTGGATAGAAAGGAAGGCATAGGGGATATTAGAAGAAGAGTACTGGGATAGATAATTGAAAAAGAAATGAATGAATGAGGAGGAGGAGGAACAAGATCCCTGCCAATACGATTCCAGGAGCGAGGAACGGACTAGCGGGAACTGGGAGGGCGGACGGAGGAAGGGCTGAGCGGAGGCAACCAACTTGAAAACCACGTGAGCACGACCACAGCCGAACAACGACCATCAGGAGCACAAGCGAAATTCTGATTTGCGTGGCTGTCTATTGTACATTCACGAAAACGCTCGGAGGATGCCCTCTTTCCACCTTTCATAACCTTCGACCTCACCCGATCTCACCCACAAGCTCTGTTCGGCATGTATAAACCGTCCAAGCCACGTCTCTCCAGCCCGTGAAGAACACACTTCGTTCAGAGCGACTCCGTTGATGAGTCTTGCGTATATGTTTTGGGTCGCGCGGAGGGGACAGTTGGGTGATGAAGGTGGGTATGAGATCTGCGAAGGAGAGAATGAACGACGTAAGCTGGCGAGAAGCTTGTCGAACGGTGTTCCTTTCTCCCGATCCAGGTACCAGTTTCTCTCGTCTGGGGAAAGTCCTGGTCGGTTGAGCTTTAGCCATGTGCGACCAGCGGAGACTCACCTAATCCAGCTGAAAGAAAGATATCGTCGTCTATACAAGAGTTGGGTCCTTTGGCGTGAAATTGGATGAATACGCCGCGTTCGATAACGGATTCGGTGTCGTGGTCGTTTTGCCATTCCCATACAGCAATGGCTGCGTTCCAAAACGGTTGAGTCTGGTAGATAATGAAAACCAGTTAGGATGCAGAGTCAATCGAGGGGCGGCGTACATCATCGTGAGTCGTGTCGGTTTTATGATACCTTGATCTTTTAGAGACCCAACAATCGCTGAGCGTATCGTCTATGGCTATCATCGACTCGTGTTCATATTCACTCAAGCTGCTATAATCATTCCCAAAAATGCTTGAATACGCCGCTCTATCTCTCCCGGGGATCAACAACGATTTGGCAAAGGGGATGGAGGAGAAGAGGTAGGCTGCTTGTTGGACAGTGTGGTCGTCTGAAAGGGGGTGTGGAGCGGAGAAATGGAGTTTGGGCGGGCTGGGCTTGGAGTTGAGCAGACGAACGGCGAATAAGCCCCAGCCTTTAGTAAAGTAGTGTTCTCCGTTTTGACCTTGGGTGGTGGTGGTTTCGTAGAGCAGACAATACGAGTTTGGCTGTCGGGGATGAGAGCTTTGGAGTCCTTCTGGGGTATGGTGCGATAGGGCTTCCTGGACCTCCCTGTCTGTGAACACCGTCACGTTGTACCATTTCCCGATCCCAAGTAAACTCTCGGACGCGGTGGAAGAGGCCATGTCGCGTCCGAGCGAATCACAAGACTCTATAGAGTCGGTATCCAACATTCTTTGAATGGTCTCTTGCCATTGTACGCGTTCTGAGAGTGAAGGCTGGGCTGCATAGTATGTTTCGTAGGTGTATGTGTTGGGTTGGACGACGAGAAGCTCGAGGCAGCCGATGACGCTCGTCAGAGTGTCCCGTTGAAGGCATTGGTGTGAAGACTCTTCTGGATGCTCGGGTTAGCGATCTCATAGGCACCGGTTGGAGGCCCTACCAGGAGTGGTTGATACATCCTGCAAGACGTTGGAAAAAGCATGTCTGGGCAAGCTGAAAGGTTCAGCTCAAACGTAATGTGCCTATGACGAGACGGACCTCAGGAGATATAGCAGAACCCAGAGTGCGATGGACATTTGGACAACTCGAATGCGCGGAAGAAAGGAGCGATGCTTGTGTATAAAGCCAGCGAGGGCCCTAGAGGGGTCACAGCCTTCCAGCATCGCCGTGGGTCGTGGTCGACAACGAGGAAGCGAGTAGCACATCCTCATGATTCGCGGAAACGAATGCATCGCTCAACTCGATGACAAGGAAACTCGAAATGCACCTTTTCCTTCTCCTCCACGTCTTGTATTTTCTGAGATCAACCTCGTCCACCGACTCTCATCCAACCCCCTCCATTTCTCCAACCATACAGCAATGCTTTCAACCCCGGTCTATGGATACGTCGCATACGCTCGTGCGCCGCGACTTTCCCCAACTCGTTGGCTGCTTTGAACACTTCAATGTGCATTTGAGCGCTTACACGTCCAGAACATATCGTGAAGCTCAGCCTACACCCTTGGAGCGCTCCCAATGGATGAGTATCATACGACGGATGCTGGATATCGAAAGGATCGACGCCTGCGAAACACTCGCCAGCGACATACTCAACCAAGGCATGGAGATCGGGAGATGGTATAGAGTGGTTGTATTCAAGGATCCAGACCCACTGAATGCAGTCCCAGAACAAAGCAAATCGTATTGTCTCTTTCACGAAACGACAACGAAAGAAGGACACAAGGGAAGGTCTCATTTCACAAAGGGCTGGGGGTCATTCGCTGTTCGTCTTTCCCACTCGAGACCCAGATGGTCTACCCGGGGAAGACCTGCCGTCATGCCAATCTGTCTTTCGAGTCTTGACCCAGTGTGTATTCCCGGGTCAAGGTATACACTCCTGGACCCCTCCATTGGCGTAGGTATTGTCTCGGAGGACTTGAGCTCGTCTTTGCCGCGACAACCACCCTTGATTCACTTTTCTGCTCCACACCCTCTCTCAGATCACAATTCTCCTGAACAAGCAGCATACCTCTTCTCCACCATCCCCTTTGCCAAATCCTTGTTGATCGCAGGACGTCATAGACGTTCGTTTACAGTCGATACATGGCACGATAGCGATCCTAACGACACATTCAGCCAATGTTTCGTGAAACCCCCACACCAAGGCATGTCCTCCGAGTCGGCTCATCCTATTTCAGGCGTTGGAGTGAGAGAGGAATTGGGATTTGAAGATGAAGACGAAGGAGATTCTGGTCAAGATCAATCGACGCTGGGCAACTCTGTTTCGAGGAAGAAATCAACGTACCATAAAACCGATGCAGCTCATGACGACGTACGTCCGAGTTCCTTTTGAAAACCAGTATATGGCATATTCCGTTTCCAGACTCAACCCTTCTGGGACGCAGTCGTTGCTGTATGGGAATGGCAAAACGACCATCACGAGCAAATACGTCGCCAGGACGGCGTATTTATCCAGTTGCACGGAAAAGGATCGAAAACTTGCCCAGAGGACGATATGTTCCTTTCAGCTGGGTTTGGTACGTGTTCCCCCATCTTCCTTCATATCATCTATCATCAATCGCTACGCTCCAGGGCTTCACCCAGATTCTCAGCGATGGTATCTTGACCAAACCAACCAGTTCCAAACTCCCTTTCATAAACTTCTTGCCGCGTTACAGGAATCTTTCACCTCCCCAGCTTCATGTTCCTCCTCATCTTCAAACTCGACCTCTTCCAGCCATCCTCGACGCATCCCACCATCGCCACAACCACCACCCCGAATATCTTTCCCGCCTACTTCGCCAACATGTCCACTCCGAGCCACTCATAACATCTTTGGAAGACTCGTCAACGGTGTTCCCAAGGACCAAGTTTGCTTCACACCCGCTTCTTCTTATATATCTCCCTCTGTTGATGACGGGAGTGGATTTCGGACCAACTTGACGGCCAGGAGAGGGCTTTTTATACATGCTGAACAGGCTCCGTGGGTTAGGTTGAATGAGCGTATGGCGTACGAGAGATGGAGGCAAGCGATCGTGAAGGCTTTCGGTGTGCATTGATGCTGGCTTATAGACACCAAGTAATACCTCATCAACTTTGCTATTTCATAAGAGAATGTGTCTCCGAGGTCTACACGTGAGATCGTAAAATAATTTTCTGCTGCTCTGAATACAGAATGACGGTGCGCCTCTGGAGATTCGTAGATTCAACGCAACTTGGAACCCCATTGACAAGGTCGTGCTCTAGGTAAATGATATACAACCCCGGGAGCTTCCCCTCCCCTTGACGGGTTATCGATATCATCCCTGCGCCTATCATCTTTTCCTTTCCCCACAAATTTGCTTCCGCCTTCCTTACCCCTCCTTGTCGATGCCGCTCTTGTGACTCTCATGATCTGTGACCAGTGACAATCACACCCCTAACCGCACTTGCTACGATGTCCGCCGCCATCAACCTGGACGATAATATGAATGATCCACAGAAAATGGGTCACGCCGCGTCTCCTCCCATTACCCGAACTTCTTCTCGACGCTTTCCTCGCGTATCAACAACAAGTAGAGGAAGACTACCGGCAGACTATGACGCCTGTCCCGTCACGTACAAGCGGATCATCATCGCCCCACGTTTTGCCGCCATTGCCCTCAATTCTCCTTACTGGGTGGCGTCTGTCCTTCGTGGAAAAACTGCGAGTAATGTAGATCCAGACCAAATTTTCCCGGCGCTGGCTTCTCTAGGGCACTTGAAGAGGCTCGAACTCGAACCGGATGGGGAGAAACTGGACTTACTCCGAATATGTTCGTCGTATCCCCAGATCAGTGGTTATCGAAAGTTATACAAAAGGTGGTGTTCGAAAAGAGAGTTGGGCACACGATTTGGGCCCGTTTTGCGAAGCAACTGTGTGGTGCCGAAACGCTTGTTGTAGCATCGCTCGTCCCCATGTACACATAGTGATGTGCAGCCTCAAGCCTTAGTAATTTGATGGTCCGGGTCAGAGCGATACAGAGCCGCGCATACAAGCCTGTTACCACAAGCAGACAGGCAGTCCACCGAAAAGGCCTAATTCCTTCTCCAAGTCGTCAGTACGCCCAAGATCTTGATGAAGGTCTCAAATGGGCTGATTGGACCAATCTACCAAGATGATTGCGATTTCCCTGACCCATTGTCTACGTCTACACTCTATACATTGTCATTCATAACTTATTCTCATGCTCAAAAGGGAATTGCGCGGAATTTTCCAAGAATTAAAGGGTGATGTCGAAGCATGGGTATAATGAATGGCCAATCGTTATGCGACGCGTATCGTGATCTAGATATATGGAGGACCAAGAGCTATATAGAACGAAGAAATATAGTGTCAGCTTTCCAATAATGAAAGTCCGAAGCGCGAACGTGAAACTGCAACTGGCGAAACGCACCTTGTCTAAAGACACCGAGGGTAAACTCAACGACCAACAGCAGAACACCACCACCAGGAGCCAGCCTCAGTACTTTAGGCACGAAGCCCTTGTACAGAGCCGCTGGACCTTCTTCTCGGAAGATGGTGACTAGAGCCGGGTATGTCCAGTTATATTTTGGTATTACACCAGGTACTTTTTTGGTGCCTTGGATTCGGGATTTGACGACCTATGCAAAATCAAAAACGACTGTCAGCGCATAGCTCTATGTCTCGCATTTCAACCGAGACTGACATCAAATCTAGGGAACACACAAGTGACGATGAGCGCTGAGCATGAGATAGAGGTCGAAGACCAACTTACGGTGTGTTGATGACTGTGCCAGCGAAACCACCTATTGATCCAGAAATAAAGTTGTTGAGTAGTTGTCCGCGTTGAGTCTAGGCCATAATTAGTACGCGGGGCTACGATTGTGCGATAGAGTAAGCTTTACCTCTGCTTGAGGTAAGAGTGCTCGGACTTGGAAAATGCACCCAAAATACCCTCCGTTCCAGTACAAGTGTCTGTCATCATTTTTATAGGGCCGCAACAAGGAGATGATGATGACGAAGCTACCTCCAAAATGTCGACTCCATGCCAGCATACAAACCGAGGACTCCTTCTTTTCGGACAATTTGCTTCACAACATCCATAGGGCCCTTGTATGTACTCGTCTTATCCTGAAGCCTATTGTAGGTCAATTCCAAAGTGCGCATCTACTGGCACGTATACTGGCCTGATTTTGACAAGCTCAAATGGAACGACGACAAAACTTTCCTGCGCGATTGTCGTGACGTTGAGATGTCACCTTGTTACGGAGTAAATTCGGAGGAACACACCGTCGCACCAGCACTGCAGCCAGTCAAGATTGATAACTTTTGTGTCATTTTAGATTCTCCGGTGATATTCATATATGTTTTGCCCCAAAAATCATTGGCCGCACTTTGCCCGGAGTTAGGGCCCAGAACATGACGTGGTATGTCGTGCTCACTCACAATTTTACGGCACGCTTTGGCGCCTCCAATAGAAGAGGGGGAACGAGGCCTGCGAAGACATTAGCGCTGATACAGCGGTCTTTTGCTCATCGTATACGCACCACGATAGAGACGGCCAACACTGGAAGCATCAAGGGCATTTAATGATCGTGTGACCTGGCATCATCAAAATGATCATGACGCACCCTTCCTCCTTGATAATGCTTCTGAAGCTCCCCACTAATCCATGCTTGGCTGCTCCAGTCTCGAGTTGCATACGAGTTTTGACCTGTCCGACGTAACATCATTTGTGAGATATACCCCAGTCTACATGTTCCGAAAGCAACGTACAACATCTTCAGAAACCATTCATGAGTGGAGGCTCCGGGATGAAAACGAGGTTATCTTACCAAGTGGATAGAAAGTCAGAATCTCCGAGATTCCAGCAATTGCTCCAGCAGCAAAATTGGCCACGAAGGGCAGAGCTAGATTAAGCACGCCATCATACAAATGATCAACGTAAACCCGACAACGAAACATGGGATTCCGTACTGACGTTTCTTTTGTTCCGCAGCCATACTAGAGTCGACGACAAGTGCTTGAGAAGTAAAGGTGGATGTTAGCAAGCTGAAAAGCAAGTTCCGAAGAGTCTTTGTGATGACGGCAAGTGGTAAGGGGAGAACAGGGTGAAAGGATGGAGCTTGCAAAGGATCCGGAAGACGGCTATCTCGGCTGCTAAAGCGCTGAATTTTCGAAAATCAATTTGACGCTGTGACTTCTCTGTGACATCTTCGTTACGTGTATTCGTCACGCATCGGTGCTGTCACTCACAGCGAGCTCTTTGCTTCTTTGTATGCACCGCTGTGGCCATGGTGTACATAGACTCCTGGCAGGCATACCAAGATGCAGCAGAAGCTCTGTATGAAAAATCTCCCACAAAAGTAAGCCTTTCAAGTGTTTAGCGTTTCAAGCGGGCTCATCTCAGCATCCAGACGAGATACTGCGTAAAATGGAAATCATCTGAAGGGAAGCTTGTTCTTAAGATTACGGATGACACGACTGTGAGTAGCTTGGTTAATTAGCTCAATTTAATGCAGAACTGATGTAGATCATCCCTGATAATGGATCTGTACACACTATAGTGTATCAAGTTCAAAACTTATTCTTCCATCTTTCTCAACCGCTTCGAAGCTCTCAATTTATCGCTCATGCAAAAAATGGTTAATAAGCGCCAAAGCGCTTCAGTTCCTTCATTTCCATCGGCTTCGCAATCCATTCCACCTGACGAAGCTTCTTCTGCTGCGATTGGAGCGCCTGTTACTACATCGGTCACCCCTTCCGCTTCAGCTCCGACTGCAGGAGGCGTGAAGAAAAAAGGAAAGGGAAAGAAGAAAAAGTAGGGCCATAATAATAACCACCAATACCACGCACCCTGTATCCATCGGTCTTTCAATCCACAAACATCGCAGCGGCTATCACTTCTGAATTGATATGGACTTCGTGCGGCTGCAACGGTCAGGGAATTAGGGAATTATGGAAGTCAGGGGAGGGTTGTTGAGATACAACTACATCTGCGGAGTCGTGATCACAGTTGTCAATCAAAAAGTCACGAATTTCTATGGATAATCTGCGTAAGTGAATCTGAGGTGGCCGGCAGATCGTTTGAGGAACATACATTATGATGTGGAGCTTTCAATGCGATATTCGTACAAGGAGGGTTTGTGACGTGCTCCCGGTGTATGTGTACTTTGGTGATCGCTATTTTTGATGCCCTGCCCAAGGAGTTGACATCTAAGAGTCCCTTCTTACTTGCGGTTATATAAATCCCGTAGAATGGAGAGTCGAATAGGTGACCACAAATCCATTGGATTTGAACGAAATAGCGAACAAATCAGGGGTTTCATTAATTCACTGCCCGAGACCACAGTACGCATGTATCACGCATCATCCACTGGTATTTCTGAGATGGTTTATTTGTGCCCATATCTCTGGTAAGACAGGGTCGAGCGACAGGATAAATATATGCAAAGGAGCCCACTGTAAATGTTTCCATGATGGTACAATTATGACCATGCAAGAGCCAGGGCAAATTTGATGCTGATTCTAGTCCATATGAACGAGGTCAAAGACCCATGAACTTGGATCCTAAGCAGGTGGATGCTGGCAACAGGAAGAATCACTTCTAGCTATTCATTGCTTTCGTCTTGGCCTTGTCAAAATAAACGAGGTGATGGACCCAGGATCTCCAATGCCAATGTCAATCCCGATACCGGATTTGATGTTATATTGACGCCCATTTTTCATATCCAATCATTTCAAGCAAAAGATCTGCCACACATGCTAAAATGAAAAAGGTGCGAACTACAACGAGCTTGCTCTACTTGGATATCGTGTTCATCGATGTTGTGTTTACTCTGCCCATTCAATCTTCAGCATTTCAGCTTTCGATGGACAATGAATAACTTCATTCGCGCTCAAAGCACCTGTAATTGCGCACACATGCGTCCTTACGTCTTTAGGCGCAAAAGTCATCGTCATAGGCGTCGAATTCCAAGTCCGCGATGATGTCTTTTGGTTTATGTGGGATGGATAACGGCCCAGACCCATCCACGATTCCATTCGATCAATCAGCGCGTGTACCTGCACATCCAGGTGCGAATCCCCTATCTAGCCGGGGCACCCTTGCAGATTTCGGTTTTTGAAGTTGGCCGCTACCACTGCACGACACGCTAAGCCTTCTTAGTTCTCGGCCTCGAACAATAAGGAATCACTACCCGAAGGAAGCCTGAAGGCGGTCGCAGAAAGCGTACTTCACATCGGCATTCTTCGTGTTCATCGGCCATTGATAGGCTCGCAGGGATCGTGCACGGTTGGATGGGCGTGTTGCAGCTCTATCACACCTGAATATGACAACCATTATCCACTCAGGCCTTGTCTTACATCAACAAGATGAAAAGATCATATCCGTTGAAGCGTCGTACATCTCCGAAGTTCATATTCTCCAGCAACTCTCATCAACAGTCAGGGATAAGAGCATAGTTCCCTAGACCAGAAATGGTGCCCTCCATTATCTCCGCTCCAAACTCATGTGTCTGTGATGTACGTGGCTCACGTCCTTCCTCAAGCCTCATTTTTCTTACTCATAATGATCTTCACCGATCCCAGAACTGACTGGAGCTCAGATCATTTACCATTTCCTTCGACGAACATCATCTAGCTAGGCCGCCCAGAGCAAGGGTACCCGGGCGTACAACTAACCCATTATACTTTCGCTTTGGCAGGCGACATGATCATGATGATCATGCTCAAGTTTGTATAGGCCTGGCAATTATAACGGAGTAAATAAAGGGTGTTTTTGGGCAGCACCACCTTCGCGCAAGATCAGCACCCCAAGCCACCGGGAAAGCTTCGTGGGATGGCACGCCTTTCTCTAATACGGATGTAAGTTACGACTGGAATTCACTATGTGATCTTTGATTAATTTCACCGCGAAGCCATCCGACTTCCTCCCTTACATTTCGACTCGGCAACTCATTTTGGGCGTCCAGCTCTCGAAGTACGCTTAGAATTGTACAGGTGGGGCAAGACTGGTTACAAGAACCGGGACGTTCAACACTCGTCTCCTGATCATTCCTGGAATTGGATCTGGCCTTGTAAGTCATTCTACATCACCTCGGCTACTTGATCACTATTTAATCAGGTCAACAAATGTCATGACTAGTTAAAATTCGGCGTGTAGCCCAAGGGCAATGGCGGATGTCATGTCTCGAGCCGGCTCATTTTGGTTGACTTCGCGCTCATAATCCCTTGACTGGGCAGGTACTGTAGCACAAGTCCCTTGGTTGCAATGAGTCCTCCTCAATATTGCATGCTCGCCGCGATTCCAACTGGCCACTGTGTGCTGGCAGTGAGAATATTCACTGATATTGTACTGCCTGTCTGACTGTGATACCTTGCATGCTATCGGGTCTTATTCCATGGGATCAATTAAACCGAAGGTAAGGTACTGAGATTAATCTATTCGCCGGAATCATCCTTCGAGTGACAAACGTTCCACTCCGGTATAGTCAGCCTCGTTTTTGGCTGTCTTGTGCTCTAGCCTGCTTCGGCCACTGCGATCAATGGAATGTAGAGTTATGAGGACAATTAGGTACTGTCTAGTCCATTACTTCATTGGCCCGTGTGTGGTAACAATTTCCTCTACTACATCAAGTCTGTTAGACACTAGTTCCCCATATTCCGGTGTTAATTCACATCATTACAGCACCCTGCGCAACCCCACGTACAGCCTCGCGCATCCTTGCAGGCAAATTGGGCTCGGTGCAACTTAGCCAACAGTGTAAATTACGATTGGCTATGGCCCGGAACATGGCAGTTCAAATTGCGCAAGCAGAAGGGCACTGCTAAGTCTTATTGTTTTTCCCTCTAAGTTCATGTTTACTGTTTTACTGCTCCCTTGAGCTCTGGGTTCGGTGATCTGCGTTTTGCACTTAGCAGGAACCCTTGTCACAGAAGCTATGCGCGATACGATCCGAAGCTTTGGACAATACAGGCTAGTAGACATAGGGTTGCCATCGGATACCGAAGTCTCAACGCACCCCTCTTGCGAAGGTTTGCGGGACGATTAAAAGTGGGGTTGTAGCTGGATTATCGGATATCGTTCGTGATCTACTCACTTTGCCTGGCCCTTTGCCAATTGACTTCAATGAGACAACCAAGAAATCACCCCGTGAGCGAGATGAAAGCATGTCTACTTGACTTTATGCACGGCCAACATGTTGTGATGGTACTCCGGTGCAACGTTGTGGCTAACTTGAAGACCGGCTTTGTCTGGCTTTACTGACCTCTTTTTGACATAACCGAAGCCACCCCACCTCCGCAACGTGGACCTTGTGAATCATTCGGGGAATTCCTCGAGAGCGTCTGGTGTGCGACTCGAAAGGATTCACGTGCCGGAATGGTGTAGGATGGCTAAATCCTCTTTTTGTGCACCACAACCTAAAACCCCGAGTGCATTGAGGTACAGACTCTTATGGCCGATTCGAAGAGTTATCGACTGATGAAAAAGCTCGTTTGGTCGTGGGTCGGGGTTGAACGAAAAACGGTGCGGTTTCTCATTATTGGCTGATACAAATGTGAATCCCTGACCGTCACCTCGTGCATCACCGCTTTACTGGGAGTAGGAAGTACAGTATGTTATCTATGATCTTGGGTTGCTCTGTCATGGAGTGGAGCTGACCGCAATTTATAGGGCGAGGCGATGGCCATGTCCGTGGGCGTAGTGCGGCATTGAATCTCCATCACGATTATACCTCTGTTCCCTGAGATTCCTTGTCACTTAAGCTTCTATCACGATGCGCCTCGGACTCTTGGCGACATTAAGCATGTCCATCCTGCTCGATGAAGGTTTACTCTTCGTTCAAACTGACAGCCCTCGGCGCCGAAATGAAATCCAACAAGCTTCTGGCCCCAGCGGCATAGTCAACGCGATCTCTGTCCTCCGTCCGTCAAACGATTGCCTGCCACTTACCACGCCCACCTTTTCGTTCAAAAATATCACATCACTCACCCGTTCAAGGAGATGTACCGGTTAGCGGATGCAATTGACAGCTCCAGCTGAGCAACGTGCACCTGGTCCCGTATGCCCAGTGCACGCTCCGCGAGCTTTTGACCACACATAACTTACCTAAACCGAACTATATACCCACTGCATATACAACAGTGGCAAACATTTCTATCGGCCCTATGCAGTGAGGTTGACATCGGATCGTTATCCGTTATCAATGTACCTGAATGAGGTGACCTCAGGTACAACGCTTAGATTTCTCCTCTCCAATCGCCCTCGGTGATTTACTGCCTGCCCATGGAGCCTGAGCAGTGCATGCTCGCAGAAATCTCACTTGCAGCACGCCTCGTGATTCATGCCTCTGCATCTGAGTAGAAGCGGCCGCGTGTAGCGTGCTATTGCGGTACGTATGCCTTCTGTGAACGAGTCACTATTTACGCCCGTCCTGATGTCCGATTACCAGCCTATTTAGGCAAAATCTCCCTCCGCATCACTGCAGCCTTAGAGCACAGTAACCACACTCCACGGAGTCAGTTCGAGTTAACAGCCCATTTGCCGTCACATTCATTCCTTATTGAAGGAAGTCCGGTGGCTAGAACTTCATAAGCACAACAGGTTACATAGTCGGGTAAGGCACTCCACGGGCATTGACTGGAGGCATAGAGCTGTTATGATCATCGCCATACGCACGGTCTATGTCATTTGTCCCGTTATCTGTGCGAGGCTAGTGATCGCAGCATTGAGGACTCCGTTTGCCGGCCGGTATTCATTTGGATTCTCTGCCACCGAGCGCTAATGCAACACTTTCAACCACACTTACGAACAATTAGGACACCACATTCGTCCAATTGACTATGGGGTTTGTCATCCACAGGTTTTCGCATAATAAATCACTCACTTTTGCAGCGATGGCAATTCGACCGGGAGCCTGTATGAGCCATTGATTGGCCATGGGCATATACGGTACTCGCGAACAGTTGTCAATACATTGTCAGTGCAGTACATCAGCTTTGCTGCATGAACCCCAACTACTGTCGGGACCAAACCGATCCTCCTAATTCACATTTCTTCCCGAGCAGGGATGATTTGCTTTAATTAAAGTGGCGCCGATATCCCTCATATCTATCAGCAGTGTGCCACCCTTGTTGAGGGCCATTGACAAGCTGAAAGTCGGATAAATCATAGGCTTAGACGCCTCGGGTTTCCATAGACAGGGTCAAAGTAAATTCATTGTACGTCTTCGTCTATCGGGGCCCCGACCTTGCAGAAATAAAATCAGACCTTGTGGTCGGCTGATGATTATTGAATTTCAGAGAGATTGCTTTGGTGTTACCGAAATCATCAGGTAGAAGAAAAGTCAATAAAGCACCGCCATATCAAAGCAATCCCAGGATGAGAAATTGGTCGTTAAGAAAACAATTAGCATCAGTGTCTCAATGTGAGCCTCAGCATTCAGCAGTGAACGTAATGCAGCGCATGGAGTCATTATTAACAGCGTGGTATCATTGCTCAGCATCTGAACTCGAAGTATAAGGCAAGCATCATACAAAGATCTCGCTTCTGCAGCATGTGCTCAATACATCATTCCCACACGCCCACAGAGATAAGTCTTAACGAGAGCGAACCTGAAATTGCAGTGCTTGTGGTGCAATACGGTGTACTCGTGCCCTTTGTTGCGTAACGAAAAGCTCCCGAAGGAGTCACCTACACTGCAGCGCCATTCATCGAACGTATTTCTGATTCCAAAGGACTTGTTTCCAATCTCATAGCCTCAAGGTCCGGCTTGCCTTGTTGAAAGATGTTGTGGTCGGAGGTTCGCGTCACGAAGTGATGTGCTGTGCTCGTCATTTTTATCATGGTGATGACTGGTTCATCGGCCCAAGAGAATAAGGATCAGCGGCATTCTGGTTAGCTGGATTAAACGATACTATCTTGGATTGATGTCCATCATTGACGTTACGTCGAATCTTCAATGTAGAAAGTGTCCCTGACCTTTGCGGAGACGAGCTTGGTCTTTATGGAGGTCACACATCGGAACAAAAGGCCAATGCATCATACGTTGCTTATGCATGCACCGAATGATTTGAAACGGGGTTCTGACACGAGCCCAAAATTAACTTGGCAGTCATCATATCTCGATGCCACGGCCGCGGCATTCAAGCATTGGACGGGGTATAAGACACCTCACTTGAGGTGTCCTGTCTTGTCTCCTGTCTTGTCGAAGCGAGGCACCGCGATTTCGGAGTTAAGTACACGTAGGTAGCTTACATAACCTATTACTACTCCCACCGCGGCCTAGTGGCTGACTTTCGTTGTTCTGTGTCCTTATTCCCACCCTGCTCTGTTCTTACCTCCTATTTCTCTTTCCCCCCATCCACCCTACATCTCGGAAGCTGCCAGCACACGGTGTGCCCAGGACTGGCCTCGCTCTATTCGGCTCTCCCTCTCCTTTCCTTTCCATAGCTTTCGCCTTGTCCTTTTCCCAATTTTTACTTAGCTTCCAATACATATCTATACACCTCACGCAAGTGACGAGCCGCGAGACAAGATAGGCTCTTGGTTCACCGTCCCTGAATAATTGCCCTCACTTGCACACGTCCTATTGCGTCTTCGTTCCAAGGCAATTCATTAGCAAATAAATAGGTAACAACAGCACGAAATCTTACGAATTGATGAGGGACTCATGACTGTTCGCAACGTTAACTTTAATAAGGGTACAAGACCACCCAAGGTTGATGACTCTCAGGCCTGCGAGTTCACGATTTCAAGTTGGCAACTACGCGATGAGAAGCGATATCTAAAATCTAGATGGATGGTTAGCATAACTGATACTGTGACTATACATCTTCGTACATCTCATGGTAGAGTTTCTCTTGACGTACACCTTTGTTCATAACAAGATCTTCATACAATTGTTGGATATGTCAATCAATTATCAAGGGTCAAATGGCACTCAGGCTAATCAGATAGGCAGTTTGAACCCTGGAGGTATCAGGTGCCTAGTACGTATGTCTACTATATCACCCTCCACGTTGTTCAAGTTACTGAAACCAAGACTTTTCGCCAGCCTGATTTATCGCATCATGATCACCTGAGTGAGGATGTGCCTTATATTCAACGACATACGAGCACAGCCTTGCTCAGATAGTGATCCACTATGTACGGAGAGAGGAAAAGTTCCCCGGTATGTTTTGGAGTGGAGGTTGTACTGACCCCGATAACACTAGCACTGGACGTTATGAGGAAGGGTGCCTTAAACTGCTATCAACAGATGGGACAAATAGTGCCCATAACGGGCTTGGTATGCCTCAATCAGCACACCAATGCATCCGTCGGCATCCAAAGGTGCATCTACTGCGAAGGTCACGTCATTACATCTCTCGTGGAGGATAAGCAGGGTGCTTGACTGTTTTACCTCTCAATTGCAGAGAACGAAGCCGCATTGCATCCTGAAACACGATCATGTTACAGCGAAACCAGAAACGTGGCCCGGAAACACGTACGCGCCCGATAACTCTGTCTCATCTTGAGCGAGAATGAAGAGTTAGCAAGACCACTAGCCCACTTTTGTTAGCATAAAGCAATTCTGGCGTAGTGGAGCACAAGTTAAGCTAATGTAGTGATTGAGCCGTCATTTTTAGATATGCTCTTTTCAAACGCGTTAGTCCGTCTGCGCAGTCTCATCTTGAGTGATAATGAAGAGTTAGCAAGACCACTGATCCCCTTTCGTTAGCATAAAGCAATTCTGGCGTGGAGCACAAGTTAAGCTAATGTAGTGATTGAGCCGTCATATCTAGATATTCTCTTCTCAAGTCCGTTAGTCCGTCTACACAGGTTTGATCAACTTAACTTCCCGCTGCGTTCTGCTTTGCATAGTTAGATTTCTCATTGTCTTCGTGATGAATTTTGTCGAAGACCATTGAATATAAACGTCATCAACAAATCCCGGACCGATACCCAACCTTCCGTTCGGCAACTCGTTGGCCTACTTCAGAAGTCTTGACATACACATAGCCCAGCTGAATGGGAATTTACGCCTTCTTCCGATAAGTCGGAGAAAACGGCGTAGGTCCCTTCATATAGGCAGGTAAGAATCCTCACAACCAAAGTAGGCGAAGTGGGTATGCAGCGATTTGTAAGGGCTATCGCCCGTAGTTTGTCAGGAGGAGGAGTGAGTAGCGGACGAGTTGAGACCCGTGCTTCAGCGGTATGAGTGTTTATGTAATAGTGAACGTCGTCATTATTGTACGACATAAAGGAAGGATTACAGCTGTACATGTAAAGTGTTGTAGGATCAATGTCCGAAGATTTGCGAGACTATGCAGGCGCACCAGAGGGATAATAGTGGCCCCGGGCCCTATGTATAATGCCCCGATGCTTGCCAACCCGCACCGGACGAAAAGCGGGGCATTGGCATCTGATAACTTACTTTGTCGTGTACTTATGCCAGGCTTCGACGTCCGACCTGCTCAAATAAGTGAAAAACACGCCCAAAACAAGAATCAAGGGATCATGAAATGAAAGTACAGCTTCGAGGAGTTATGTGAGCAATGTTGTCCGTCCCGAGCAATTGGGCCACTGCACCCACTAGTCAAACACTAACCATGGGGTCGACACCACGCCGAAGTTCGCCATATGCACTTAATCGTCGGTCAACTCCATAAAGAACAAGGCAGCTCCGAAAAAAATAGCAAAGGAGAAATAGAAGGTATTATCACATGTATGCCGTGATAATATCTTCAATGCAAACTTCCAAACCGCTTGAAGTTTACTGAACTAGCCAAACTTGTCCCTCGTTGCTAAGTTATGTCGTCGAGAGGATCGGTAGTAGTCGTGAAATGTGACTAATCTGCATTGCCACAGTCATCGGCGAGGGAGGTTATGCTCCCCGGTGTACCATGGACCTTTCCGAGGGGTTCTGGCCGTCGATGATAATAAAGACGGCAGGCGCAACGTAGAAAGATGGGTGTCGGATTTTGATATTCGACAATCAATAGATGTTCAGGGCGGACGCGGGTTTGTGCGGGAAAGCGGCTGGGAAAGTCCGACCCTTCTCACGTCCCTGTCGCCTAATAATAAGCGCCAATTCCCGATTTACAGCGCATCCTGGCCATTGGATTTGGATTATAGACACCACGTACATAATCTCAAAAATGCGAGGCCGCGGAGAAACGGCCATTAATGATTCCTATTGAAGCTCATGAGCTTAATGCGAACCTTCAGCGCGTAAGTTTCATACCCCATGCTCAAATTACCCTCTTCAGAGGAGCAAAAGTACGACCATAGATATCACGTTCCTCTCGGGGCGTTGAAGATTTGACCAGATGAAGCATCTGATGATTTCCTGCGTTCCATGTCGATCAGCGGTACTCAACCTAATGTAGCAGTTTCTGTCTCTCTCTTCCTCCGCATGACACCCTTGCCTTCTTAGGTAAAGTATTGAATTGCTGTTAATTTTTCCGTTCAATTATATGTCTAATTATACATTAATCATTGATGGACTCGGCCTGAGATCGGATGGGGTGTAGTGTTAGATCTTTGATTGACGACTAACGGCAGTCCTAGTTCGCCGACCGAGCGCAGAATATGCATGTCCGACACTTTCCACTACCGCGTATGATGGCACCGCGAATAGTATGGGATTCATTCTTCACCACACAGCAGTGATTCACCCGCCAGTTTCGAGCGCACTTCTCACAAGAGTGATGTTGCATTCTCATCACGGTATCACTTCCCAATATCAACACTTCACCTCCACAGCCCCAATTATGCACCAATTACACTTCGACCCTGAGCCACGATTGGCCGATAGCATCCCCGTGGATTAGATCCGGAACTCCAGATGTGAGGCCGATGCATTTCATTTTATGAACCTACGGCTGACTGTGCGGGGGGGATTGTTTCAGCGAGGCAAACCCTCGTGCAAGTCATGCGGCATCAGTATGTGATCAGACTCTCGATATTCATTGGACTGTATGCATTGACAGAACCTTACACTTTGCCTATCCTCAGTGAGTACTGAGTAACTGGCTTCGCGAGATGGTCGCTGCCTGAACAGCACCCATTGTGGAATGGAAACAATGAATGCAAGTCTGGGGTAGTGCTTCTTCTAAAATTGCGTGGGATGTCAAGCTCTCGCCTATAGCTGCGAAGATAGCATATTAGCGCACATTGCGCGGCGGTAAAGTGCTAGTGTCATGGAAGACATAAGCGCCCGGTCAGAATTCTCCCTATGATGGGCCAAAGAAGGGCTTGACAACTTCTATGGATACTTCCAAGTAATCCACTCAGGTCTCTCATTTCTCGCCTACATTGCCATTTTTATCCTGTTGGGGGTCTAGAATCAACACTGATTTCATGGGATGATCGTCGTCTGTTTCCAAGCATGAGTACGAGTGACAATAGGTCTTCGCTGGCAGGTAGGGATTCATGTAAGCACAAACGAGGATAGCACCTTGAACTGAAATGGGAAAGCGAGGTGCTAATCTCGTAAAGGATGTATCAGACATATGATAGCAAAATTCCAATGCAGCTGACACTTGACGCAGGTGAAGTACCCCGCGTCGACCTCAATATCCCTGGATAAAGAGGCGAGTATTGTACAGCACAGTGAGGAAATCAGTGCTCTTTCGTGGACAAGCCACGCACAGGTATCCGGTCGTTCTGTTAGTCCGCTACGCAATAGCGTTAAGGTGGGAACGGAAGCTTAAGATACGACGCTCCTGCCCGTCCGTCAATGACGGTCAATGACACACACGATGAACTATTCATCTTGATTGATCCTTTTGTTGTTGGCGGTCCAAACTCCAGAATGGGCACGGCAAACTTGGGGGATTTGCTTCGCGACAGAAGGAATTGCACTGCAAGCAAGGCACGGTGAGGGTCCATGCCAGAGCCACACCTTCACCCCAATATAATGATATAGGCACAGCATATCGAAGTCGATCATTGAACACGCCCAACGCAGATGGTGATGAATTAGAGAACTTGACTATGACTGACGACTATCTGGCAGGGAGGCAATTGGACACACCATCTAATGAACTTATTCCCGAACGTGGCTGTGGGAAGAAGGGCACCGAAGTCCGAGGTTGATGCTTGAGAATATTATGTAATACAAGATGAGGTCGCAGGATCGGGGGAGGGGGGTTGCCAGGGCCGAAGAAAATAAATAAAATAAAATAAATAAATAAATACAACGTGACTGCTAGCTTCGGTCCCTGGTAGTGGGCGAAATGCAAATACCAAAGTCGTTGGGGTTTTTCATCCGCAACTCGTACTTGAATTCTGATCTCAGCATCGGTTTCCCTACACTCGTTCCATCTCTGCCCTTATATATCAGCCACTAATTCTTTATCCTAACGTCTTCGCCTCACCCTGCCCGGAGTTTTCGGCTTCTTCCCTCCGCTGCTCCATACTTCTTCAGCGCTTCCAGCCTCTTCATCCCAAATCTTCGCCCCATCGATAATTTCTTCCTCGTATTAATTGCTTGCCTCGCCCATCCCGTATGTCTTCAAGTCCTTTCATCTTATATGTATAACAACTGATCGAGTTACTCCTAACCCTGCCATCCTACTTCCATACCACACCCTCCGCATCACAGGACTTTTAATACGGGACTTTTCTCTACGCCACATTGCTACTTTCCGAACACTCTACCAGCTTATATCCAGTAATCATGGACCTGCAACACCAACAGATGTATCAACACTCCCAACAGCAACATCCAACATACTATCCCTCTTCTGCGTCCTCTTCCAATCGCTCCTCACCCCAATCCTTCGCTGCTGAACCCGACCCATACTCACAACAAATGCACCTATCATCAGCAGCATCCTTGTCCCAGAACCACTTCAACCCCTCAAACCTCTACCGCCATACTCAGGCAAGGAATAATTCATACTCGGCGTTGCAAGTCACCACCTCAACCTCTCAATCATCGAACTCCGACCAAGATTCGGAACCCACTGCTCGGCCCTCGAATGCTCATGTCCATGCCCAGTTCCACTCTCAAACGATAGCTCTATCAAGGCCCGCTGAGGATTCAATCACATATTCATCTCACCCTGCAGACCTTACAGCAGCTGACACACCGGCCGATGCATCAGCCAAGGATTACACCTCCACCACCCCAGGCTTATCTCGTGGCCTCTCACGACCATTAACACCCGAAGAACAGAAACGACTCGAGGAACTAGACAAATTAAAATTTTTTCTCGCGACCGCCCCATCGCGTTGGACTTCGGGATCTAGTGCTCTGCCCGGTAACACCGCACATAACGGCCAGTTGGATACAATGCCCCTGGTCTCCAATCAGGCTCCGTCCCATCCGGCGCTGAATCGGTTTCAGCTTCCGAGCGGAGAATACGTCACCTGTGTATTGTGGAATGGGCTGTATCATATCACAGGGACCGATATCGTCCGGGCATTAGTATTCCGCTTTGAGGTGTGTGGATTCTTTCCTTCTCGCCCATCCTGTGCCATCCCCACACTGCCACGCGGGGGAATATTGACTTACTCTGTGCCACCAATTAGGCATTTGGCCGACCCGTCAGAAACATGAAAAAATTCGAGGAAGGCGTTTTCAGCGACCTCCGAAATCTTAAGCCGGGCATCGATGCCTGCTTGGAAGAACCAAAGGTGAGCAATCCCATTTGGCCTAGCCAGTACGGCATTTCTTTGTGCAATCTTGGTGTGGGCGTTGGACCAGTTCGGGATGGTAGCGAGATAGGATGGTGATGGTTAAGAGTCAAGAATACACACTACTTGATTGCCAGTGAGAAAAGTCTCGGTGGAATTTCCATTGGAACTGGGTGCGCTCGGACCTGACACTTATTAAGGCTTCGAGATGCGCGCTCTGCAATTACGTCACTTCGTCATGCGGTCCCTGATTCGAATCCTAGAGCTGACAATTTCTTTTTGTATCATCCAGAGTCAATTCCTTGACTTGTTGTTCAAGTACCAGTGCATCAGAACACAGAAAAAACAAAAGGTCTTCTATTGGTATGTTTTATCAAACTCGTTGATGCTCAAGTTCTCATTCGTTGCAGGTTCTCTGTGCCTCATGACCGCCTCTTCCTCGATGCTTTGGAACGCGACCTCAAAAGGGAGAAGATGTCAGTCGAACCCACTACCCATGTCCTCGGCGAACCTGCCCTATCCTTCACATATGACCCTAAACGCTCCCTCTACGAACAATTCTCCAAGGCATCAGGAAAGAGTGAGAACGAGGGTGAACTTGAGGCTGCCGTTCGCCGTGCCATTGCCGAAGTACCGTCCATATCCCAGGGCGATGAAGCCTCTATGGATGGGCAATTGGTCGGTCCTAATGGGCTGCCAGTTGATGATAACGAGATCAGTGACGCTGATGACGCAATGGGGATGAGTAGTCGCAGCCACACGGACGACGAAGGGAACCGAAGACCCTCAGCCATTCAAACCAGCAAAGTATTTGACATGTTCACATTGTTCGAAGGCAGCCCAACATACAAGCAACGACGAAAGAAGACCCCTCGCATAGGAAGCAATCTTGGTCTCGGCGGAAGCTCATTGTCAGGAAGAGGAAGCGGTGATGAGTCCTCCCTATATTACGAGAGGGGCAGGAGCGTAGCAGGTGACCGATATGGTAGCCACAGCGTTAGTGCCAGCCGGGAGAGGATGATGGGTATGATTGACGACTTCACCGGAACGGCACTCGCTGGTGCCGGAATGCATGCGCAGCGATCTGTCAGCGATGCAGAGATATTTATGCGACAAGCGAGAGGAGAGCTTGGAGAGGGGGCCGAGAGGAAACACAGGGTCCACGGCAGCGTTGGGGATGTTGAGCTGTACTATGCTGAAACCACTACCATGGATTATATAGAGGGCGCTCATGGGCAAGTAGCCAGCGGGCTAGTCGGACAACGACCACGGAGTCATGATCCCGTCCAACGCAACGCATTCCCAATCTCATCTCCCGCCTTTACCTCTAATCACCAAGCTCAGCACCCTCAAGTCCTATCTCAAGGATCTTTCGATGGCATGAATACCCAGTCCACGAACAAAATCAAGGCATATGTCTGCCCCCTCTATTCGTGCCAACGACTCTTCAAGAGAATGGAACATCTTAAGCGTCATCTACGAACGCATACCATGGAGAGACCATATATTTGCCCTCAATGCGGGAAAAGGTTCTCGCGAAGCGACAACCTCAATCAACACTACCGCACTCATCAACGCCTCGACGGTTCTGCATCCAATCTTGTTGAACCTGCCTGCATGACAGACGGATCATGGAATATGGGTATCCCGAATCCGGAAGGCAATATGGAGGGCTCCGCCGCTCACGCTGATGCAGGCAGCCGAAGCATGATGGAGAATGATGGGGCTGACGCATACAATAACGGCGTAGCGATGTTTCAAGGTGAAGAGTTGGAAGGGTTCGATCTCGTTGGACAATACGCCAGGGGCCTCACCGGTGCAGAGTTCAGTCCCGGAGGATTGGATATGCAAATGTGCGAAGTCGAAGTACAAGGAGAGTTCAGAGCGGCCTATGGTGAAGATGGGGAGTTGATTCCTGGAGAGGGTGCTGTTACTGTTCCGTATGTGAATGGTCAACTTCAACAAGGCCACGCCAACAATAACTATTATCCCTCTCCTCCTACCGCGGCCGGTCCAAGTTTCACCTCTACTGCGCCTGGGGCTACCGACTATACCGATATCAGCGGTTCCAACAATGATGCTCAATGGGCCATTCGTTCTCACCATAGCCCTGCGTTCAGCAATGCTAGTGCATCCTCTCCACCTTCTGGCAGTATTCCCCTGAGCAGAAGCACAAGAGGCTCGCTCAATGGCGCACCGACTGGCTATACTCGACCCTCACCCCCCACGCATTCCAACTCAGCCTCAGCTTCCTCGAGATCATCAATCTATGGTAATGACGAATACGGAATAGCCACGTCTATGTCAGCTCCATCCCACAAACAAGTGTTTGATCACTCCTCGATCTACTTTGGTTCCGTTTTGGACCCATTAGCTGGCGCTATCAGGAGACATAGAAGCATGACGCCCTCCGTTATCAAGAGCGGAGAACCTATTCGACGACCCCTCACTGCCTCGAGCGCAATATCTCAAGGATCGCCTGGCAGCAGCTACGCGAACTCAAGAGGATACCACCCTTATGCATACGGCCACCAATCAGCATCACACAGCAGATCAGGATCCACACATTCAAGCCCTCACGCTTACAGCATTCCCCTTGTTTCAGAAAATGCACCATACCCTGCCAGCCGTAGATCAGAATCAAGAAACTCGAATTACGGCGCGCTACCTGACCAGATGCGACAAATGATGAGCATGCAAATGGATCATGGCGATAGTACGGGTGCTGGTATCTACGGTGATCCAATGTACCGAACAGACTCCCCCGCCCACCACCAGCATACAACCGAATCCCCTGCACCATACACAACAGAACTACCAGCCATTTACGCACCAAACGGCTCGATATCGACCTCGTTCGGTTACTATCAACAGCCAGCACAACATGTGGTGCTATGATTTCCGTTTCTCGCTTTCGTTTCCCTGGGTGTGCTATGCTTTTGCGCATATATGCAAGTGTTTATTATATTTCTATGTTCCTCCTTATGCTTGCTCGCATCATGAACATTAACCGTCTTTCCTCTCCGCTGTTATCTCTTCACATTTTGTTATGAACATTATTCTCACATCAGATATTCCTAATGGAATGTTTTTCTAAATCTTTAATTATGTTATCCTCATGACTAAACCCCATTTATTGATGAGCACCATGCGAGCATGGATGTTTACTCAAAAAAATTCACCGCACAATTTTTTCCCCTGCAATCCTTGTTTCAACAATAACCTTACCATCATTCAAATAAGTGCTCCCGTGGCATCCCTTCTCCTCTTCACTGGTTGGTGCCACTTCCTCTCGTTATCATCCACATGTTTCGTCCATTGATGCAACCCTACCATTACCTATCCTACACTAAGCATACCATAATTCTATCCATGGCCGAATCACCATTCGACCCACTCTTTGTGTCATCACCCGCATCGTCATTGTTATCAGTCTTCGACTTCGAACCCCATTACCTTACTATCGTTCCCAAGCCAAAATGAAGCTCGGTAATAATCAGCTAGCTATGGCTCCTACTTTTTATATCTGCGTTACAAAACGTTAACCTCTCATGTCCTTTGTTTCATTACTAGTGAGCGTTGCTCTATATATTTATTGGACTTAGCCATGTGTCAGCCGGACTCTAGTGGGTTCAGGACCAACGCGAAATTTCTTCATTCTGTCAATTGCTCAAAGGTACGTGCCGTTCGACGGTTGCCACAGGTGTGAGTTAAAGCCTTGGGCCCACATTTGCGACTCCATTCCGTGAGTCCGCGGATGTACTATGTGTTATTGATCTCTCATCATGACGTCTTACCCTGAAATCTTCAGGAGCCATGGAATATCCCAATATATTGGACCGACACAGTGGCCTGTCAAATTGTCTGATTCAATCAATGCCCTATTAGCACTGGCAACGTGCTGACACCCACTGCATCGTCCAATGCGGTTGCATCACAGCATAAATAAGACTGAAAACGTGTTCAAACGTATAGTCCCTGAAAGACAATTGCGCTCCGCACTAATGCTGCGGAGCAGCTCCAATCAAAATTACTACTATTCCAACTTTAGGTAGTGATGGTCAATGCTGGCCCATGTAAGGCCCGTGCTGAGCAGCCATAGCTGGGCGGCATCTGTTCTTGCTTTGCACGGCCATTAGTTGATTGCACCTATTTTTGGATTACTGTAGTAGTCCAAATGTGAGTTCGAACCCAGCCAATTGATACGCTCACGAGACAAGTTAAGGAACTAATGGACATCAGCGGAGCGGACTGATGGCAGGCCAATCGAAATGCCATGTGTATCTCGCCGGGTAGATCCGCGCTTGCTCCGAGACCCAACCCCCTTGGAGCCGCTTCCTCCCGCCCATTGTTAGAACCTCTTATGGTTCTCCTTGGGGACCTTGACCCGATTCGCCGCCTGGTTAGCCCAAGTTTATTTTTGTGAATCCCATATTTTTTCTTGTGAGTGAGGCAAACCAAATAATAAGTCAACTTGAATTGCCTAGCGATATAAGTTCCCTAACAAACGACTAAGACCTTAGCAAGTTAACGATTCACTCGCGTCGATTTATGGGTCCACAACATGCGCGATCGTTGTCACGTGCTCTTTCCCTGATCGCCTCTTGAACTGCCCCTCGATTCCTTAAACGGTCGAACACAGGACGTCTTCTCTCCTCATTGGTAAACCGCACATTGATGATTCGGGTTAATAACGCAGTTACATCCAACACAAACCGCCACCAACTTTTCCTGCATTAACCCTTTTCATTCTCAATTTTCAAAATCATGCTCACCCAATGAAAACGCTCATGTGTCCCATGACTGCGGTAACATTACCGTCACATATATTTTGCCCTGGCCATCAAAAACCAGGTCACTTGAGTGGACTTTTCATCGCGGTGATGATTTCATCTATGAACAATTTCATTCCTTGGATCGCGGCGCACCATTAGACGATTCAATAATCGTCGTCGTCGTCATTACACAAGAGTTATAAGATTGATCCACCTCCTACTCCGTCGCCCGCCGAGGCTTTCGGACTTCATTCTTTCAAATTATAACAACCCCGGTGACTATGGCCGAGCACGACCCTTGTACACAGCACGCTCTCTTGTTTGCTTTCCCTCATAGGAACGGGAGCGACATTGCTAACTTCACCGCGCCGCCCGAGTTCAACATTCCGTTCCGAGCCGTTCCCTAATCGGAAGGTACGTCCACACGCGATTACACGCTCACGAAATGGGAATAAGGCGCTTGCGTGATTTACGTCTCGCGTCGGAACGCTCGCTGACTTTCGCACTTTTTGACCAGCATGGTCCACGGAGTCAATTTCGGTTACGGTTACGGTTCGTAGCTTTCGGACTAAGCCTCCTTTACATAAGGAAGGAATTCGGCTAGGACGGTTCCACATCGAGCACACGATACAAGTCCGTGAGCTCGTCTTCTTGTAATTACCTTAGTTATCGAGCTTCTCGCCGTGTTCGCGATAAACATGGTTCGATCGGGCTTTTGGCTAGGTTACGCGGCAACGAAAAGGGATAAGAGGTGTGTACTGTATTGAAGGAGTGACTGCGCCTGCGCGGCGGTGCCGGAATATACTAACATGTTCACCATCGTGTCGTTGCCATGGGAGAGCGAGTTTCAGCAGGTGACGCATGAGCGCATGTCCGCCGCAGGAGTATGATTAGTACTACTAGTACGTGGCTTGAACCGACGCCTTCGTGCTGTCAAGACTACACCGGATCGCGTTCGTCACAGCACACTTATACAACAATTCTTACACAACAACTACGATAGATGTATATTCGAAGCGAGAAGGGCCATAACCAAGTTATGTTCAATCCTAATCATATTGCACCACGCCAGAGCAGCATTTGACCTTAACAACAATCATGCGCACTTACTACCACCAATTGATCATTGATCATCAATGACCTTCAACGTTGAAGATTGGGAAATGGATCATACTCGTTAACCAGGGTGCAAGAATCGACCATATCCAATTCAAGTTGATGCATGCTAATTGATGAACAGATGGCTGTTCTCTTCTGATATATGATCGGCCAAGACGCCCATATGCATAACAGTACTCTAGTCGGCCACAGGGCACGAGGTACCAGGCGGAATTGAGCTACACGCATTCTTCTATCGACCTACATGATGTCAAAGTAATAGACAACAGATTCGCCACAGTAAACCATACCAGCGTGTCATGGCATCAAGTGGTCAAGTGTCACTGACTTCGTCTCGCTGACCGTCCCACTCATATCCAATGAATACATTAGCCCACCACATCAGTTCTCCGCCAGCACTTCCAGCTCCACTTCCACCTCCAACGATCGAAGTATCACCGTCGTCTCTACAAATTTCACCGTCATTTTCAACAGCATATATCATTTCCCACGTTAATCCAATCGTAATACCTTCCTCTATCGCAATCTCCATGGTGGTCATTGGACCAGATGTGATTAACAATGACGAAAGCCTCGCGGAGAATTGAGCGTGGCTATAGGAGGGCGTGTGGAGCACGCTTAAACCAGACGAAAATGTTCGTTGACCGATTACTGGGTTACTGCAACCTCGCAGGTGTGGGAGCACTTGCAGCAGGGTCGATGGCGGGATAAGTGCTAGCAACAAGAACGCCAAGTTAAGTGATGGCGGGATAGTGTTTATTTCTACTTACCAACTCCACGAGCACGGTTCCATCCGCCCCATACCTCATCAAGAGCGATCACCCCACGCTTTCTCATGAGCCCTCCATCGCGGTCTGACGAGCCTTGTAATACGCGAACCAGTTCCTGCGCGAGTTCTTCATGCCATCTTCGTTCATCAGTAACCATATCTTGAGTTAATGGCACATTGCTTATCTGCAACCCTAGTTGCGACAACGACCCTCGAATAAAGTTAGCTTCCTCGGGTTCGTTAACAAGGGTCGTAGAAGAAGTCGCCGAGAGCGAAAAAGCAGTTGTTTTTGCATTCAGCGCATTCAACTTCTCATTTAACTCTCCAGCAAGTTTGACCATGCCCCTGGCTTTTGTCATCAAAGCCTCGAGGTCTTGAAGTGCGTCCGTCATGCCCGTTTGACGTTGATGGGCAGTAGCTTCAACGGTTCGCAATATTCCACCTGGATGTAAGATAAATGCGCGCATATAATCTGTAATTAAGATATACGAACTGATGCCCGATCTTCCGACTGTATCTTGACCTGTTGCCGTTGCCAATTCTTGTCCCCTTTGGGTGGTGGAAGCCTGAGAATGCTTCAGAGTTGATTCAGATGGGTAGTGGTGGTTAACCCTTACCTCCCATGCCTTACCCTGCAACGCGCGCTTGAGGACCGCGTAAAACTTTTTGTCCCCACCCTTCCGAAAGCTAAGTTTGATTATCTTTGGTCCATCTATGGCATCGTCGTCCAAATCTGAAGGCGGGGGCGAAGACGGAGCAGATCTGTACTTCAACAAAGCCCCGGAAGTATTATCTATAGGTAAATCTGTGCCGCAAATCTCGCACGCTCGTAAATCTGGATGATTCAGGAATGTACAAGCAGGACAGGCGAAGGAACTTATTGTGCTACCGCTTGAACTATCTGGACGAGATGGTGTAGGAGATGCTGGTAGGGATTTCGAGAGATTATGCGCTGTGTTGACAGCAGATTTTGGGGCCGCAGAACGAGGAACTCCGCACAATCCACATATGCGTGAAGCAGCAGGGCTGAGACCCGGCGGGTTGCGATAGGCACAAACTTCACACTCCCATGTCTCAAAAGGTATCTCAAGGTCATTTCCTGGTCCCTGTGCTGAAACCTGGGGTACCCCAGACAGATGCAGGGTGGCTTTGGGTGATGAGGTGAATAGACCCGCATAGTATTCCGTTTTGATTACGCGGGAAAGGTCGAGCGAAAATGAGTAATTCAACTGATCTGGAGCATCAATGTAGAACAGGCGATGGGTTGTCGTATAAGCGGTTCCTTGTTGATGGTGTGGTGACTTCTGTAAGCTAGAATTGAGCGGAACAAGGCCATGTTTGCGAAACGGTGCATATATGCGCGTTGCTCACGCACCCATCATAGATTCCTACGCCATCTTGAGTTGCCAGAAGCTCCTCATCATCGTATAGTAATGCTTGCACGGGAATTGTACCATCAACAGATTGAGTGATTTGACGTAGGCCCATCTTGAACGTGGGTCGGTAGGTGGCTATATGTGGGAATAACGAAACCAATCACGACGACGATGTACTGAATTCTACGATAGAATACGATCGAGGGGCCAAGGAAGGACTTGGCAAGGAGGATATCAGGCCGAGCGGGTATGACACGGTGATAGGAGACAAAATGATTGGACAAGGGTCGGTGGAGGGGTCGGCAATTTGCGAAATAGATGTGATTGGCTGGCTTGGGTGGCCGGTTGAGCGAAGCTTCTGCGATGCATGGAGCAGAACATCCAGTTGAGTGTGGTAGCCCCTCAGCCAATCTGGCACATACTGTACCCGTCGTTCAAAAGTCGCATATGGATTCCTCTCACGCCCTACCTCTTTCTCCGATCTTGCTCTTCGTTTCGGTTTTCACTTGACCACCCACAGGCCGCCTCCAACACCATTCGTATAGGCGAGATGAAGTGCATCCTTTGGCTCAGAATCGGGCGCATATACTCACACTTGATGCGCATATATAGAACTCGTCATGAAAGACCCACGCATTCGCGGCTCCTGACGGTGCTTTGCTTTTGTTGGTGGAGTACCAATTATGTCGTTATGGCTCGTCAGAGAAAGATTACTGTCGATGATTCGGACCCCTCCATTGTCTATCATCCCCTCTCTGCATGGGCTACTACTACTGACATCTGTTCAACGTGCGACGGCGCAGAAACCCTAGACAGGACCCTGGCGTTCAACCATACGTTTCATGTGGTGGTTAACAACGTGCACAGGGTTGGCAGTGGGCATGCCGCCGGAATTGCTCCTATTTCTTCATCACCGGTTCTCTCTGACTCCAAATCCTCTCATGATCTTATTCTACGTCGTGAACATTCACCTCCAAGGGAACAAGGCCAGGGCGAGGTCCAGAAAGCGCGACCGAGAAGCGATGAGCGGATACACGACGACCGATCACAAATTGAGGCGCGCATATATTCTACCAGAAGATTCGATTCTGCTCACGAAAGTAGGGACGAGCCCGTCACTATGCAATTCGGCTTTACTGGTACTTACTTTGTCCTTTGATCTCCTGCTGCCTAACACTGTTGCAGGTTCCTCAGTTCAGGTCTTCTGTCTTGAGTTACTAAGTGACTCTGCCCAAACAATGGACCTAATATTCTCAATTGACGGTCGAATAAGGGGTCATTGGAATGCCTCCAGTGCATCATCCAGTGTCAGGAATCGCCAGCTGCAAGCCTTCGGTATCGATAGCCTAAATGAGGAGCCCCATGTCCTCCTGGTTGAAATCGGCCCTAATTCTGCCTTCTTATTCGACTACTTGGTGTACACCCAGACGGTGGACGGGAGCCGCATTAGAGACCCCCCAACCGCCGCCCAAGTGTCTCTCAACTCCTTAAAGGCTCGCAATACAGATGAGTGCGTATCAGTTCCGTCTCTTTTATCGGCACATTGCAATCCATCTGTTATTGCACTTCAATAATATTGCATGCTTGTCGTGTCGTCATACATTGATACTGATTCCACGACGATTTCTAGGCAAAAGAAGAAACGTAAGGCCGCTACCTTCGCGGCTGCTGTTGGTGGCAGTGTGGGCGTTCTCGCTATCATCTCGTCAGGCTTAACAATCAACATTCTACGAAGACGACGACTCGCTAGGCAGCGGGAACGTCGCGAGCGTGGATCAGACTCCCTTCAGACCAGCGCTTCCGAGGATTCACCATATATGTCTGGGTCAGCGCCCTTCGTACCAAGGTTCTTCCCTGGAACGGTTCCTTCAGATCCACCTCCATACGCAGAACTACTCGTGAGATCAACGTCCGCATCGTCATTGGCCAGCTCGCTCAATGGATTGTCCATGGAACGCCGGCCACGCCCAAGGGGCGTATCATATGCAGACGTTCCACCATTGACTCCTCCACCGCCGTTGGATAGCATTGTTTTCTCACCTCCGCCGCCGTTCACTGTTGCAATAGTATCACCCCCACCTCCAACGGACCTCAACATGACCACGGTCCAGAGCCGTACAACCGCATCCGAAGAAAATAATAGTGGAACTCCTCACATTCCACTATCTGGTAGTCGATCCCCAACTTTGTCGCAACGATCCCTTCTAAAACCTCCTCCGACACCACCGGGTCTTTCACCCCCTCCTCGAATAACATCACCTCATCCTATAACCACTTTTTCGTTCCCAACAGATATTCGATTTCCTCCCTCCATCCACCCTAGATCACCATCTCGAGCATCTTCCGTAGCACTATCACCTTCCCACCAACATGATTACGAACAACATTAACAACAGCCAAGTAATTTCTAGTTGATACCTTGGTTCTGGAAGGGGTTTCTGCTGTACTATCTCTGCTTTTCATCACCTACTTGTCCACATTGTCCAACATGTTCCCCCTCAATCGCTTTATTTGTGCCCACAACGACCACTGTAAAACCTATTTACTAGTATCCCCTCATTTAACTCCACCTTCATCCGATACTTGCTTTTATTCTTCTCACCCCGTCATCCGAAATATATTTAGTGCAGTTAGTTGTGTTGGGTGGGTGATGGCAGTTTTGACAATCTTGTATACCCATCAGTTATGCGACTCGCACAACTGGCCCATCTCATTCTTTATTGCCAATATGGCTATATGGAGTTGGTACTATATGCCAAAGACGATTTTGCACCTTGAAGACCCCCCTTTCCTGCCTTGCTTGTGCTCTTCCTTGCTGTGGGATGTATGGAATACCAAACTCAAAGTCGACTCTTTCTATGGCAGGTCCACCTCAATCCCTACTCAGATATCTTTCTTGTCGTATCATATCTCCTTATCATGTACCGTCTCAAGTCTCGTTTCATATTACTCACTCCTCATCTGCTTTGGGCGGGCTGAAAATTCTGTCGATAGCCGAATTTTTGGGCTAGGTAGTATTTTGATAGGATTGCGATGGAGATATCTGGTACTCGGCTTGAAGTCCTAACTCGAGCTATCGGTTAGGTAGGTATCGATTTCGAGTCTAATAGGTCCCTTGAGTTCGAAGCCTGAGGCGAAAGAAGGGTCCGAAGCATCGTAATTCATAATCAAGCTTACCACAAAGCCGCGGTATAAATAATAGGCTTCGTATGTTGGGCGGCACGGACATCAATATTGATGCAGATGCTTCTGTGCCTGTTCATTGTCGTGCCAGCTGTCAATGTCGCCGATGCCATGGCTCAGGAGTTCCGAGGCAATAAGTTTCCAAAAAGAATCGATCAAGCCGTTTGTTGAGCTGAAAGTGCTGGAAGAGGCTCAGGGAGAATCACTAGGTTGCTGGGAAGTTGATAATACAATGCCATCATTGTATTGGAGATCATGGTCGAGAACTGCGCTGAAACATTGGGGCATATAAGCCACAAGTTTGTGTACAGTCTCAGAGAGTCGGACCCCGGAGTAGAGTGAAAATAAAGTATAAAAATTCTCGGAGATACTTCACTATTTAAATGTCGATGACCCGCAACTCGAGCGATAACGTTACAGGACCGAAGAAGAGGAAGGATTAGGAAAATCTTCAACAGAATACCACGTATGGGGTTGATGGCGAGGGGAGATCATACATATATATGATGAGCTTAATGGGATGGAAGATAGGCTGAGTGGCCAAGTGGGTAAGTTGGAGATTGACGTGGCCATTTTTGCAATCGAGCCGTGGCCGCGTGGGGGTGAGATCGTCGTCGAGCGTGCCATTGGTAGTTTGAAATGGGAGATGATCCGATTTTTTAACAGTATTTTGAGGATGAGGATAGGGCTCGACTTCTCGTTTGTTCAGTCGGAGTGTACGCTGCATGATAGCTTGATATGCAATTTGACCCTGAAGAGCATCCGTGCGTACCAAATGCTCCCGTGTCTGTAAATATGCGATGAGCCTCGGAGAACACGAAAGGTGAAATATTCAAATAAGGTTGAACTAACTTGTTCGACAATCGGCGAGATCAGCCTTACCAAAGGCAGGTATATCACGTTTAGATCAATATTCAAAAGGTTCACTGAAGTACGAGGCAGTAGTTGACTTGGGGCTGGGAGGGGGAGGAACCTCTGCCGGAAGTCCAGCCTCTCTCCAAGCGCGATATCCACCAATCATATCTGTCGCATTGAGGAGGCCGAGTTGTTGAAGTGAATGTGCGGCCAAACTACAGAAAAGGAACGATAAGTAGGATACGTGCGTACATGACAGTCGTAGATGAGCGATAGGATTAAGTTTCGGGCAGCGTAAGACGGCACGTACGATGATGTATAGCCATCCTGACAGAACACTATAATCCGTAAATCATAACGATCCGCGATGGCAAGTCTAGCATCGGACCGAGGATCGAATCTCCACTCAAGTACATTTCGTTCAATAATAAGGGATCCACGAACCATCCCTTCCACCTGACGCTGCGCCGCAGGACGAATGTCAACCAAAAACGTAGGTGCACCGCTTAGGTGGGTACGCAATTCGTCGTAAGCTTGTTTTGGTGTCACTCGTTGTAAAGTCGCTCTGGTAGCGCTGAGAATTTCGTCAATACTATGTGAACCGGGTGGCGGGCTGGTGTAATCGGTGATACTTTTGCCAGCAGATTTTTTCGCGACGTCTTGGAGGGCTAGTTCGTCGTAGGGAGTGACACCTAGATCCTGAATACGGGCACTCCATGTGTGATCTTGGAAGTGATCTTGCTCTATTCTCCCGATAAATTTGGGACCCGTTAGAAGTATAGCGCGCTGAAGCACTTTGTAGGATGAAGAGCAGATGATTAGGGATTGCGAGGAGGTAGCCGTGTTGGCAATAATAAACAGGTAGTTGAAGTTCACCCTCATCATCGTATGTGCGTGTTCTTCGATGACGGTGGTGATTTTATAGAGAAACCCAGGATCGTTGGTGTTGGTGGAGATACTCATGACACCGACTTTGAACTCGACCTTAACGTTGATAAATACCTCTTCGTGAGGATCATCGAGCATATCTGGTTCGCTCTCGATGACGGAGTGTTTGGAGATAAGATTCAAGGCTATGCCTCGAGCTACTTCGGCGCGAACCTCATCAAGGGTTCGAGGACGAGGAGGGGTGCGATAGTCTGCGATTCCTTGCGGTCCGTCTGTTCCCCCTATTATCCCACTCTTTTCTTTAGGTGACTTTGGACCTGATGTGCGACTTGTGGGCATGATGGGCAGTATGTGGGATTTTGAGCGCCTTCCATGATGATGACAAGAATTAAGCAGCTATTTGTCCGTGTTGTGCATTACCCTTGCAGTCCGCTCATTATGCACTGAACACATTTGACTCAGAGAACTACCAACTATGATTTACTCCGCCTTCCGAAGAAAGATAGTAAGTCGTTCTTATATTTATGTGGTTAGTTACTCAGTCTCCCTCAAATATAATTCATCGTACAGCCCGAAATTTCAATATTGTCAGTGGTCACATACAGGAACTGAGCTGCTTCACTTATATTATGGCAGTCATAACCCCAAATCCCCCCCGTCTGTTACAGCACTTGATATACTCAGAGCAGCAGCTTCGGGGCCATTTCCACCCGGAAAAGCAACCAATCCACGTCTCGAATTCGACCTAGAGGTCGTCGAATCACCTCCAACTCCCGATCAACTGAACACCATTATGTCATACCTCCCCTCAAAATATAGCAAGTCTCCTTCGGCAACATTCTTATCTGCACACCCAACGACAGCAGGTCAGACGGATAAGATACATACGCCTTCGCAAGTGACGGATTTTGGGCGGGAAAAGCCCAGTGCGATTAGATGGCCAATTGTCGTGGATTGGTCTGCAGGTATTGCGAGCGTAGGTGATGTGGAGGGGGTAAAAGGGATATTAGAAACGTTGAGGAAGAAGAGGGATGGGGAGTTGAAGGAAGAGGAGGATCATAAACCCGGTTGGTTCTCGTAATTGCCCTCAGAAGTGTCGTGCTCGTGCGTGTAAGATTATATGTTGAACATTTGCATTGTATACTTTCCACTCCAATAATACATTCGTCTCATCTCAATCTACTTACGGCGCCTGACGTCCAAGTGCGGAAGACAGGAAGTATGATATGTTCTTTACCTGATAGAGTTCCTTGCGTTGGGATGACGGATTTTGACTTTGGGACTTATGTTCCATTGACCAACGAGGCTCACGACGGGGCATCGCCCGACTTTGCATACTGGTGGATCCCAATCTTGGGCGTCGTCTCTCAGGCCTCAGTGCTGTCATGAGTCAACATTCCCAATCTCCCGCACCGACCGACGGAACCAAGCTGAGTACCAAGTTAATAACGCTTGCATAAACCTAGACCCACTTATACCAGACTGTGACATGTGGATGTAATTTACCACCTCTTCCGCCTTGGCACCCTAACAGCTAGTTACTAATATGAACATTCCGAATCGTCACTCCCTAATAAAATGCCTTTTGCTAGTGATACGGAGTCACAATCTACCGTTTCTAGGCTGTGAGAGCAGCACATGAACTTGCTGCGAGGGACACGGACAGATAGCCTTGCTATAGTGCCAACTCGAACGCTGGTTGGGAAGGGCTCTCATAATTCGATTATTAATGCCAACGAGCCATTGGCGTTGGTATCTGTGGTCGTCGAGGTCGAGTGAAGGTAAAGCGGTAGACGATGAATATCGAGTGTATAGCACATAACATATAAGTATAGCCATCTGCAAAAAAACCCGTACAATCTATTAGCCTGTTGTAGCAATACATGTGAATAGACTACTTGAAGTTCAATTTATGTAGAAAGAGCGACTGATAATTGCAATCGAGGCGGATTAACCCTAGAGAGGGGTATCAATTCCAGCACACCATAGGTGAAGTAAAAATAGGTCGACGGGAACTGGTAAGCCCTAAGCCCTGGCTGATTCTTTCAATATCACTTTCAACTCTCTGGCGATCTTCTTCGCTGCAGTCTCCAATTTCTCGTCTTTTCCGCCTCTGGTGACTTCGACTATAGCTTTCTTTTGCCCGGTTCTGGCGCTTGTCATTACGAGTGCTACTTTGCGCGTTGAGAATGAGATGGAAAGAAGGGAGAATGGAATTGGTTTTATGGTGGTTTTGTGCTGTTGTGCTGATGTCGTTCGCGGAGTTGGCGGTACCTCCGGATGTGGTTGCGAACCTTGTGGGCGTGTGTCGTTAGTCGTGCCATTTGTACGTGAAGATTTGGTGAAGCCGAAAGACGAAAGCCATGAGCGAGCAGATGAAGTGGGTGTCGCGGGTTGAAGAGAAGATGTGGATGGGTTATTTCGGCGTATCGAAGGGCCTAGGTTGGCTTGGGATGCAGTGGGTGAATTTGTGGGTGACCCAGGCGGACTGGAGGTTATCCCACCTGGTGGCGTTGATGCGGATGATAGTGTTGGCGTACCGCTGCTGGTAAGGGCTACCACTCCCTCGCGCATCCCGTAGATTCTGACTAGGTCCTCGAGTCGGGTTCGGGGTTGGTTAAGATCGAATAGATCTTTGAAAGCTTCGTCTCGCTCAAGGTGTAGTTCAGTGTCGTCAGCCCAAACATCTTCACGGACTTTAAGGGTGATGAAGAGGTCGAGCACTGCCGTTTCTCGTTGAAGTGCGGTGGTTATGGGTAGTTGGCAGCTGTTGAAGTCGGCGCTGAGAGATGGGAATGGATCGGAGGTGTAAGGGGGTCTAATGAGACCTTCGTATAATGGGAGGTAGGTCGATCGTAATACATGCATCGAGGCTATGAGCGGATTTCGTTGAGAATGATAACGCTTAAATGAAATATAGGAGAGCACTCACCGATATAGCATGCGTGGTTGACTAAACGAAAGCAGTTGGCCAGCCAGAACAATGTCTTTCGTTGGCGCTCCAACTTTCCTTGATCGATATCGGGCGTTTGAGGAAATGTAGCATAGACAACTTCAAGTAGGAGGTGTGCGGGGAGGGTCGAGAATGTCTTCACTGGTTTGTGGCCATTCTGAAAGGGGGGAGGACCAGTGATGTAAGGAGGAGGAGGAGAAAGCATGGACTTTTCGTCGAGGATCATCTTTCAAAGTTTCTCGGGGAGCGGTCTTGAAGTACTATTTGTGAACCCCTCCCGTAAATGGGGAGAGAAGTCCCAGGCTTTTTTGGCGCAGTAGTGGGTATCGAAGCAAACAAGGGACGTGATGATCTGACTTTATTCCAAGAATAAAGTGGTGGATGTATGATGCAATGGCTGCGATTTAAATAAATCCCACTGCGCAAGTAGGATCTGGTATCCGCAGTGATAGCAATTATGCTGGCCTTGGTGGACCGCACCGCCTCCACAGGCAGGGTTTGCCGACTTCGGCATCGTTACTCCAGGCCATGGTCGCATGACTAGAGCCAATGGCCCGTCCCTAAACTCCAAAAAGCGCTAGGTCAGATACATAAAACCGACCTTTCCCTGGCAGTCTTGCAATTATCTGTGGGCGTCAGAGCTTCCACTGTGCTCAAAGTGCTACAGTGCATGACTCAAGTGATCGGGGTCCCCACATGAGGACCCCATGTTGAGAGCGAGGACCAAGCTACAACCACGAGCTTGAACAGAACAATTCCTCTGTGGCCCTCTTCCCCGCCTTCCTCCACAGCTTTCCCCAGCCAGGGCATCCATCACGAACCTTGCTTTACTCTCATCTTCTCTTATACTGTAATACATGGGCTCAGCCAAGAGAAGCCAGAGGATTCAGAAACAGCAACACCAGCAGCGTGAGTACCGAGCTTTTTTCATATGTAATTTCCCTTCTGCGTCTAGCATCAGTGGCACCATCGTGGGGGCGTGAAGTAGTCTTGTTTTGAGGTCCCGATGACTTGTGGTTGTTGTGTGGTAGCCACTACCAATTTACCCACCAATCAAAATCATCTGCCACTGGCTCAATTCCTCGCCCGCCCACATTGGCGGGGTCAGCGCACGAGTTTAACTTCACACTATGCTGTTCTATGGCAATTAAGATTGAAACTGATTACCATGGTTTCGTAAATCCCTTGCCAACTTGTAGTGCGTCCACGGAACACACGGTCAAGCAAAGGCAGGGTACGTCTTATCTACTCATCCCCTTCCCTTCCTGTCGCTATTCAATTCTCACACTTTTCGGGATATGATACTTACATTTAGGGCATTACACAGCTCCTCTCCGACCCAGCCACAAATAATCGCCTGCTGGCAGAGCAGTTGCGGGCATTGGGTCTCTATGCTGCACCGACCCTGGGAGACGGAAACTGCCTATTTCGCGCTCTCTCTGACCAGCTACATGGATCACCATCGAAGCACTTACAGCTACGGGAGGATATATGCGACTGGATCGCGTCGCACAAGACCCGTTATGAACCATTTGTAGAAGACGAGAGAGGCTTGGATATTCATCTCAAATGTATGCGCGAAAACGGTGCGTATCTACGTTCACCATGGCTGTCGTGGCCCCCCACGATATCCTCTTCTTATCTTCACCAAAATCGCGCTCATGGGGCGCATATATCCACTACATCTACCCCCTGGAGGGTTGATCAGCCTCGTTTCCCCCACGTGCATCATGATGGCATTGCCATTTCCTCTCCATTCCACTTCATAAATTATCTTGCGTTTATTTCGCTTGGTTATCCTATTATTGTTCAGTTTTTGACTTTTCCTCAACATTTTCCCGTTCCTTGTTCCCCCCCTCGCGTGACCTTCTTGTTATACACAGGTACCTATGGAGGTCACATGGAGCTCTCTGCATTCGCGCATCTATCGCGCCGTAACGTCAAGGTCATTCAACCTGGTCTAGTCTACGTCATCGATTGGACTGCCTTTGAGGACCCTGATGACACTGCATCACGTCCCGCCACCTATACTACACATACGTCCAGCTCCATCGCTCCACCCAGCACACCTGGAAAGAAGCATCGTCCAGGGAGGTCAAAGGGCCCATATCGGGAAGAGCCTGATGTTGACCATGGCGGTGGTGAGGCAGATGCCGAAGAAGATGATGCCCAGTACGATACCGTTTATGTCGCGTACGTTGCTTTCTTCTTTCACAATCATGCTTTATCATCTGTTCCTTACCTTTCACTCTTTTCATTGCTATTTTTAAAACTCTGGAATGTATTGAAAATAAATAAAACTGGATCATGACACAGCTATCATGATTGGGAACATTTTTCATCGATCAGAAATTTGAAGGGGCCCCATACGGGCTTTCCCAGGGTCCAAGAAACGCCAGCACCTAGTACACCTCTACCAACAGAGAAACCAAAGGCGAAGGGGAGACTACCCAAGATCAAGCTAAAGCTTTCATCGTCGTCCACTTTAGCGGCCACCCCGAAGGATACTGACAGCCAACAAGCTGCAGTAGCCTCAGCACCACCAGCTGCTGTTCAAGCTGTTTCCACAGCCGCTACAGCCTTGAATGCATCCTCAAGTGTCGATGTGCGGTTGTCGCCGCGTAAACCGCCATCTACATCGTCAATGACATCGATAGACCTTGTAGATGCTGCATTGATTCCGCTACCCTCTTCTCGTTCCATATCACCCTCACCCGAACTTAGCCAACCATCTACCACGATGAGCATCACCCCACCAGACCCATCTTATTCATCTTCAGCATTATCATCTATCACACTATCATCAGCATTGTTATCAACAGCAATAGCATCATCTTCAACATCAGTAGCATTAGCATCGTCAAGCAAGAACACAATCGCATCGCAACTAGCACATATATCAGCAACAATCACGACCAGAACGACGAGATCCCCTAAGCGAACTATTGAAGAGTCATCTAATGGTTCAGGCTCGGAAGGTAGAGAGCCTATAGAGGAGAGCGTTGCGAAGAGGACGAGATCTTCGGCGAAAGCTAGCCCCATGTCGTCTATTTCTCCCCCTTCATCCACGAGTGGATCAACACGACCTGCATCGAGGATGAGCACGCGGATTAGGAGGGTGAAGAAAGAGGACGATATGGACATCGATGAGGGTTCTCAAGCGACTCATAGGGACCAAGACGGAGATGTTGAGATGAGATCGCAGGCTAGCACTAGCTCGGCGAGAGTTACAAGAAGCGCAAGTAGAAAGAGTGTTGCAGCGACGAGCTCTGTTTCTGATGTCACCGCCTCGCAATCGCTGCCTGATACGTCATCCCAGCAAAGTACATCAGCTAAAACGAGAGCCCAATCGCGAACGTCAACAGTGGTGGGCTTAAGCGTGGCACAGGATAACGACGATGATGCTCTTTCGACAATATCAACGTCCTCATCGTCTTTGTTGTCAGATGTGTATGAAAGTGCATCTCAGTCACCGAGGTCGTGGTCAACGGAACCAACAACCGTGGAGTCAGCTTCGATAGCTAGCAAGCCATCAGCTGCTCCTTTGTCGAGGACCACGGCTAATTCTAGATCTGCCGCTACTATCACCAATTCATCAACACCACCGATTTCCACACCTGCACTTACCGGCTCACCCGCTACCTCTTCAATACCGCCTATTTCCGCGCCTTCGTTGGCTTCATTAGCTACCTCACAACAACAGTCGCAGAAAAGACTGGTTGCTCCCGCATTACAGAGGCAGGGCTTCCAATCCGTAGATCTGCAGACAAGACAGGTCTCAATGCCTCCAGCTGGGTATCAGTCTCAAAATCTAGTGGATGGTGATGGGAGGCATGATACGCCTGTGGTACTTGCACCTCACATAAATGGTGGCGGTGCGTTGGCGAGCACGTTAGAGATGGAAGTAGAGATGGAGAAGCAGAGAGTGCTGCAGCAGGTGCAGGCTCAGCAAGCGTTGACCAGTCTGGTCCAAACGAAGCCTATAGTGCCAACGTTGGTAACGACCACGTCGTCATCATCGTCGGTGGTGTCATCGATCGCGATGCTGGATCCTGAAATGATCAAGGAGAGGGAGAGAGAGAAGGAGAAGGAAAGAAGTCGGAGGATGAAGCAACAGGTACAGATGTATTATGGGCAGAGTGGATATGGCGTCACCGGTGGCGAGAAGGACAAGGAAGAGGAGAAGGAAAAAGACAAAGACAAAGAAATCGAGAACCAGAAGGGCGATGGCGAACGTGTACGAACTCGAAGTCAGGTTGCGAAAGCTAAAGCGAAGGAGAAAGAAAAGGAAAAGCCGACGTATATCATAGGCAAAGGTGGTGTTGTTATGGGAATTGATGGGAGACCTTTGACGAGAAGACAACGCAAGGCTTTGGGGTTACCTAAGCCTAAGAAACTGATGGTTGAGAGTAGGAGAGCAGCGAGGGGGAAGGGGAGGAGTAGCGCTGTTCGTGCGAGTGCTGCGAAGAGAACGAGTTCGGGCAGGTCGAGGGGGGAAGGTGACGATGAAGATGAGGACGAGGAGGGTGCAGAGGACGATGAAGAGGAGGAAGAAGACCAAGACGAAGGAAATGAAGAGTGGAGAAGAAATGGCGTTGGACGCGTCGATGTAAGAGGTTTTAGAGAACTCAAGATCTAGCGGGACATTGTTTGTCTGTGGGGATGCCACCTGGTGCGATTATTCGTCGACATTCGGCATCGAGTGTCCAAGGTCGCCGATACCCATTCATCCATCCATCCATTCCTTTTTTACTATAACGTGTACCCGACACCCATTACTTTTTTATCATTCGGGGCGCCTCTCTCGTTGATCGCATGGTTTCTTTTCTTTTCTTTTTTTTTTTTTTTTTTTTGGCATATATAGCATTTTTTCACTCCCCCATTCTGTTACCCAATTACCCAACAACCAACACATTGCAAGCTCATTCAGTGCCACCAATTTCTGATTTAGTTAATTATGTTCTGTGACGACGAATGTATGATGAAGCATTAACACGATGTTAGATTAGTCAACTCGAAGCTTTATGGATGGTCTGACTGCTGTGAACTAGTGTCAATGTTTCAAACTTGCACCGCTTTGCTCGATGGTTGCAACCTTGGTACTTGTTGGAGACTTTTCGCGATAGGTACAAAATGTCAGCACCCGAAAAATTATATCTCGTTACGACGCCTACGCAGTGCTACCTATGGACAAAAGTATCGAGGAATAAGTTATGTATATCATTCTTTGCTATCTAATTTCATATAACAAGCGCTCAATCTTGACAATGCATAAGTGAAATTGACTTTGCGACGCATTCCCCCCGAAAAATAGTCCAGTCTTTCCTCATATAAAACGGTACTCGACTACAGACCTCTTTATCCGTGCGCTTGCGTCTCGTCGTAAACGCAACCTAGAGCTTCTTCACTCTGCTGTCAATATTCCCTGAACGAACTCAATCAACGACCGGTTTTAAGTCGGATACAAATTCATCTTCGTGATCGAGCAATGGTAGCGAGCTATTACATGGAGAGATTTCTGAGACTTGTACGCCAATGATTTCCAAGTCTAGAGGAAGAGATGAAAGGATGGTCAATGGGTGCAGGGCTAGGTAATGGAATGCTTTTAAGGATGGACAAGTCTGAAAGATGTGCTGCAAAACTTCTATGTGATGGGAGGGGACCATTCCCAAGGTAATCGGGCCATGTCTATCAAGGCGAAGTCTAAGTTCAAGAGTAGATAAAGTGGAACCAAGGTTGTTGGTGGCGAGAAGCGGTTCCACCCAGAAAGTATGGTGTTAGAGATTAGTCGCCACAAGGACGAGCTCGCGAAGCGGGACAGTAACATGGCTTCGCCGATTCGCATTGTTTTGTGCCGACTTGTGATCATCACCACCCTTCCTGATAATTCGTGAAAGGAGTTTCTCGAAGACTTTTGGCACATCCCTCCACCATCCTAGGGTCAAGCGAACGATGTTGTGTGGAGAGGATGGAAGATCAACTGTGAAGCCGGTGAAGAATGGATCGAAGAAAGTAATGAAAAGCTCCAGGTTGGTCAGATTCTGCAGATTTCTGGACCGTCGCTTATGGCACAGGTGGGAGTGTCGCTACACCAATTGTAACCGAAGTCAAGCTGGTGAGGGTGCTGCGGTTAGATTGAAACATTGCTGAACTTCTCTCGGTCGCATGCCAAGAATGACACTCTCGATGCCTATGAGTTGCAGGGTGTGTAGGTTGTTACATTGACCAATTCAAGCCCCGACAAGCTCAGCATCTTCGAAGCTTGGCTCATGTAGCGCGGGTAGTATACCCAAACGAACATCAGATGCGATAATAAGGTGGCGCATGAGATAGGGGTGGGTCCGAAAAGCAACAAGCTGTCTCAACAACACCTCGTGCGGGGTAGTATCAAAGACAAATGTGGAATACAAATGGGTGTAATAACTTGGTACCAATGAGTGCAAACTTCTCGGAGTGTACCCAGAAGTTGAATCTGCGATTTGAACTCCTGTTCGGATTGAGTCGCAATGTCACGATCGCCGGGGTGGATTGCTGTTTGCAAACAAAGCCTTGGTGCGAGAGGAATGAAATCTGAAGGATGAGATGCAAGACTTCAGCGGGAAGTTGAGCCATTTGACCCAAGATTCAAGTTCAAAAGTGTTGGCCGATCCCTCGGCGTCATATTAATACTATAAATAGCCTGTAAAACGATGCAGGGGTGGCATGATTTCAGCCCCATGACCGTCACGCTCGGTCCATCTCCGGGTCACAACCAAACTCTCCGAGCTCGAGGGTGATGGTGGGTGATGTATTAACGCATTAACAATGTCAATATCTAGCTTAATCATGCAGAGTTATATTTGCACGCCCCTAGGAACGTCTTCAAGTTCGTTCCCAACTCCGCCATGACCAGTTTTGCTGATAAGACCTTCACATTGAACGATGGTACGAAAATCCCTACCGTCGGATTGGGGTGATTATCATGTCTTCGGTCTATTCTCTCGACCAGCGAGCTCATGATCAACTATAATCTCTTGATAAAGATGCTGGATGGGTGGGCTTGGAGGAGGTCAACGCGTAGTCGATATGTGCCTCAAGGCAGTGAATGTACGTTTGGCTTTCGCGTGAGAGGGTTCATCTATCATGAATGCTGTATAGCATGGCTATAGGCACTTTGATACCGTGAGTCTCCTGTGTATTTCAATAGGATTGTTTGTCTTACAACCGTCGGATCTGTCTAGGCAGCTGATTATGGTTGGTCATGTATTCTAGACATAGCTTGCACTCACTGATACCTATATCTGGCAGCGAACGAAGAGGAAGTGGGCAAAGCCCTTCGTGCTTCCGGCATTCCCAGGGGCGAGTTTTATGTAACTACCAAGTTAGGGTACGTGCTCTGGCGCTGTGCGATGCAATAGGAAAGTAATGAACTTGAATACAGAAATTCCAACCACGGGCGCGTACGTGAAGCATTCGAGGAGTCTTTCGCCAAGCTGGGCCTTGATTACATTGATCTATACCTCCTTCATTGGCCTCAATCAGTCGTGGGTGGTATATAACCAGCTCTTGTGCACCCCTACGCCAATATACTGATTATGCTCTCTGACAACCACAGGCGTCATAGCGGGACCCGAAGAATCACCTACCTATGTCGAAACCTACCTCGAAATGGAGAAACTTCTAGCTACCGGTAAAGTCAAGTCCATCGGCGTCTCCAATCTCTCCATCAAGACCCTTTCTCACTTGCTGGAGAAATGCACCATCGTACCAGCGACCAATCAAGTTGAATTACACCCCGCTTTGCCTCAGAACGATCTCAAGGAGTTCTGCGAGAGCAAGGGGATTCTTCTGACTGCCTATACACCGTTGGGTAAGCCTATATCTGCAGTACGACAACTTGGGAGAACTGAGACGACTGATCATGATAGGCCGTCAAAAGATTTTTGATGACTCGACAGTTCGAAGCATTTCTCAACGTCTTGGAATCACGCCTGCTCAAGCCCTGTTAAGCTGGGGTGTTCAACGTGGTACCATCGTGATTCCCAAGACAGAGAGCGAGGATCGTATCCAGTCGAACATGATAGTAGGATCCCATTTTTGCACCTCAGACAAAATCTAATGCAACCAACTTGAACCTAGTTATCTACCCTCTCCAACGAGGACATGAAGGCGTTGGACGAGGTCCATCGTAAGCCAGGCATGCACAAGTCATTGTTGACACCCCATGGTCCCAACGGAACGGTTGTTGGGTGGACGTATGAGCAACTTGGATGGAACATGACGATTGGTGGTATCGTTCCCCAATAGAACTAAGCACAAACAGCATATGAAATGTAAACCAAGTGAATCAAATTAACCTTATGAATCCGCTACCCCATTCCTTCACTACAGGTTCGACGCTCAATAATGCCGAAGTTGCAACCGCCGATGGCAAACTCAGATTGTTTCGTTGAAGCATTCCACTGGTAACTGAATCACTCATTGGTGGCATTTACTCCATTCACATCGTGGTGAGGCAAACCAAGTCTTTCGTGCGGTCGTTGGCATTCAAACGTCGTATTGATACTAGCCGCAGCGGGCATCTGGTTCGGTGCCTGAACTCACACAGGTCCGTTGCTTGAATAGGATCTTTTTTAATGCTTACTTCTAACACTCATCTAAATATCGCAATCAATTATGCATTGAACGGGGTACAACAGCTGTTGTTTGCTAATCTTTGACCAATAAGAACAGTAGAATAATAGAATTGCTTATACCGGGTCAACGTAAGAAACTGATTGTATTTAGCGGCCTCATTCTAATCGAACCAAGCCGTTCTATTCCCCCGCCTCTAAACAGAGGTATACTATAGAGGACGAGGGTCTGAGGCTGGTAACACCTTACTGAGCTTAAAATTCGCCTACTGCGTTCGCCTCCCTCCTCTCCTTCCTCTCCCTCCTCCTTATCTTGACAGCACTCTCCTTGCCAAACAATGTGACTCGCCCCTCGCGCCATTTCATCCATACGAGCCCAATGATGACTGCGATCCAGTAAAACACGTATGAGAGGACGGTACCGAGTGAGGCAGAGTTCGTCCAACCGAACTAGGGAGGACCAACGAAAGCGGGCGAGCGGTTAGTCGTGTGATTTGATGAAGGGGAAAGGGAACTTACGAGAGCGGAAAAGATACTCCATCCAGTGCTGTGGCAGCAGTCCAAGTGCCAGACGTTGCCTTTGACTTGGAACGCTTCTCCTTCATCTTCGTCACCGCCGGTGCTATCCAAAGGAGCATTTAGCTACGTTATTCATCTTTGCCAAGAAGGGGGAAAATACTCACAGCTTCGAAAACTCGTAGTTCTGAAAATCTCCAACACACTTCGAGAATAAGCCTGCGCCGATGAGCAACAAAAAGTTGGTCATCACGACCAAGAACATGCTCAATGCAGCACGGCTCGCGAAAGCATATATGATGCCACCGCAGACGATGCCGCAGATGAGGCCAACAATGGTGGCGATGGGAATGGACGTCGCGGGCTGGCCGAGGGAGACCCCGCCGACGAAGACGATGGCTTCTATGCCTTCCCGGAGAACAGTGAGGAAGGGGAGAAGGAACAGGATTAGTTTCGTAGATTTGCCTGAGGTGCCTTCTTTTGAGCCGGCGTCCCTGTCGGGGGGAGTGGATCGGAAGGAGAACCACCTCCTCTTCGAGGAACTCTCCTTACTGATGTGGAAAGCGTGTTGGAGTTTTACTTTCCATTTAGACTTGGCACGGTCAAGCTTGAGCATTGAGAGCGCCATGATGAGGATAAGAATTGCACTATACAAGATCAAAAATTAGCAAACGTTTCCTTAGAGTGAAACTATCTTACGCAACGAGCGAAAAGATCCCCTCCCAAAGACTTTCAGATTTTTCCCACAAATTGGATGCCTGGGTAAACCACACTGCGATGAATGCCGCTCCAATAGCGAGGGCGATGAAGAAGCCTAAGCCAGCACCAAGAAAGATCTATAGATGAAACTGAGCGAGGAAAATCAAGGAAATAAGAAGCCGTCATACCTGCAAGCGCAACCTCTTTATCAGCCGCTGCGTTACAACAGGATCGTCCACAGCGACTTCATTAATAGTTGCGCTCTCTTTGATCTCATCATCATGTTTCTGTTGTTCTTTCGAATCTCCACCAGATGATGGGGGCGAAGTCCCGGACACATGAGAATGCTTCGGCGGTGCAACAATCTGCTCGACTAGACCAAGTAGGACGGAGACGATGATGGCCGCCTCAAGAGTTTCACGAAAGACGATGAAGAATATAGAAACACTGAAGAGGTTTTTCGCCATAGCTGTGAACTTCTCTCAGCAGAGTCAGGGATCGCCTTGGCAAAGACGAATGGGGCAGCTAGGGGGAATATAAGGTCGAGGGACAGGGAGAAAAAGGGCGAAGGCCAGAGCCCTTATCTGATAAACTCGAGCACCCAGGATTCGGGTTATCTAATCGGATAAAAGTATGCGATTGTAGCGCATGGGTCCGACAACCCGAGGATGCCGAGCATCACAAAAGGGTTATCAGATAATCTATTGCGTCCCCAACAAAATGATTGATCCAGAAGCAGCGAAAATGCACACCCGATGACCCGACAGACCAGAACAGGGCCTTGTGATACCAGGGGTGTAATTTTTTGAGGATGGATCAGCGGCATACAGGAACGATGTGGATAAAACTCACCATGGTACCGATAATAGCCACCGCTTCAGCAAACATGTGCTAATTGGTGGGAGAAAGAACCCATGTTCTTGGGCATACTATAATACACCGAGCAGTCAGCAGATGAGCTAAATGTACATTTGAAGAAGCGAAGAGATGGCCGATGAGAACAGCAACAAGACTCTTGTAAATATCACGAAGAAAGACTGCACACGCTTCGTTAACGTTATGGGTCCGACCCAGAAGCGCGACCCTGCGGGTCCTCATGGTATGGTATTCAAATACGCCTTTTGCAGCAGGTGGGTCTCTTGAATATGTTCGGCATGCCGAAGTATAGATGAAGCAGAGACGTTAAAGCGCAGGATCATAGTTGGGATCAACCATTGTTTCTTGCCAGAGTCTCGGAAGCCGGTTTACGGTCCGCCGTAAGTGGCTCCGTTCATCCGCTTATTTTTAAATTATCTTATCTGATTAGACGAAATATTGATGTGCACCTGGCCACAGGTTATTTTTAGATGGGTGTTTTAAGCAGTCCAGGGCACAGAATTCGAGTAGTCCCCCATCGGTTCCTCCTCCCCCAATAACGATGGCCTACGCTTCCCTGCTCAGTCTTTTTGCCTGCCTTTCCCTTGTGAAGGGCGCAACACAAGAACTATGGTAACCCACTGCCCCTCCTTATCCATGGCAAACGTAGTCTTATATTTGCCAGGTGGAACATTACCTACACAACTGGCAATCCAGACGGATTATTTGAACGGAGAGTGATCGGTATCAATGGCACATGGCCTCCGCCACCCGTAGAGATCACATCCAACGACACGCTCGTCATTCATGCGTACAATGGACTCGACCAGCCGACGAGTCTTCATCACCATGGCATGTTTTATAATGGAACCAGCTGGTTCGACGGTGCTGTCGGCGTGACGCAGTGGTACGTCCCTTTGCGCCATTTGTCCTCCACTTGCTGATTGGGACGCAGTGGAATCCCTCCCGGCGAGACGTTCACCTACACGACCGACGTCTCGCAATGGGGCCAATGGGGGACATACTGGATCCATGCCCACTCATTGGGCCAGTACGCTGATGGGCTGCGCACCCCGTTCATCATCCTGAACGCGAATGGCGAAGCGCATGCGCAGCAATATGACGAAGAGTTCACCATGGTGATTGGAGACTGGTATCATACTCAGCACGCCGACCTTGTTGCAAAGTTCATTTCCCAGGCGAATCCTGGTGGCGCTGAACCAGTTCCAGATGCAGCGATCGCGTATTTTGTGAAAGATGGAAAGTATCTTCCGCAGACGAATGGCGACGGGGCTGTAGGTTTCGGCCAGAACACGACAATATCATTCGAGCCTGGAAAGACCTACCGATTGAGATTAATCAACACCAGTGCATTTGCGCAGTTTTTCTTTTGGATCGAAGGACATGACATGCGCGTGATTGAAGTAGATGGGGTGGGTGATCATTTTCCTTGCCTCTCATGATGCCTGCTGACACCTCCCGCGAGCTCTTAGACTGACATCGAAGAGGTCAATCTCGATTTCCTCTCCATCGCTGCCGCACAACGATACAGTATCCTCGTCACGGCCCGGAACGACACCGATAACAACTATTTTATTCATGCTGATATGGAGTGAGTCCCTCGTTTTTTCTTGTCTACAAGTACTTGATGCCTTTTTCTGCCATCCAGTACCGACATGTTTGACGACTTTGATCCAGATAGTGGTGTCAACCCCAATGCCACGTCCCTCATTACCTACTCCTCCACTGCGCGCCTCTCTGATCCTCAAACGCAACCCTCATTTGGCGAAGTTGATGACTTTAAGACATACGTCCCTCTTGACGCCGAAGCACCACTCCCAGTGCCAGACCGCGTGATTGACCTGAACGTGTGGTTCGACACTATGGATGATGGAACGAACCGTGCAATGTTCAATAACATCACCTATATCGCCCCGTTGGTTCCGTCACTGCTGACGGAGCTGACGATGGACGAGGATGCGTTGAATCCTGTCGTGTATGGTCCCCAAAGTCAAGCTTTCGTTCTAGAAGCCGGAGGCGTGGTGGAGTTGAGGGTGCATAATTGGGATGCAGGGAAGCATCCTTTGTAAGCGTTTTTGAAGTTCCCCCCTGTCGATTACGATGCTCATCTATGTTTTTCCCATTTTAGCCATCTTCATGGCCACAAATTCCAGGTCATTTATAAATCCCAGGACGTCACGTCCGACGACGAATCTATCAACCCACCCGTGCCTTCCGACGCGAACTCCACAAACGCCAACCTACCTCTACAGAATCCACTTAGGAGGGACACCATCCAAGTTCCTTCTATGGGTGAGGTCTGGTTGAGGTTCAGGTCCGATAACCCTGGAGCGTGGATATTCCATTGTCATATCGAGTCCGTCATTTATTTCTTACTACTCCCCAGGTTTAACGCTGACTCTCTCACCCGCTATAACCCAACAGCTGGCATCTCTCCTCTGGCCTCGCGATAACCCTCCTTTCCTCACCATCGCGGGTCCAATCCCCCTCCTTACAACCCCCAACTCCTACGCTCCAAACGCTCCAATCGCAATGCGCTGCCCTCTCCCACCCAACTTCTGGTAACGCGGCGGGACACTTTTCTCTGACCGATTTCTCCGGCCTCCATGAAGGTCCGTTCCCCATAGTTATCGGGTGGCAACCTCGGGGCATTGGTGCGATGGTGGGCTGTGTGGCAAGTGCTGTGGTTGCGTGGCTTGCGGTGGTTTGGTATGCCTTTATGGGAGAAAGGGTGAGCGAAGAGGACGAAGAGGCTGAGGTGAAGAGGGCGCTGGAAATGAAGAGAGCGAAGGGGAAGAATTAAAATTTGGAGTGGTGTTTTATATAAGCGGGAGAGAAAATCCATGTGACGACCTAGTTTAGCTTGATCCCATCTTCGATACTAGGAATATTCCCTCTCAAAATGACTGATTATCGGCTTATAGCAGTGGTTGACAATCGATAAGACAAAGCCAAGCCTTCCGGATTCGACAACAGTTTGAAATATCATGAGACTAGGTAGTTCCGAGTATTCTTGATATAAAGGGCGTAAATGCTCACTTTCTTTTGATCGCCATGGTTTGTCGAATAATAATGCGCATGCCATTGAAATATTTAACCTCTACCTGTTTTGCTAGTGTCTGCATTTCCTGAGTAAATACTGGAAGTACCGTCTAGGGGCCACTCAATTACGAAGGACATCCCTCCAAACTGCGGCATTTGGAGTTTGGGAAGTTGTGAGAAGAGCTTTGCAGACAGCAAGGCGGCTCGATGGTGACAACGAACGTCTTGAAACGCCAAAGGGACCAATCGGTCAACAGGAGGGGATATCGACTTCTGTCTTATGAGGTCGTCAAACTACTGCTTGTGGGCTAATATGTTATCCACATACAAGACAAATGTGTCTTCGTCACAAGAAAAGTCCAATAAGCTACAACAGCGTGAAATGTTAACGTAAAAATTGCACAAGACGGCGAAAAAGTGGGTGAAGGATGCAAACATGCGAGTTGGGTATCGTAAGGGTATATATATATCGTATTGTAATGAATCAGTGAGGCAGGTCAGGCAAGCATTTCATTAGTACACATAATCAAGTCGACATGTACAAGCAAAATGGAAGAAAAAAAGAGGAGGCAACCATCGAGCCAAACTCAACCTGCAGGAAGCGCAGTTGGAGCACATAAAACGTTTGAAGCCACACGCGATGGAGGACCGAAGGCGTCCAAATTGTGGGCGTCGAGCCACGCTTCAGGCGTAATACTGACGCTAGCTTCGGCATCTACAATCCTGAGGCCTCCAAGAAAGCCTACTAGAAAGCTGCTAACGATCACAATGGAAAGGATGAGGGCTACCTTGAATCTAGTCACCGTTCTGCGCCAGGAGCGCTTTGATTCTCTGCGAGGAATGACTATACGAGGTCTTGGACGATTGATACGTGAACGATGGGAACGAGGAGGTAAGTCTGTGAATTTCACGGAAGCAGGAGAGTCAGGCATGACTATGTTTGCCCAAAAGGAATAAAAGGCTGGGCGTTGATTGAATATAGGATTCGGTGGACGTGGAGGGAAAGTTTGAGATGCGACAGTCGGAATATAATCATTGGAAGAGCAGGATGGTGAATCGGAGAGATATTTCTCGTCGTTGTCGTAACCATCATAACCATGAATTTCAGAACTGGGAGTAGGAAGGTCCCGGGCGCGTTCGATGATGGAATAACGGTCTGAGTTGCACTCCCCTTCGACCTGTTGAGAGGCCCGATGGAGGACGATTTGACGTATAGTGCAGATACCCTTGTCAATAAATGCTACAGCGCTTTATACGAATAGAAACTCACACACAAATGTCCTTGGGTGCATAGAACAGACTCGGTGTTGCAACGACTACACATGGCGACTTAGTTGGTTGCGTTTTTCAGGTACCCAGATTGGTTGAACAGTGCAAAAGGAGTGTTGCAAGAATGAAACGATATAATACTGTTGGTCTTTAGCAACTACTCATCAAAGGAAGGAGAAGTTAGAAGGAAGAGAATGATAGTACATTTGGTGAAAGAGTGGGGAGGAGACCATAGTTAACTCCAAGTGACGCCCATGACGAACGTCTACCAAGGCCTTCACCGGATTCCCTTTCTGCCCGATAGCGCCGTGCTAAAATGGATGAGTATCCATTGACCTCCGATCGGACCTACACAAAAACATTTTCAATAACAGCTATCTTTGTCAGTTGGAACCGAGAGAAGGGTCTGAGGGCTGCGGGGGCTGTACTTATATTACCGTTATGCCTGCATCAACGTGATGCAAGGCACAATGCCAGCCACAGTTGTGAACGGCAATTCCCGGTCTGCGAGATGATTGTAATGAAGCCAAATGGCTGTCTTTGTTCAGAACTACATTTATTACTCCCAAGTTCCAATGCCCTGCCACTAATAGCCCTTAGATCCATGGCCCATCCTCATCTACCTCTACTCCTGCCTAGCCCGTGCCGTAAAAAATACCTGAAACAATCCTTCAAGCTCCAGAATCCGATGCGCCGATGTGAAAGATTTTTTCTCTGGTTCTTGAAGGTTACTAGACTGAGTCAATAACCGCCAAATGACATCCTTCGCGTTAGAGCTGTTTTCATTTGACTGAATACTGATACTGCACATTTCTATCCAGATTTTACCTCGAGGTCACAGGGTCTACGGTTTGCTTTTGTTGTCCTTACCAGATACGTCATTCTCTGTACATCAGGGTCGTTTCAACTGTCCCAATTTTTCCTTGAACTCCCGTTCACCCCATGACGCTATTCCCACCTGAACTTCTTTTACTCATCCTCGAGGAGTTTATCACACAACCCAATGCTTTCGGTGTTCGGGTATTACCCGAAAACGCCTTCAACCCAGAGACCTATTATAAGCAAACCAATTTTGTGGCCTCACTTGCTCTGGTCTCCTTGCAATGGTATCAAGTGGTCACACCAAGTCTTTACTCCACTTTGTTAATCTCGATTGATCACAATGGATGGTGCCTTTGGGGACTAGCTCCCTTAGAAAGGTACCCACATTTCATTCGACACCTCATCTTAAAATTTCCAGACGCCCACGACTATATGACTCGCAGTACCAATTCTCGCTTCAAAGACGTCGTCTTACTCGAACAATTCTTGAAAAAATGTGTTAACCTCAACATATTACACCTCATCGACCCAGAGGACCTGTTTTTCCGGATGTCTGCCTCTACATGCTTGCGGCTTTTCCAGGCTTGCCGTCAGAGCATGAGTGACCTTAAGTCCGTTGTGGTCGGTCGCCAGGGGGTGACTATCCAATTTACCCACTTTCCAGGATACTCCTGGGGCTAGGTCCGGAAGGCTGCAAGGGCTTGACGAATTTGGAACTCTCTTGTTGAAAAACATACTGCGACAGGGAGAGGAGTTCTCGTCGGTGCAAACTTCCAACGTATCTCCCCAGCGTTACGCGACTTGTATTGAACTACGGGTGGGCGTTGCCGGTGGCGTACTTCAACCTCCACTCTCGGATTTACCGTGAAGTCCCAGATCCACAACTAGGCAGGTCACGGAAGCAAAAAATCGCGCCGCTTCGCGAGCTTGTCATCCGTTCCTCCTACTGTGAGCCGAAATTGCATTGGGCCACGCAGATATTTTCTATCAATAACCTCGGCGCGTCGCTCTCCGTCCTCGAAATACAATCTTCGCCGTACCCCTTCACGCACGACAGATATGTCACGCACGATGACTATGATCATGCTCCTCTTGAAATCCTTAGACTCTGCCCTCAACTTACCGTTTTCAAGTACTTCGTTCCCTGCCCCGTGACTATATTCTGCCATCTACCGTCGACCTTGAGAGAGCTCGGCATTCGTGTCACTCTTTGTCGAGATCCTGTGTACCTCACCTATCTTCCCCTAACAACTATCAGGTCTTTCGAGTACGTCGCGGAGTTTGTGCGATCAAATGACCTTCGGCGATCTGTGGACAGAGTGGTGATTGACGTGAGGAGGCATCGCCTTTTCAACGGTGCTATCCTCAGTCAGATTCCGGGATTGTTGATGGATTCTTGGGCTGCTTTGGAAGGTGATTGCTCATCTAGGGGTGTTAGCCTTAATGTTCTTAACACCTAGACTTTTGGATATGAACTACTCGCGTTTGACATAGACCTTGACATAGACCTTGATGTAATCCCACACTAATCTGCGCTGCTACATATACAATATCATTCTCATCAGAAATTTCACTTGCCTTCTACTCGCGCTAATCATACAGACGCCAAGAAGTAGAATGCGAAATTACATCTGTCATAATCCTCTACTGACAGCCACCACCAGTGCAAATCATCCATATGGCAATAAGACTATTGACGTTTCAGATCCAGGACACACTGTCACAGCAGTGAACGCACATACGTCGAGGATTTATGGATGCCACGATCTCACTGGACGAGATGAACGCAATCATAACCAGAAGAACGGTCGGAACTGGTAAACGACCACGCCAGGGGACTGCTTTCCGTTAATAATGTTTGCTCGGTACTTTGAGCCTTGAACTTCACCTCCGATTGGAACTCTCAGGCTGGGGTACAGTGATTACTAGATTACTCCTCGTCAGACGCCAGTGTCTCTAACCACAAGCAATTCATTCAATATGTTCTCAAAACCTGTCCATCTTTGACAATTCTTCATTACTTCGCACTGATGTTAACGCATTTTCGCTCCAATTCCACAGGATTCAAGACGATTTTCACTCGATAGTGGAGGATTGGAATGTACTTCAGCGCGAGGGACTGACACGTCGCGTATGTCGGGATTTCTCACGGTATCCAGGTCCCCTGTTCAATCTATCCTCCGCCCCTGGTCACTTGTCGACCCCCTGGAGTGATGCGGCGTACATCGGCATGCCGCATTCACCGAATTCGTCAGCTGAATATGCACTGACATCCGTCCGGCATTCAACCGTCTTGCAGTGCTGTATTGCATGCTCGACGACCAGAGTATTTGGCCCTACTGCAAATTTTCTACGTAACAATGCCAGGGCGCTCAGCGTGTTGAAATTTAATCGCGCGATAGGAGGCCGTTGCTGTTGTGTTCTGCCTCAAGGCTGATCTGTGCTTCCAAACAAGGATTAGCGACCCTGGCCGTGCCCAACTACCATGTCTTACGACACGAGTCTTCTAGTTCCTTTGCCCAGCAACGACCCCCTTTCCTTTACAGTGTCGTGCAACATTGCCTTTGGTCTCGCCTTCATCATCCAACGACTCATACATATTATATCAGGCTACGACCGTATTGGCCAGCGGCATGCTTTAAGCTCTCAGTCTTCTTCTTGCCAACGCGTTCCCTTAGTTTCATTATCAACTCCTTTCATTTTGCTCAAACCGCAACCACTCCTTTACTTTCACATTTTCCTATCTCATAAAATTCTCCACGCACCAATCATCCTTAAATTTTACGACAAACCTCAATTCCCACTCAGCGTTTCCTAAACAAAAAATAAAATAAAATCAAGGGATGGCACCAGACTGGTTACTTGGCTTTAAACGCAAGTCTCGGAAGAGCAACGCGCCCCAACCTCCACCTGCTCACAATTCAATCGCGTCAACCTCACACTCTTCATCTTCTAAGCCATCAACATCAATAACGCGGTCATCACTCACGCCAGCTCCAACCAATCAACGGAAATCGAACTTGGGGCATATTGCTCCAATCCAAGAAGCAACAACACAATCGAAAACTCCTGAACCGACTGTGCAGACGAGGGCGTTTGGGACATCAGTGTCGCTGGTTCTTACAGAGTCTAGCCAGGCTAATTCAACAGATCATATAGATTCTGCTCAACCCCATGACGAGGCAAGAGGTCGTTCGCGAAGTTCTGCGGGAGGAAGTACGAAGACCCTTTCTCGACCTAGCTCTAAAGGAAGCTTGATCCCGGAACCCGCTTTTCGAGTAACGGTCGATCCAAGGAGATGGGGTCACTCACGCAGTACTGGTAAACTGGAATCGACATTACGCGATCCTGGGACAAAAGAAGTGCATTCCTCAACTGTCGCCATTTCCAACCAGAAGAGTATGATACAGGAGACTAATATAGAAACTTCATCGAGAATTAATCAGCCAAGTCCGAATCGCCTCGTACGGACATGTCAAAGTCAACCTCA